>OX155975.1:19264975-19864975 GCA_944548615.1 Micropterix aruncella | reverse complement strand
TGTGATGAGGCAATTTATGAACTCACAATTTGGCAAACATCGATGGTAGATAGGTCTTTCCGCATCACCATTTTATGGTCCTATCGAGATGGATGAAACCAGTGTTATATATAAATTCCTACATTGCTATCGAATAATATAAAATATAAAACACCGACATATACTTACATATTTTATACCTACCCGCCATTTATATATCTATATTTTGTACCTATTTACCTTATATATAACCACCAATATACCTACCCGCTTTCACTCTGCTCGTATCCCCGCTCATATACCCGTGTTGTAAAATAGTCATATTATGTATGCCCATCTGGCAACATTCGCTGTATTGGAGCTGTCAAATAAAGAAGAGCGATTGTCTCTGGTCTAAAACCGCCCGAGGCAATTGGGGCGTTGTCTGTCTGGAAAAGTTTGTTTCATTTTCATCACTAATTATCGGCTCTGGCGCAACAGGTTATGGGCCCAGTCCCGTACTAGATTGTTAGAAATTGTTTCGGCTTTGCGACAGAAGAGCTATTTTCTGGATTTCGGTAATTTCCGCGGCGGATTTTGTGAAACAAAATTCTGACAGGTGCATCGATAAACATACGGCATTACGAACTTTGAGGTTGGAATTTTGCCAGTGTGAATGCAGAATGGCGGAAAAAGGCGAAGACAGAATTGAAAAGCTGATCGGCGCGTCAAATTACTCGACATGGGCTCGGGAAATGAGAGTGCTGTTGGAATGGCACGATTTGGATGGAGCAATAATGTGTCCTGTTGAAACATCGGATGCGCTCAAGCTCAAGAAGGCGCGAGCCAAAATTCTCATCAACATCAATCGTACATTGTACGATGATATCGGCGATTTGAAAACGGCACGCGAAGTTTGGGACAAGTGTCGGGAATTGTACGATGATGTGAGCTGGATCAGACTGGCCCGCACGATCGGTGAATTGGTGACGACACGTCTGGAGACATCGGCAACGATGGACGAATATTTGAAGAAAATCACAACTGCGACACGAGTGTTGGCGGACTTAGGCCTCACGATGCAGGATGAGGTGATTTGCGGCATCATCCTGTTCGGACTCACATCCGATTACGAGTCATTTATTACTGGATTGGATGGCGGCATGCTCATCAACGACAAAAAGACGATGACGAGTCTAACCTCAAACACCTTGAAGCGACGATTAATTGATACGGAGCGCGCGAAGCGGGCGATCAACAACGAAGGCGGAACCGGAAATGTGTTCAAAGCATCAGTGAATCACAGAGGGGCCAAACCAAACAAATATGGACCAAAAAGTGGTGCAAAAAAGAGTGAATTCCAGTTCAAATGTTTCCAGTGTCACACACCGGTCACATGCGTCGCGATTGTCCAGAACGATCGAAGGGCGCCGATGCAAAGTGCGCGAAATCGAATAAAGCCTTTCTCGCAGTGACATCGAAGTCAGTGGCACTTACTGCAATGGCGGCCAGTGACGTGGATCACTCGGATGGCGTGTGGTACGTCGACAGTGGTATCGACGGGGAATCGAAGTTTATTCAAGAATTTCACAGAGAATGCAGCATACACAGATATTTCGACGGCTGATAATACGCATTTGAACGTGCTTGGTACTGGATCGGTTGATCTACGTGTTAAAGACCAAACAATAAATGCGAATAATGTTCTGCTTGTATCCGGCCTATCGACGAATTTGCTGTCAGTTCATCGGATGGTGAAATCCCGTAACAGAGTGGAATTCAGTGAAGACGGTTGTGTCGTGCGTGATAGAAAGGACGGCGGTGTAATCGTATGTGTGAAACCAAGCAACGGTACATACAAGCTGCAAAGCAATGCTGTCGCGTTGAAAGCGGCCACACACAGTAGTGCTGACTTGATGACATGGCATCGTCGACTCGGACATTTGGCATACGGTAATTTAATCAAGCTGAAGAACTTAGTAGATGGAATCCACATAAATGGAGAAATAAGTGACCTATCTAAGTGCGTGTCGTGCTTGAAGGGAAAGCAGAGCCGTGAACCATTTCAGTACTCAGACACTGTAATCAAATCGAAGCGCGTGTTGGAGTTAGTGCACACGGATGTCTGCGGTCCGATGGAAAATCCTTCAGTTGGTGGTGCATTGTATTTCGTGACATTTGTCGATGATTTCTCGCGGAAAAAGTTTGTCTACTTTGCCAAAAAGAAGAGTGACATTCAGCAGCTGTTCGCGGAATGGAAGGCGATGGTTGAGACACAGACCGAAACCAGGTTGCAGGTGATTCATTCAGACAATGGCAAAGAGTATTTTGGTCAGTTTGATCGTATTTGCAAGGAGAGTGGTGTCATTCATCAAACAAGCTGCTCGTACACGCCACAACAAAATGGTGTTGCCGAGAGAATGAATAGAACATTGGTTGAACGGGCCAAATGCATGTTGTACGATGCCGATTTGGAAAAACCTATGTGGGCCGAGGCGGTCAGTTGGGCTGCGTATGTAACGAATCGTACGGTCAATCGGACCTTGGGGCAGCAAGTGCCTGAAGAGATCTGGACCGGACGGAAAGTGAAGATTTCCGATGTACACATTTTCGGCACTGAGGTGATGGTGCATGTACCCAAGGAAAAGCGTCGCAAGTGGGACCCGAAGTCAAAATCGATGTTATTTGTTGGAATCGCGGCGAATCAAAAGGGCTGGCGATATTTCAACAAAGAAACGAACGATGTCTGCATCAGCCGTGATGTCAAATTCATGGATCCGCCCGGAGTCAAGGAAAATCGGTCTATTCAATTAATTGATACCCCGAATGATATCGTTCTAGCGGAGGAATTCAAACCCGAACCTCCCACCGAGAGCAATGATAAAAAACCAAACTTGACAGGCGATTCGGAGAATTCGATTCAGTTGGGGAATTTGACAGAGGCGAATGAATCCGATGAACACACGGCAGATGACACGAAAGGTTCAACGATTTCGGGAAGATCTGAGGATTTCGAGGATGCAAACATGACCTACATCGACGATCCAAATGATGAGGATTTTGTTCCGACCTCATCCGATTCATCACCAATTCAAGAACGTCAGAAGTCGGAGCGGCTTGCCAAGAAAGCCGTTAAAACTTTGCTGGCATCGGCATATATCGCTGAAGCGGTTGAACCCGAAACCGTGCGCGATGCGATGGAATCCGGCAACAGGCAGCACTGGATTGCTGCAATGAACGAGGAAATGGAGGCTCATGCTGAAAACGGAACTTGGAGCATGGTCAGGTTGCCACCCGGTCGCAAAACAATCAAGACCAAATGGGTGTTCAAAGCCAAAGTCGGAGCTGATGGACGTGTGGCTCGTTACAAGGCCAGACTTGTGGCGTAAGGTTGCTCCCAGAAATATGGGATCGACTACGTACAGACTTTCTCGCCAGTGGTGAGATATCAATCTATACGAATTTTGATTGCGTTTGCTGCCAGACATCGGATGGGAATCCATCAAATGGATGCGGTGACTGCATTTCTGCAAGGAGACCTGGACGAGGAGATCTACACAGAACAACCGGAGCGATATGATGATGGCACAGGGCTTGTGTGCAAATTGAAGCGGGCCATGTATGGTCTCAAACAAGCCGGAAGACAGTGGAATCGTAAGCTGGATCGGGCCTTGATCGGATTTGGGTTGGCAAAGTCGAAACTCGATCCGTGCATCTACGTGTCATCTAAGGAGAATGTGATTGTGGCCATTTACGTTGATGATGTTTTGATCTTTTGGAGGGATCAACATACCCTAGAGATGATCAAGTCTCAGCTGTGTGCCGCATTCAAGATGAAGGACCTTGGACGAGCAGAGCAATGCGTAGGGCTGAAGATCGAATACGGCGCTGAGGGTATAGCTATTCACCAAATCAACTATATCGAGAAGGTACTTGACCGATTCGGGATGACAAATTGCAAGGCTGCACCAACACCTAGCGACCCGAGTCAAAAGCTGTCAATCACGATGGCGAATTCGAGCGAAAGGATGCCAAGCATTCCATACCAGGAAGCTGTGGGCAGTTTGCTGTATCTGGTCCAGGGGACGAGACCAGATATCGCCTTCGCTGTGAACGATGTGAGCAGATTCAACTTAAATTACGGCGAGGCTCACTGGACTGCTGTGAAGAGAATTATGCGATACTTGCGTGGAACGACGGATCTTCGCATTCTATACCGCTATGGAGGAAGTCAATTGCAAGGCTTCTCGGATTCGGACTGGGCGTCGGACATTGACCAAAGACGTTCATGCACCGGATACGTATTCACGATGAGCGATGGTGCTGTGTCTTGGAGCAGCTCGCGGCAACATACGATTGCTTTATCATCCACTGAGGCGGAGCACATGGCGCTCTCGGAGGCAACTAAAGAGGCAATCTGGTTGCGTCAATTCGTTGACTCGCTCAAGGATATTCATGGGCCAGTCGAGATCAAGTGCGACAACCAGGGTGCCATATCGTTAGCGATGGAGGACATGTTTCGCAAGAGGACGAAACATATTGATATCCGCCATCACCACGTTCGGGACAGGATCGGCGATGGTACAATCAACATCAACTTCGTCGCATCAGAGGCCAACGCAGCGGACTCGCTAACGAAAGCTGTTTCGCGGATCATCATGCAGCGAGGACTGAATGCTATGGGCATTGGCCCAAAGTGATTTTTTGTTAATTTCCATTTATTGTCGGAGTAGAGTTGCTTAAATAAATCACTTGACCCAATGAGTTGGGGTGTTGTAGAATAGTCATATTATGTATGCCCATCTGGCAACATTCGCTGTATTGGAGCTGTCAAATAAAGAAGAGCGATTGTCTCTGGTCTAAAACCGCCCGAGGCAATTGGCGCGTTGTCTGTCTGGAAAAGTTTGTTTCATTTTCATCACTAATTATCGGCTCTGGCGCAACAACCCGCTTTCTGAAATATATATTTCATTCCGCTTATGAATATATTTTATAAATATTTATAAATATATTTCATTCTTGAAACATATTACCGCTATTTACTATAAACCGCATATATTCACATTTATCTCGTCGCTTTATTAATTATTCGCAGTTGTTATTCATTTTAACATTAAAAGTACAAAGTACATTTCGCTTAATAATAATTTCGCATTCAAATTCCCGGGTTCTTTTCTTTCTTCCGTGCAATATATTCATAGTACTGAATAATGACGGCCATACAACGAAAACTAAAAATCGTTTACGCCGTTAAGGGTTTTTATTTTGTCTTATGATACCAGCCGGATAGCGTCGCTTAAAGGGAACGCACAAACCGGTTTTCACACTCGCTGAAATATAATGCGGGTCATTTCAGTAGTGAAAGTTACATTTCCCCGCACGCACGCATTTTGTGTCTATAACCTCGCCCGCGCCGCTTGCCAAAACTAAGTGAATTTCGCTACATCGCCATAACACCAATTCGCCATTCTCAACATTCCTGGTGCACCAGAAGAAGAAGAAGAAGACGGCAAAACTGGTAAGTGCAAACCTTTTTGTTGCGCTATCGTGGATGGTGTGATGAGGCAATTTATGAACTCACAATTTGGCAAACATCGATGGTAGATAGGTCTTTCCGCATCACCATTTTATGGTCCTATCGAGATGGATGAAACCAGTGTTATATATAAATTCCTACATTGCTATCGAATAATATAAAATATAAAACACCGACATATACTTACATATTTTATACCTACCCGCCATTTATATATCTATATTTTGTACCTATTTACCTTATATATAACCACCAATATACCTACCCGCTTTCACTCTGCTCGTATCCCCGCTCATATACCCGTGTTGTAAAATAGTCATATTATGTATGCCCATCTGGCAACATTCGCTGTATTGGAGCTGTCAAATAAAGAAGAGCGATTGTCTCTGGTCTAAAACCGCCCGAGGCAATTGGGGCGTTGTCTGTCTGGAAAAGTTTGTTTCATTTTCATCACTAATTATCGGCTCTGGCGCAACAGGTTATGGGCCCAGTCCCGTACTAGATTGTTAGAAATTGTTTCGGCTTTGCGACAGAAGAGCTATTTTCTGGATTTCGGTAATTTCCGCGGCGGATTTTGTGAAACAAAATTCTGACAGGTGCATCGATAAACATACGGCATTACGAACTTTGAGGTTGGAATTTTGCCAGTGTGAATGCAGAATGGCGGAAAAAGGCGAAGACAGAATTGAAAAGCTGATCGGCGCGTCAAATTACTCGACATGGGCTCGGGAAATGAGAGTGCTGTTGGAATGGCACGATTTGGATGGAGCAATAATGTGTCCTGTTGAAACATCGGATGCGCTCAAGCTCAAGAAGGCGCGAGCCAAAATTCTCATCAACATCAATCGTACATTGTACGATGATATCGGCGATTTGAAAACGGCACGCGAAGTTTGGGACAAGTGTCGGGAATTGTACGATGATGTGAGCTGGATCAGACTGGCCCGCACGATCGGTGAATTGGTGACGACACGTCTGGAGACATCGGCAACGATGGACGAATATTTGAAGAAAATCACAACTGCGACACGAGTGTTGGCGGACTTAGGCCTCACGATGCAGGATGAGGTGATTTGCGGCATCATCCTGTTCGGACTCACATCCGATTACGAGTCATTCATTACTGGATTGGATGGCGGCATGCTCATCAACGACAAAAAGACGATGACGAGTCTAACCTCAAACACCTTGAAGCGACGATTAATTGATACGGAGCGCGCGAAGCGGGCGATCAACAACGAAGGCGGAACCGGAAATGTGTTCAAAGCATCAGTGAATCACAGAGGGGCCAAACCAAACAAATATGGACCAAAAAGTGGTGCAAAAAAGAGTGAATTCCAGTTCAAATGTTTCCAGTGTCACACACCGGTCACATGCGTCGCGATTGTCCAGAACGATCGAAGGGCGCCGATGCAAAGTGCGCGAAATCGAATAAAGCCTTTCTCGCAGTGACATCGAAGTCAGTGGCACTTCCTGCAATGGCGGCCAGTGACGTGGATCACTCGGATGGCGTGTGGTACGTCGACAGTGGTATCGACGGGGAATCGAAGTTTATTCAAGAATTTCACAGAGAATGCAGCATACACAGATATTTCGACGGCTGATAATACGCATTTGAACGTGCTTGGTACTGGATCGGTTGATCTACGTGTTAAAGACCAAACAATAAATGCGAATAATGTTCTGCTTGTATCCGGCCTATTGACGAATTTGCTGTCAGTTCATCGGATGGTGAAATCCGGTAACAGAGTGGAATTCAGTGAAGACGGTTGTGTCGTGCGTGATAGAAAGGACGGCGGTGTAATCGTATGTGTGAAACCAAGCAACGGTACATACAAGCTGCAAAGCAATGCTGTCGCGTTGAAAGCGGCCACACACAGTAGTGCTGACTTGATGACATGGCATCGTCGACTCGGACATTTGGCATACGGTAATTTAATCAAGCTGAAGAACTTAGTAGATGGAATCCACATAAATGGAGAAATAAGTGACCTATCTAAGTGCGTGTCGTGCTTGAAGGGAAAGCAGAGCCGTGAACCATTTCAGTACTCAGACACTGTAATCAAATCGAAGCGCGTGTTGGAGTTAGTGCACACGGATGTCTGCGGTCCGATGGAAAATCCTTCAGTTGGTGGTGCATTGTATTTCGTGACATTTGTCGATGATTTCTCGCGGAAAAAGTTTGTCTACTTTGCCAAAAAGAAGAGTGACATTCAGCAGCTGTTCGCGGAATGGAAGGCGATGGTTGAGACACAGACCGAAACCAGGTTGCAGGTGATTCGTTCAGACAATGGCAAAGAGTATTTTGGTCAGTTTGATCGTATATGCAAGGAGAGTGGTGTCATTCATCAAACAAGCTGCTCGTACACGCCACAACAAAATGGTGTTGCCGAGAGAATGAATAGAACATTGGTTGAACGGGCCAAATGCATGTTGTACGATGCCGATTTGGAAAAACCTATGTGGGCCGAGGCGGTCAGTTGGGCTGCGTATGTAACGAATCGTACGGTCAATCGGACCTTGGGGCAGCAAGTGCCTGAAGAGATCTGGACCGGACGGAAAGTGAAGATTTCCGATGTACACATTTTCGGCACTGAGGTGATGGTGCATGTACCCAAGGAAAAGCGTCGCAAGTGGGACCCGAAGTCAAAATCGATGTTATTTGTTGGAATCGCGGCGAATCAAAAGCGCTGGCGATATTTCAACAAAGAAACGAACGATGTCTGCATCAGCCGTGATGTCAAATTCATGGATCCGCCCGGAGTCAAGGAAAATCGGTCTATTCAATTAATTGATACCCCGAATGATATCGTTCTAGCGGAGGAATTCAAACCCGAACCTCCCACCGAGAGCAATGATAAAAAACCAAACTTGACAGGCGATTCGGAGAATTCGATTCAGTTGGGGAATTTGACAGAGGCGAATGAATCCGATGAACACACGGCAGATGACACGAAAGGTTCAACGATTTCGGGAAGATCTGAGGATTTCGAGGATGCAAACATGACCTACATCGACGATCCAAATGATGAGGATTTTGTTCCGACCTCATCCGATTCATCACCAATTCAAGAACGTCAGAAGCGGAGCGGCTTGCCAAGAAAGCCGCTAAAACTTTGCTGGCATCGGCATATATCGCTGAAGCGGTTGAACCCGAAACCGTGCGCGATGCGATGGAATCCGGCAACAGGCAGCACTGGATTGCTGCAATGAACGAGGAAATGGAGGCTCATGCTGAAAACGGAACTTGGAGCATGGTCAGGTTGCCACCCGGTCGCAAAACAATCAAGACCAAATGGGTGTTCAAAGCCAAAGTCGGAGCTGATGGACGTGTGGCTCGTTACAAGGCCAGACTTGTGGCGTAAGGTTGCTCCCAGAAATATGGGATCGACTACGTACAGACTTTCTCGCCAGTGGTGAGATATCAATCTATACGAATTTTGATTGCGTTTGCTGCCAGACATCGGATGGGAATCCATCAAATGGATGCGGTGACTGCATTTCTGCAAGGAGACCTGGACGAGGAGATCTACACAGAACAACCGGAGCGATATGATGATGGCACAGGGCTTGTGTGCAAATTGAAGCGGGCCATGTATGGTCTCAAACAAGCCGGAAGACAGTGGAATCGTAAGCTGGATCGGGCCTTGATCGGATTTGGGTTGGCAAAGTCGAAACTCGATCCGTGCATCTACGTGTCATCTAAGGAGAATGTGATTGTGGCCATTTACGTTGATGATGTTTTGATCTTTTGGAGGGATCAACATACCCTAGAGATGATCAAGTCTCAGCTGTGTGCCGCATTCAAGATGAAGGACCTTGGACGAGCAGAGCAATGCGTAGGGCTGAAGATCGAATACGGCGCTGAGGGTATAGCTATTCACCAAATCAACTATATCGAGAAGGTACTTGACCGATTCGGGATGACAAATTGCAAGGCTGCACCAACACCTAGCGACCCGAGTCAAAAGCTGTCAATCACGATGGCGAATTCGAGCGAAAGGATGCCAAGCATTCCATACCAGGAAGCTGTGGGCAGTTTGCTGTATCTGGTCCAGGGGACGAGACCAGATATCGCCTTCGCTGTGAACGATGTGAGCAGATTCAACTTAAATTACGGCGAGGCTCACTGGACTGCTGTGAAGAGAATTATGCGATACTTGCGTGGAACGACGGATCTTCGCATTCTATACCGCTATGGAGGAAGTCAATTGCAAGGCTTCTCGGATTCGGACTGGGCGTCGGACATTGACCAAAGACGTTCATGCACCGGATACGTATTCACGATGAGCGATGGTGCTGTGTCTTGGAGCAGCTCGCGGCAACATACGATTGCTTTATCATCCACTGAGGCGGAGCACATGGCGCTCTCGGAGGCAACTAAAGAGGCAATCTGGTTGCGTCAATTCGTTGACTCGCTCAAGGATATTCATGGGCCAGTCGAGATCAAGTGCGACAACCAGGGTGCCATATCGTTAGCGATGGAGGACATGTTTCGCAAGAGGACGAAACATATTGATATCCGCCATCACCACGTTCGGGACAGGATCGGCGATGGTACAATCAACATCAACTTCGTCGCATCAGAGGCCAACGCAGCGGACTCGCTAACGAAAGCTGTTTCGCGGATCATCATGCAGCGAGGACTGAATGCTATGGGCATTGGCCCAAAGTGATTTTTTGTTAATTTCCATTTATTGTCGGAGTAGAGTTGCTTAAATAAATCACTTGACCCAATGAGTTGGGGTGTTGTAGAATAGTCATATTATGTATGCCCATCTGGCAACATTCGCTGTATTGGAGCTGTCAAATAAAGAAGAGCGATTGTCTCTGGTCTAAAACCGCCCGAGGCAATTGGCGCGTTGTCTGTCTGGAAAAGTTTGTTTCATTTTCATCACTAATTATCGGCTCTGGCGCAACAACCCGCTTTCTGAAATATATATTTCATTCCGCTTATGAATATATTTTATAAATATTTATAAATATATTTCATTCTTGAAACATATTACCGCTATTTACTATAAACCGCATATATTCACATTTATCTCGTCGCTTTATTAATTATTCGCAGTTGTTATTCATTTTAACATTAAAAGTACAAAGTACATTTCGCTTAATAATAATTTCGCATTCAAATTCCCGGGTTCTTTTCTTTCTTCCGTGCAATATATTCATAGTACTGAATAATGACGGCCATACAACGAAAACTAAAAATCGTTTACGCCGTTAAGGGTTTTTATTTTGTCTTATGATACCAGCCGGATAGCGTCGCTTAAAGGGAACGCACAAACCGGTTTTCACACTCGCTGAAATATAATGCGGGTCATTTCAGTAGTGAAAGTTACATTTCCCCGCACGCACGCATTTTGTGTCTATAACCTCGCCCGCGCCGCTTGCCAAAACTAAGTGAATTTCGCTACATCGCCATAACACCAATTCGCCATTCTCAACATTCCTGGTGCACCAGAAGAAGAAGAAGACGGCAAAACTGGTAAGTGCAAACCTTTTTGTTGCGCTATCGTGGATGGTGTGATGAGGCAATTTATGAACTCACAATTTGGCAAACATCGATGGTAGATAGGTCTTTCCGCATCACCATTTTATGGTCCTATCGAGATGGATGAAACCAGTGTTATATATAAATTCCTACATTGCTATCGAATAATATAAAATATAAAACACCGACATATACTTACATATTTTATACCTACCCGCCATTTATATATCTATATTTTGTACCTATTTACCTTATATATAACCACCAATATACCTACCCGCTTTCACTCTGCTCGTATCCCCGCTCATATACCCGTGTTGTAAAATAGTCATATTATGTATGCCCATCTGGCAACATTCGCTGTATTGGAGCTGTCAAATAAAGAAGAGCGATTGTCTCTGGTCTAAAACCGCCCGAGGCAATTGGGGCGTTGTCTGTCTGGAAAAGTTTGTTTCATTTTCATCACTAATTATCGGCTCTGGCGCAACAGGTTATGGGCCCAGTCCCGTACTAGATTGTTAGAAATTGTTTCGGCTTTGCGACAGAAGAGCTATTTTCTGGATTTCGGTAATTTCCGCGGCGGATTTTGTGAAACAAAATTCTGACAGGTGCATCGATAAACATACGGCATTACGAACTTTGAGGTTGGAATTTTGCCAGTGTGAATGCAGAATGGCGGAAAAAGGCGAAGACAGAATTGAAAAGCTGATCGGCGCGTCAAATTACTCGACATGGGCTCGGGAAATGAGAGTGCTGTTGGAATGGCACGATTTGGATGGAGCAATAATGTGTCCTGTTGAAACATCGGATGCGCTCAAGCTCAAGAAGGCGCGAGCCAAAATTCTCATCAACATCAATCGTACATTGTACGATGATATCGGCGATTTGAAAACGGCACGCGAAGTTTGGGACAAGTGTCGGGAATTGTACGATGATGTGAGCTGGATCAGACTGGCCCGCACGATCGGTGAATTGGTGACGACACGTCTGGAGACATCGGCAACGATGGACGAATATTTGAAGAAAATCACAACTGCGACACGAGTGTTGGCGGACTTAGGCCTCACGATGCAGGATGAGGTGATTTGCGGCATCATCCTGTTCGGACTCACATCCGATTACGAGTCATTCATTACTGGATTGGATGGCGGCATGCTCATCAACGACAAAAAGACGATGACGAGTCTAACCTCAAACACCTTGAAGCGACGATTAATTGATACGGAGCGCGCGAAGCGGGCGATCAACAACGAAGGCGGAACCGGAAATGTGTTCAAAGCATCAGTGAATCACAGAGGGGCCAAACCAAACAAATATGGACCAAAAAGTGGTGCAAAAAAGAGTGAATTCCAGTTCAAATGTTTCCAGTGTCACACACCGGTCACATGCGTCGCGATTGTCCAGAACGATCGAAGGGCGCCGATGCAAAGTGCGCGAAATCGAATAAAGCCTTTCTCGCAGTGACATCGAAGTCAGTGGCACTTCCTGCAATGGCGGCCAGTGACGTGGATCACTCGGATGGCGTGTGGTACGTCGACAGTGGTATCGACGGGGAATCGAAGTTTATTCAAGAATTTCACAGAGAATGCAGCATACACAGATATTTCGACGGCTGATAATACGCATTTGAACGTGCTTGGTACTGGATCGGTTGATCTACGTGTTAAAGACCAAACAATAAATGCGAATAATGTTCTGCTTGTATCCGGCCTATTGACGAATTTGCTGTCAGTTCATCGGATGGTGAAATCCGGTAACAGAGTGGAATTCAGTGAAGACGGTTGTGTCGTGCGTGATAGAAAGGACGGCGGTGTAATCGTATGTGTGAAACCAAGCAACGGTACATACAAGCTGCAAAGCAATGCTGTCGCGTTGAAAGCGGCCACACACAGTAGTGCTGACTTGATGACATGGCATCGTCGACTCGGACATTTGGCATACGGTAATTTAATCAAGCTGAAGAACTTAGTAGATGGAATCCACATAAATGGAGAAATAAGTGACCTATCTAAGTGCGTGTCGTGCTTGAAGGGAAAGCAGAGCCGTGAACCATTTCAGTACTCAGACACTGTAATCAAATCGAAGCGCGTGTTGGAGTTAGTGCACACGGATGTCTGCGGTCCGATGGAAAATCCTTCAGTTGGTGGTGCATTGTATTTCGTGACATTTGTCGATGATTTCTCGCGGAAAAAGTTTGTCTACTTTGCCAAAAAGAAGAGTGACATTCAGCAGCTGTTCGCGGAATGGAAGGCGATGGTTGAGACACAGACCGAAACCAGGTTGCAGGTGATTCGTTCAGACAATGGCAAAGAGTATTTTGGTCAGTTTGATCGTATATGCAAGGAGAGTGGTGTCATTCATCAAACAAGCTGCTCGTACACGCCACAACAAAATGGTGTTGCCGAGAGAATGAATAGAACATTGGTTGAACGGGCCAAATGCATGTTGTACGATGCCGATTTGGAAAAACCTATGTGGGCCGAGGCGGTCAGTTGGGCTGCGTATGTAACGAATCGTACGGTCAATCGGACCTTGGGGCAGCAAGTGCCTGAAGAGATCTGGACCGGACGGAAAGTGAAGATTTCCGATGTACACATTTTCGGCACTGAGGTGATGGTGCATGTACCCAAGGAAAAGCGTCGCAAGTGGGACCCGAAGTCAAAATCGATGTTATTTGTTGGAATCGCGGCGAATCAAAAGCGCTGGCGATATTTCAACAAAGAAACGAACGATGTCTGCATCAGCCGTGATGTCAAATTCATGGATCCGCCCGGAGTCAAGGAAAATCGGTCTATTCAATTAATTGATACCCCGAATGATATCGTTCTAGCGGAGGAATTCAAACCCGAACCTCCCACCGAGAGCAATGATAAAAAACCAAACTTGACAGGCGATTCGGAGAATTCGATTCAGTTGGGGAATTTGACAGAGGCGAATGAATCCGATGAACACACGGCAGATGACACGAAAGGTTCAACGATTTCGGGAAGATCTGAGGATTTCGAGGATGCAAACATGACCTACATCGACGATCCAAATGATGAGGATTTTGTTCCGACCTCATCCGATTCATCACCAATTCAAGAACGTCAGAAGCGGAGCGGCTTGCCAAGAAAGCCGCTAAAACTTTGCTGGCATCGGCATATATCGCTGAAGCGGTTGAACCCGAAACCGTGCGCGATGCGATGGAATCCGGCAACAGGCAGCACTGGATTGCTGCAATGAACGAGGAAATGGAGGCTCATGCTGAAAACGGAACTTGGAGCATGGTCAGGTTGCCACCCGGTCGCAAAACAATCAAGACCAAATGGGTGTTCAAAGCCAAAGTCGGAGCTGATGGACGTGTGGCTCGTTACAAGGCCAGACTTGTGGCGTAAGGTTGCTCCCAGAAATATGGGATCGACTACGTACAGACTTTCTCGCCAGTGGTGAGATATCAATCTATACGAATTTTGATTGCGTTTGCTGCCAGACATCGGATGGGAATCCATCAAATGGATGCGGTGACTGCATTTCTGCAAGGAGACCTGGACGAGGAGATCTACACAGAACAACCGGAGCGATATGATGATGGCACAGGGCTTGTGTGCAAATTGAAGCGGGCCATGTATGGTCTCAAACAAGCCGGAAGACAGTGGAATCGTAAGCTGGATCGGGCCTTGATCGGATTTGGGTTGGCAAAGTCGAAACTCGATCCGTGCATCTACGTGTCATCTAAGGAGAATGTGGTTGTGGCCATTTACGTTGATGATGTTTTGATCTTTTGGAGGGATCAACATACCCTAGAGATGATCAAGTCTCAGCTGTGTGCCGCATTCAAGATGAAGGACCTTGGACGAGCAGAGCAATGCGTAGGGCTGAAGATCGAATACGGCGCTGAGGGTATAGCTATTCACCAAATCAACTATATCGAGAAGGTACTTGACCGATTCGGGATGACAAATTGCAAGGCTGCACCAACACCTAGCGACCCGAGTCAAAAGCTGTCAATCACGATGGCGAATTCGAGCGAAAGGATGCCAAGCATTCCATACCAGGAAGCTGTGGGCAGTTTGCTGTATCTGGTCCAGGGGACGAGACCAGATATCGCCTTCGCTGTGAACGATGTGAGCAGATTCAACTTAAATTACGGCGAGGCTCACTGGACTGCTGTGAAGAGAATTATGCGATACTTGCGTGGAACGACGGATCTTCGCATTCTATACCGCTATGGAGGAAGTCAATTGCAAGGCTTCTCGGATTCGGACTGGGCGTCGGACATTGACCAAAGACGTTCATGCACCGGATACGTATTCACGATGAGCGATGGTGCTGTGTCTTGGAGCAGCTCGCGGCAACATACGATTGCTTTATCATCCACTGAGGCGGAGTACATGGCGCTCTCGGAGGCAACTAAAGAGGCAATCTGGTTGCGTCAATTCGTTGACTCGCTCAAGGATATTCATGGGCCAGTCGAGATCAAGTGCGACAACCAGGGTGCCATATCGTTAGCGATGGAGGACATGTTTCGCAAGAGGACGAAACATATTGATATCCGCCATCACCACGTTCGGGACAGGATCGGCGATGGTACAATCAACATCAACTTCGTCGCATCAGAGGCCAACGCAGCGGACTCGCTAACGAAAGCTGTTTCGCGGATCATCATGCAGCGAGGACTGAATGCTATGGGCATTGGCCCAAAGTGATTTTTTGTTAATTTCCATTTATTGTCGGAGTAGAGTTGCTTAAATAAATCACTTGACCCAATGAGTTGGGGTGTTGTAAAATAGTCATATTATGTATGCCCATCTGGCAACATTCGCTGTATTGGAGCTGTCAAATAAAGAAGAGCGATTGTCTCTGGTCTAAAACCGCCCGAGGCAATTGGCGCGTTGTCTGTCTGGAAAAGTTTGTTTCATTTTCATCACTAATTATCGGCTCTGGCGCAACAACCCGCTTTCTGAAATATATATTTCATTCCGCTTATGAATATATTTTATAAATATTTATAAATATATTTCATTCTTGAAACATATTACCGCTATTTACTATAAACCGCATATATTCACATTTATCTCGTCGCTTTATTAATTATTCGCAGTTGTTATTCATTTTAACATTAAAAGTACAAAGTACATTTCGCTTAATAATAATTTCGCATTCAAATTCCCGGGTTCTTTTCTTTCTTCCGTGCAATATATTCATAGTACTGAATAATGACGGCCATACAACGAAAACTAAAAATCGTTTACGCCGTTAAGGGTTTTTATTTTGTCTTATGATACCAGCCGGATAGCGTCGCTTAAAGGGAACGCACAAACCGGTTTTCACACTCGCTGAAATATAATGCGGGTCATTTCAGTAGTGAAAGTTACATTTCCCCGCACGCACGCATTTTGTGTCTATAACCTCGCCCGCGCCGCTTGCCAAAACTAAGTGAATTTCGCTACATCGCCATAACACCAATTCGCCATTCTCAACATTCCTGGTGCACCAGAAGAAGAAGAAGAAGACGGCAAAACTGGTAAGTGCAAACCTTTTTGTTGCGCTATCGTGGATGGTGTGATGAGGCAATTTATGAACTCACAATTTGGCAAACATCGATGGTAGATAGGTCTTTCCGCATCACCATTTTATGGTCCTATCGAGACGGATGAAACCAGTGTTATATATAAATTCCTACATTGCTATCGAATAATATAAAATATAAAACACCGACATATACTTACATATTTTATACCTACCCGCCATTTATATATCTATATTTTGTACCTATTTACCTTATATATAACCACCAATATACCTACCCGCTTTCACTCTGCTCGTATCCCCGCTCATATACCCGTGTTGTAAAATAGTCATATTATGTATGCCCATCTGGCAACATTCGCTGTATTGGAGCTGTCAAATAAAGAAGAGCGATTGTCTCTGGTCTAAAACCGCCCGAGGCAATTGGGGCGTTGTCTGTCTGGAAAAGTTTGTTTCATTTTCATCACTAATTATCGGTTCTGGCGCAACAGGTTATGGGCCCAGTCCCGTACTAGATTGTTAGAAATTGTTTCGGCTTTGCGACAGAAGAGCTATTTTCTGGATTTCGGTAATTTCCGCGGCGGATTTTGTGAAACAAAATTCTGACAGGTGCATCGATAAACATACGGCATTACGAACTTTGAGGTTGGAATTTTGCCAGTGTGAATGCAGAATGGCGGAAAAAGGCGAAGACAGAATTGAAAAGCTGATCGGCGCGTCAAATTACTCGACATGGGCTCGGGAAATGAGAGTGCTGTTGGAATGGCACGATTTGGATGGAGCAATAATGTGTCCTGTTGAAACATCGGATGCGCTCAAGCTCAAGAAGGCGCGAGCCAAAATTCTCATCAACATCAATCGTACATTGTACGATGATATCGGCGATTTGAAAACGGCACGCGAAGTTTGGGACAAGTGTCGGGAATTGTACGATGATGTGAGCTGGATCAGACTGGCCCGCACGATCGGTGAATTGGTGACGACACGTCTGGAGACATCGGCAACGATGGACGAATATTTGAAGAAAATCACAACTGCGACACGAGTGTTGGCGGACTTAGGCCTCACGATGCAGGATGAGGTGATTTGCGGCATCATCCTGTTCGGACTCACATCCGATTACGAGTCATTCATTACTGGATTGGATGGCGGCATGCTCATCAACGACAAAAAGACGATGACGAGTCTAACCTCAAACACCTTGAAGCGACGATTAATTGATACGGAGCGCGCGAAGCGGGCGATCAACAACGAAGGCGGAACCGGAAATGTGTTCAAAGCATCAGTGAATCACAGAGGGGCCAAACCAAACAAATATGGACCAAAAAGTGGTGCAAAAAAGAGTGAATTCCAGTTCAAATGTTTCCAGTGTCACAACACCGGTCACATGCGTCGCGATTGTCCAGAACGATCGAAGGGCGCCGATGCAAAGTGCGCGAAATCGAATAAAGCCTTTCTCGCAGTGACATCGAAGTCAGTGGCACTTCCTGCAATGGCGGCCAGTGACGTGGATCACTCGGATGGCGTGTGGTACGTCGACAGTGGTATCGACGGGGAATCGAAGTTTATTCAAGAATTTCACAGAGAATGCAGCATACACAGATATTTCGACGGCTGATAATACGCATTTGAAAGTGCTTGGTACTGGATCGGTTGATCTACGTGTTAAAGACCAAACAATAAATGCGAATAATGTTCTGCTTGTATCCGGCCTATCGACGAATTTGCTGTCAGTTCATCGGATGGTGAAATCCGGTAACAGAGTGGAATTCAGTGAAGACGGTTGTGTCGTGCGTGATAGAAAGGACGGCGGTGTAATCGTATGTGTGAAACCAAGCAACGGTACATACAAGCTGCAAAGCAATGCTGTCGCGTTGAAAGCGGCCACACACAGTAGTGCTGACTTGATGACATGGCATCGTCGACTCGGACATTTGGCATACGGTAATTTAATCAAGCTGAAGAACTTAGTAGATGGAATCCACATCAATGGAGAAATAAGTGACCTATCTAAGTGCGTGTCGTGCTTGAAGGGAAAGCAGAGCCGTGAACCATTTCAGTACTCACACTGTAATTAAATCGAAGCGCGTGTTGGAGTTAGTGCACACGGATGTCTGCGGTCCGATGGAAAATCCTTCAGTTGGTGGTGCATTGTATTTCGTGACATTTGTCGATGATTTCTCGCGGAAAGTGTTTGTCTACTTTGCCAAAAAGAAGAGTGACATTCAGCAGCTGTTCGCGGAATGGAAGGCGATGGTTGAGACACAGAGCGAAACCAGGTTGCAGGTGATTCGTTCAGACAATGGCAAAGAGTATTTTGGTCAGTTTGATCGTATATGCAAGGAGAGTGGTGTCATTCATCAAACAAGCTGCTCGTACACGCCACAACAAAATGGTGTTGCCGAGAGAATGAATAGAACATTGGTTGAACGGGCCAAATGCATGTTGTACGATGCCGATTTGGAAAAACCTATGTGGGCCGAGGCGGTCAGTTGGGCTGCGTATGTAACGAATCGTACGGTCAATCGGACCTTGGGGCAGCAAGTGCCTGAAGAGATCTGGACCGGACGGAAAGTGAAGATTTCCGATGTACACATTTTCGGCACTGAGGTGATGGTGCATGTACCCAAGGAAAAGCGTCGCAAGTGGGACCCGAAGTCAAAATCGATGTTATTTGTTGGAATTGCGGCGAATCAAAAGGGCTGGCGATATTTCAACAAAGAAACGAACGATGTCTGCATCAGCCGTGATGTCAAATTCATGGATCCGCCCGGAGTCAAGGAAAATCGGTCTATTCAATTAATTGATACCCCGAATGATATCGTTCTAGCGGAGGAATTCAAACCCGAACCTCCCACCGAGAGCAATGATAAAAAACCAAACTTGACAGGCGATTCGGAGAATTCGATTCAGTTGGGGAATTTGACAGAGGCGAATGAATCCGATGAACACACGGCAGATGACACGAAAGGTTCAACGATTTCGGGAAGATCTGAGGATTTCGAGGATGCAAACATGACCTACATCGACGATCCAAATGATGAGGATTTTGTTCCGACCTCATCCGATTCATCACCAATTCAAGAACGTCAGAAGTCGGAGCGGCTTGCCAAGAAAGCCGCTAAAACTTTGCTGGCATCGGCATATATCGCTGAAGCGGTTGAACCCGAAACCGTGCGCGATGCGATGGAATCCGGCAACAGGCAGCACTGGATTGCTGCAATGAACGAGGAAATGGAGGCTCATGCTGAAAACGGAACTTGGAGCATGGTCAGGTTGCCACCCGGTCGCAAAACAATCAAGACCAAATGGGTGTTCAAAGCCAAAGTCGGAGCTGATGGACGTGTGGCTCGTTACAAGGCCAGACTTGTGGCGTAAGGTTGCTCCCAGAAATATGGGATCGACTACGTACAGACTTTCTCGCCAGTGGTGAGATATCAATCTATACGAATTTTGATTGCGTTTGCTGCCAGACATCGGATGGGAATCCATCAAATGGATGCGGTGACTGCATTTCTGCAAGGAGACCTGGACGAGGAGATCTACACAGAACAAACGGAGCGATATGATGATGGCACAGGGCTTGTGTGCAAATTGAAGCGGGCCATGTATGGTCTCAAACAAGCCGGAAGACAGTGGAATCGTAAGCTGGATCGGGCCTTGATCGGATTTGGGTTGGCAAAGTCGAAACTCGATCCGTGCATCTACGTGTCATCTAAGGAGAATGTGATTGTGGCCATTTACGTTGATGATGTTTTGATCTTTTGGAGGGATCAACATACCCTAGAGATGATCAAGTCTCAGCTGTGTGCCGCATTCAAGATGAAGGACCTTGGACGAGCAGAGCAATGCGTAGGGCTGAAGATCGAATACGGCGCTGAGGGTATAGCTATTCACCAAATCAACTATATCGAGAAGGTACTTGACCGATTCGGGATGACAAATTGCAAGGCTGCACCAACACCTAGCGACCCGAGTCAAAAGCTGTCAATCACGATGGCGAATTCGAGCGAAAGGATGCCAAGCATTCCATACCAGGAAGCTGTGGGCAGTTTGCTGTATCTGGTCCAGGGGACGAGACCAGATATCGCCTTCGCTGTGAACGATGTGAGCAGATTCAACTTAAATTACGGCGAGGCTCACTGGACTGCTGTGAAGAGAATTATGCGATACTTGCGTGGAACGACGGATCTTCGCATTCTATACCGCTATGGAGGAAGTCAATTGCAAGGCTTCTCGGATTCGGACTGGGCGTCGGACATTGACCAAAGACGTTCATGCACCGGATACGTATTCACGATGAGCGATGGTGCTGTGTCTTGGAGCAGCTCGCGGCAACATACGATTGCTTTATCATCCACTGAGGCGGAGTACATGGCGCTCTCGGAGGCAACTAAAGAGGCAATCTGGTTGCGTCAATTCGTTGACTCGCTCAAGGATATTCATGGGCCAGTCGAGATCAAGTGCGACAACCAGGGTGCCATATCGTTAGCGATGGAGGACATGTTTCGCAAGAGGACGAAACATATTGATATCCGCCATCACCACATTCGGGACAGGATCGGCGATGGTACAATCAACATCAACTTCGTCGCATCAGAGGCCAACGCAGCGGACTCGCTAACGAAAGCTGTTTCGCGGATCATCATGCAGCGAGGACTGAATGCTATGGGCATTGGCCCAAAGTGATTTTTTGTTAATTTCCATTTATTGTCGGAGTAGAGTTGCTTAAATAAATCACTTGACCCAATGAGTTGGGGTGTTGTAAAATAGTCATATTATGTATGCCCATCTGGCAACATTCGCTGTATTGGAGCTGTCAAATAAAGAAGAGCGATTGTCTCTGGTCTAAAACCGCCCGAGGCAATTGGCGCGTTGTCTGTCTGGAAAAGTTTGTTTCATTTTCATCACTAATTATCGGCTCTGGCGCAACAACCCGCTTTCTGAAATATATATTTCATTCCGCTTATGAATATATTTTATATATTTTCCCTGCTATTACAGAAAGTGGAGCTTTTCTGCGACTGGTCAGGCTGTATAAAAGTGAAGCCCTCCAAATGTTTTTGCCTTGGACTCGCCCGCATGGGCACAAAATTTACATCCTATGACCCCAAATTGGTCTATAAGGGCTCTAATATCTCCCTTATAGACCCAAACAATCATTTCAAATTTCTCGGCAGAAAAATCACCCATCAGGGAAAAGACGTCTCGGGCGATCATGTTATAGAGCATTTCAAAAGTTGCCTGGCGAAAATAGATGCCTTGCTAATTTCTGGCCCTCGTAAGGCCTGGATCTATGACAATTATCTAACGTCACATTTGTCATGGCCCTTTCTTATTTACGATTTTACCAAAACCCAACTGTCCCGTCTAGATGCGCTGGTGACAGCTAGTTTAAAATCCTGGCTGTCCTTAGCCAAACCAGCTGACCCCTCGACTCTCTTCAGGTCCAAACAAAATTTTGGGCTAGCGCTTAAACTGCCCTCTCTGCTCTACGCCAACTCCAGAATAACCAAAAATTCGATTCTGTGCAATTCCAAAGATCCGGCAATATCGAAGCACGTAATAAGTGGCCGTAGTGATTCAAATGATCTACAAGCCCGCGTAGACTTCCACAAAAAGTTCCTTACTGGAATCAGCCAGAATGGCACTGGTCTGGGGTATGGCAGTACAACCACGAGCGACGTGGACTTGAAGAAGTCTCTTTTGCGGGGAGATTACGACAGCAAGAGTATGGCTCATGCTATTGGCCTTCAATGCCAGAATGATTGGACAACAATTGGGGACTTTTGCATTCCGCCTCCAATGCACTGGAAGGTAATGCTCTATGACTGGACGCCAGAGATGCTGAAATTATATTTGAATGCCTTTCAGCATACACTTCCAGACCCCAGTAACCTCGCTCGTTGGAGCTTTGCCGAGGATAGTTCTTGTCCCCTCTGTAGCAATACCCCTTGCACAGCTAGACACATTCTAGCTGGCTGCAAGGTGGCCTTAGATCAAGGACGGTACACTTACCGCCATGACAAAGTTCTCGCTGTTATTCGCGAGGTAATTAGTCTCTCAGTGGCTCGTGCCAACAAGGGTTTGACAGTATCCTCCAAACCCCCAATACAGTTTGTGCGGGATGGCTCTAAAGGCAAAAAACATTTAACTACAAAACCTTTCTCAATAATCGAGAAAGCTACGGATTGGATTCTGGAGGTTGATTCGGTCTCTAAGCAGTATAAATTCCCTGAAAGTCTCGGATGCACAGCCCTCCGTCCAGATATAACTCTTTACTCTCTATCTCGGAAGGTGGCTCTTATTGTAGAATTAACTGTTCCATGGGAATCAAATATCCCAAAAGACCACGAGTACAAATTAAATAAATACCATGATCTCGCAAATGCCGTAACCCGGAACGGCTTCACTGTTCACCTTCACGCGGTGGAAGTTGGCGCTCGTGGCCTGCCAGCTAAATCTCTATTTCACCTCTTTAAAGATCTTGGCCTTTCCAGAAAAATAATCAACTCTTTCTTAGAAAAATTATCTAAAACTGCGATTTGTCGCGAGGGTTTCTGCCGTAGAATGAAACTCGCGATCGATATTCAAATTGCAGTATGTTGTTTAATTCCAAAGTCGTGTACAAAGTGAATTGGTTACGCTTAAATCCTATCGCCTATATATACTAGTCGCCGGGCGGCGATCGCCCCTCTCCCTCTTGTCTCCGCTGTCTCCTTCATTCGGGCCGACGGCCCGATATACACACCGGCGGGGGGCATCGCTCTCCAGTCGCCCGGCGTTGGCCTCCGCGAGCTGACGTCCGCGGGCGGCGCTTGAGCTGCAATTGTGTCGTGTTTCGCACATTAGATTTTCGCACGTTTACCGCTTTTGGACGCCACCGGCGATCCCTCCCCCGACCTACTTTGCATTAAGTAGCCACCGGAAGTAAGGCTCCCGTCCGGAAAGTCGCTGGAAGCGGTCGTGTGAGCGCGCTAGTTTTTCGTGTTTTGAGTTCGTACTGCGTCGCGGCGCCCTCAGTTGAAACCTTCCCCTTCACCACCAGTCTCCGGACTGCCGTGGCACAAGATGAAAAGCTCTCTGCTGAGAAGTCGCTGCGATGTGGTTTTAGTTGTTTGTGGTGACGTTTTGCGTGCGAAACACGGCGGTTAGATTCGCGACGGTTTGTACTTTCTCTCTCATTTATCTCGATGTTTGCCTTTAGCTTCTCGTTGACGGCTTGATTGTGATGATTAAAATAAACGCCTCGTTGGAGGCACTTAAGACGTGTGTTGATTATTGGGCGTTCGGGGTAGATAATCCTAGTGATGGCATTGCACATCGCCATCTCCTTAATTCCGGTGTCGCCATTGCACCTCGGTGACGCCACCTTCCTGCCGCTTTCGGGTGGAGTGTTCTTCCGGTCCTTTCCTGTTATAACATTTTGAGTAGGAGGGTTCTGTGTGTATTGTTGCTCCGCGACATGACTTTCCCCGTTTTGAAGACGAAACGTCAACGTATTTACTTGCCGTGTGTGCCGTATAATTCTTCCGTACCTCGATACAGTTGTGCTATTCTCGTTTTGTTGTGTTGTTGGTTGAGAGGTTTCGTCTTCCCTAGACATGTAGCACGGCTTCAGCCTATCTAGAGAGACAGTGACTATTCTCCTGTTCTGCTCAATGTCGAACGTTTTTTCGCGTTTCTTCACCACTCTAAAGGGTCCTTTGTATGGAGCTTGTAGTGGCCGTCGTACGGTGTCATCTCTTATGAAGACGTGGGTTGCTTCCTTCAGGTCCGGGTGAACGAATATCCTCGTTGTGTTTTCTCGCTCCCTCTTCGGTCTTTGTTGCTCGAATGTTTCCCTTAATTGTTGGAGGACTTCTGGTACTGATGTTTTCTTTCCATTTTCAAAAAATTCGCCTGGCAATCTTATGTTTGTTCCGTATAGCATTTCTGCCGGACTGGCGTTGATATCCTCCTTTAAGGCTGCTCTTAAGCCCATCATGACGGTTGAAATCTCGTTTGCCCACTCTTTGGTATTCATTCTTGCCATTAATGCCGCTTTTAAAGATCGATGCCACCTTTCCACTAGGCCGTTTGCCTGTGGGTGAAATGGTGTGGTGTGAATCTTTTTTGCACCCAGTAGTTGTGCTAGTTTCGTAAAGAGTTCCGATTCGAATTGTCTCCCTTGATCGGTCGTGATTCTTGCAGGAACGCCGAATCTTGCTATCCATCCCTCGAAAAAAATTTTTGCGATAGTCTCGGCTTGTATGTCTCGTATAGGTATCGCTTCCGGCCATTTTGTACCTCTATCCAACATCGTTAGTAGGTACCTATATCCGTTGGATATTTCGAGCGGACCCACGATATCGATATGTACATGCTCTAATCGGTCGGCTTCCATGATTTTCCCTATGGGCGTACGCGTGTGTACGTGCACCTTCGCTCGTTGACACGGGATGCATGTTTTGGCATAATCTGCGCTGTCTTTATTCATGCGCGGCCAGAAAAATTTTTCAGCCGTCATCTTTCTTGTTGTTCGAACTCCCGGGTGACTAGGGTTGTGGATTATTTTTATCGCTGTTTGCCGTAGCGCCGCTGTTATGTATGGTCTTGGCCTGGTTGCCGTAGTTTCACACCAGATTTCAGTTTCTTTGTTGTTTTGTTTGAGTAATTTGAATTTGAATTTTTCATTCTGTTGTAATGCTTTCAGTTCCTCGTCCGTTTCTTGCTGTCTCGCCAGTTCGTCGTAGTCGAAAGTCTCAGGGCATCCTACTTCTTCGATCCTGGATAAGGCGTCTGCTACAACGTTCTTCCTTCCCGGGAGATATTCGATTGCCGTTGCGAATTGTGCGATGTATGATGAGTGACGAATGCGTATCGGCGTTTCTGTTGGCGTATCATTTAATTTTTTTAAAGCGTGAATGAGCGGTTTGTGGTCTGTATATACTACCAGCTCTCTCCCCTCTACCATCTTCCGGAAGTGTCGTACTGCCAGGTATATCGCCAGTAGCTCTTTGTCGTACGCCGCATATTGTTGTTGCGCGTGTGACAAGGCTTTTGAAAAAAATCCTAATGGCACCCATTTTTCTCCTTGCTTCTGTTGCAGTGCTGCGCCCGCGCATGTATTTGACGCATCCGTCATTAGTGCCAACGGTGCATGTGCGATTGGATGCGCCAGTAGAACCGCTTCCTCTATGCTCTGTCTGCATTGGTTAAAGGCTTCGTTGCTCTCCTCTGTCCATTGTATTTCTGTGTGATCGTTCTTTTTTGTCCCTTTCAGGAATACGTTTAGTTTGGCTTGTCGATGTGCTGCTTCTGGAATGCTGTGCCTGTAGAAATTGACCATGCCCAGGAAGCGTCGTAGTTCCTGGACATCCTTTGGTTTCGGAAAATTTTTTATTGCCTCCACCTTGTCGGCTTTTGGTCGTATTCCTGTTGAGTTGACTGTATATCCTAGGAAGTCCAGCTCTGGCTGTGCGATCTGACATTTCTGTAGGTTTATGGTGATGCCTTGTTTGTCCAGCCTCGCCAGTATCTCTGTGATGTGTTCTTTATGGGTCGTTTCGTCCTCTGACGCTATAAGGATATCGTCAATGTAGGCGTATGCGAACGGTAGGCCCCGGAGTACCTGATCCATGAATCGTTGCATGGTTTGTGCTCCGTTGCGGAGTCCGAAGGACATCCTGGTCATTTCGAACAATCCGAACGGGGTGATAATGGCGGTCTTCTCAATATCTTCGGGCCTTACTGGTATTTGCGTGTATGCCTTCACCAGGTCCAGTGACGTGAACATCGTTTTTCCTTGTAGAGCGTGAGTGAAATCGTGTATTCTGGGAACAGTATACCGATCCGGTACTGTGATGCTGTTCAGCCGTCTGTAGTCTCCGCATGGGCGGAATTCACCGTTGCTTTTCTGCACCAGATGCAGTGGACTTGCCCATTGGCTTTTCGAAGGTCGACATACACCTGCCTCTATCATCTCATCGAAAACTTTCTTCGCTGCCGCGTATCTTTCCGGATTTAGTGGTCTCGGGCGCGCAAATACCGGTCTTCCTTCAGTTTCGATGTGGTGTACTATGTCGTGTTTAGGTTGCCTTGGCTGTGACGTGTTCGAGAGTATATTGGGGAAGCTCTCGAAGATCTTCTTGAATTCTTGGTTGGTCTCGATTGGGAATACCGCTGGTTGCGGCATGTGGTTTTTTTCGACGTATTTGTTGTCCTTCGTTTTCATTAGGAGCCTCTTTCGGTTGAGGTCCACCAGCAGGTGGTGTTGGTGTAGAAAGTCTGCTCCTAGGATGTGTTGTTTCACATCAGCGATGATGAAGGTTGCTTGCAATTGTTGGTCGAATCCGAGGTCCAGCATGATGGTTCTCTTTCCGTATGTTGCTATATTTGAGCCGTTGGCTGCCAGTAAGAGAAGCTCTTCTTTTTGTTGTTCGTCGCATCTTCGCTTGGGTATGACGCTGACGTTGGCTCCTGTGTCGATCAGGAACCGTTGTTGCGTTCTTCTGTCGTGGACGTATAGGCGGTTATTTGTTTCGGCGCCAAGCTGGGCTATTCTTGGCGCCTCTTGTAGTTTTCCTGGTTCTGGGGTGTCTGTTCGAAGTCGCACGGTTTCTGGCATTTTCGTGCTGTGTTTCCGAAACGCTTATGGAAGTAGCAGGTACTTTGTTCCTCAAGTCTTCTGGTGCTGCGCGTGTTGGAGGTATCTTCTTCTGCTCTTCTCGCTTGTAGCCGTTCGATCTGTTTTGCCAGTTCCTCTAGCTTCCTTTCAATCGCTGTCATGTTGGTTGTTGTTGCTTCGATTTTGTTGATGTCGCCTCTCTCGTTTGCTGTGACTTCCATCCATCATTCGATCTGCAAGGTTCGCCATTTTGTCCAGTTCTTTTTCCTCTGATGTTGCTAGTACCGCCCGTATCGTTGCGGGTAGGTGCCCGAGCCACAATGTTTTTAGTGTACCGTCGGGTAATTTTCCCATGTTTAGCGTTCTCATCCTTCGTATTAGTTGCGAAGGTTTGTCGCTTCCCATTTCTGTTTGGTAGAGGAGTTTCTGCAGTCGTTGCGTCTCTGATTCCTCGTAGGTTGTGATTAGCCGTTCCTTCAATGCCTCGAATTTTTCTTGCTTGGGCGGTTGCAGCACCAGGTCGCTTACTTCCTGTAATGCTGTTCGATCCAGTTGTGCGATTACGTATGAGAATCGGTCTTGATCGCTGCATTTCTGTGGTGCCAGGATCTGCTCGGCGAGCGCGAACCAGAGGCGCGGTGCGTGGTGCCAGAATGCAGGTATTCGCGAAGCGATGCTCAGTGGCGCGATGTCAGGGTTTGGCTGCGTTGACTCCGTTGTGTCGTGGAATGGTTCCATTTTGATTTTCTTGTGTCTGACTCGTTGGAGAAGACGTCCAAGTTCGCTGGTTGTTGGTGGTCCGTGCCGTTGTCCGTTTAGCGATTTGTCCGTTTTCTTGCCGTGGTTGTGAGTTCTTCTGCGGGGTCACCAGTGTCGCGAGGGTTTCTGCCGTAGAATGAAACTCGCGATCGATATTCAAATTGCAGTATGTTGTTTAATTCCAAAGTCGTGTACAAAGTGAATTGGTTACGCTTAAATCCTATCGCCTATATATACTAGTCGCCGGGCGGCGATCGCCCCTCTCCCTCTTGTCTCCGCTGTCTCCTTCATTCGGGCCGACGGCCCGATATACACACCGGCGGGGGGCATCGCTCTCCAGTCGCCCGGCGTTGGCCTCCGCGAGCTGACGTCCGCGGGCGGCGCTTGAGCTGCAATTGTGTCGTGTTTCGCACATTAGATTTTCGCACGTTTACCGCTTTTGGACGCCACCGGCGATCCCTCCCCCGACCTACTTTGCATTAAGTAGCCACCGGAAGTAAGGCTCCCGTCCGGAAAGTCGCTGGAAGCGGTCGTGTGAGCGCGCTAGTTTTTCGTGTTTTGAGTTCGTACTGCGTCGCGGCGCCCTCAGTTGAAACCTTCCCCTTCACCACCAGTCTCCGGACTGCCGTGGCACAAGATGAAAAGCTCTCTGCTGAGAAGTCGCTGCGATGTGGTTTTAGTTGTTTGTGGTGACGTTTTGCGTGCGAAACACGGCGGTTAGATTCGCGACGGTTTGTACTTTCTCTCTCATTTATCTCGATGTTTGCCTTTAGCTTCTCGTTGACGGCTTGATTGTGATGATTAAAATAAACGCCTCGTTGGAGGCACTTAAGACGTGTGTTGATTATTGGGCGTTCGGGGTAGATAATCCTAGTGATGGCATTGCACATCGCCATCTCCTTAATTCCGGTGTCGCCATTGCACCTCGGTGACGCCACCTTCCTGCCGCTTTCGGGTGGAGTGTTCTTCCGGTCCTTTCCTGTTATAACATTTTGAGTAGGAGGGTTCTGTGTGTATTGTTGCTCCGCGACACGCATCTCAAATTCTATGGCTTCGAAGGGGGAGTGAATGGGTGGCAAGGTGAACGCTCACATGTGGCAAGACAGCTGTCCTAAACCTACCACAGCCGGTTCGTAAGTCCGGAATCCACTGCTCACCCCCCAGAAGTGTAAAAAATTGTATTATGATGGGCCCGACTCCGGTCGGTGAATTCCATGGCAGCTCCGTTTGTATTTATTATATTTATAAATATATTTCATTCTTGAAACATATTACCGCTATTTACTATAAACCGCATATATTCACATTTATCTCGTCGCTTTATTAATTATTCGCAGTTGTTATTCATTTTAACATTAAAAGTACAAAGTACATTTCGCATTCAAATTCCCGGGTTCTTTTCTTTCTTCCGTGCAATATATTCATAGTACTGAATAATGACGGCCATACAACGAAAACTAAAAATCGTTTACGCCGTTAAGGGTTTTTATTTTGTCTTATGATACCAGCCGGATAGCGTCGCTTAAAGGGAACGCACAAACCGGTTTTCACACTCGCTGAAATATAATGCGGGTCATTTCAGTAGTGAAAGTTACATTTCCCCGCACGCACGCATTTTGTGTCTATAACCTCGCCCGCGCCGCTTGCCAAAACTAAGTGAATTTCGCTACATCGCCATAACACCAATTCGCCATTCTCAACATTCCTGGTGCACCAGAAGAAGAAGAAGAAGACGGCAAAACTGGTAAGTGCAAACCTTTTTGTTGCGCTATCGTGGATGGTGTGATGAGGCAATTTATGAACTCACAATTTGGCAAACATCGATGGTAGATAGGTCTTTCCGCATCACCATTTTATGGTCCTATCGAGACGGATGAAACCAGTGTTATATATAAATTCCTACATTGCTATCGAATAATATAAAATATAAAACACCGACATATACTTACATATTTTATACCTACCCGCCATTTATATATCTATATTTTGTACCTATTTACCTTATATATAACATTACAATTTGCGCATATATAACCACCAATATACCTACCCGCTTTCACTCTGCTCGTATCCCCGCTCATATACCCGCTTTCTGAAATATATATTTCATTCCGCTTATGAATATATTTTATAAATATTGTAACGAAGCGCTCTTATCCAGATTGATCCAGGATCGCGTCGTTCTGGCATTAATGAAACGGTTTCCCGTTTCGAAACACATTTTCTCCTAATGTAAACAACACGTAAACAAAAGTGACGTTTGACAGCCATAAAGAAGAGAAGATCAGTACCATCGACAATAGACTCTCCGTAGTACATTGGAATTGACGTCGGCCGTCAAATAATTCTTTGTTTCCAAAAATAAATAATAATTTAATATTACAGTATTAACTGAAGTCGTTTCGTAATAAAATAATTTATTAAAGTAATGACTTTCATTATGGTCGACGCAGCCGACGGCATTTCCTGCGCACGCGCAGGAGTAACCGTAACGTCAGAGCGGTCTTTGCCAGTAATATAAATAATATCGTAAACATTTACAGTTTTTATTAAAAATATATAATCAACGGTAAATAGAAAAAGTAATTAAATCTAGGTGCATAGTACCTGGAAAAATACTTGGATTTTTAAGTCCACAGGGGAATTAAAATAAGATAATAAAATACGACGCCGGATAGGATTTCAAAATTTGGCGGGGAAATAAGCCGGATTTGAGAGGCAAACGTTCGCTATCTACCCAGTGTAGAAAAATTGTTAATTCAGAAATCTACAGCCGTCTCGGGCACTAGAGATCCCGGAAAGGAGTCCCGTATAATATTTGAGTGGGATTACGCATATTATTCCGGTGAGTTCTTGGTTGTGCTTTTGGTGTCGATCGGTGAATCCGTGTGGTGGGATAGCGGATGGCTAGATTATCGGAACGCCAGGAGATTCGCCGAGGGGCGGGTCGTCCCAGTCCCGGCTTCCTGTTCCTATTTCCCGCGGAAATCTGGTTGACTTTAATCCTGTGTTCTCCCACAGGGATCTCGGTTATAATTTTAAATTCGCCGCGGCCGACTTCCATCGCCGAGCCGTCGTGTTGCCAGCAACTGCCCCGACAATATCCTCTTCGCCGGCTTCCCTAACCGAAATCATCGGGCGGAGTACGATACCGGGACGCTCCGGAACCCAAGGGAGGTCCTTCTTCTTCTTCGTCGCCGCCGAAACCGCCGACTGCTCCCCGCCGTGCGAACGAGCGCTACCGAACAAACTACCTCCGCGATACCGAGGACTATCCCGATCGTCCCGAAGACTGCCGGATTCCTGGAGTGGAGGCATCGGGGGGATCGTCACTAGAGGACCTCGTCCTTAACCGTTCCAGTTTAAAATCGTTTACCGCCCTGCATTACTTTGAACTTGCTAGCCGACCCTGGATAGGTCTCATGCTACTCACTTCATTTTAATATATTATATAATTCTCCAATTGCTAATTATAAATTTTTACTTATTCTTTTTTTATCTATCATCTCATCAACACCGTCACCGGTTCTACTATTAATCTTTTTTTTTACAATGTAACTATTTCGAAATAATAGAAAATAAATTATAATTATCTACTTTTCCGAGAGTTTTGGTCGTGCACTACGGCCACTTATTACGTGCTTCGATATTGCCGGATCTTTGGAATTGCACAGAATCGAATTTTTGGTTATTCTGGAGTTGGCATAGAGCAGAGAGGGCAGTTTAAGCGCTAGCCCAAAATTTTGTTTGGACCTGAAGAGAGTCGAGGGGTCAGCTGGTTTGGCTAAGGACAGCCAGGATTTTAAACTAGCTGTCACCAGCGCATCTAGACGGGACAGTTGGGTTTTGGTAAAATCGTAAATAAGAAAGGGCCATGACAAATGTGACGTTAGATAATTGTCATAGATCCAGGCCTTACGAGGGCCAGAAATTAGCAAGGCATCTATTTTCGCTAGGCAACTTTTGAAATGCTCTATAACATGATCGCCCGAGACGTCTTTTCCCTGATGGGTGATTTTTCTGCCGAGAAATTTGAAATGATTGTTTGGGTCTATAAGGGAGATATTAGAGCCCTTATAGACCAATTTGGGGTCATAGGATGTAAATTTTGTGCCCATGCGGGCGAGTCCAAGGCAAAAACATTTGGAGGGCTTCACTTTTATACAGCCTGACCAGTCGCAGAAAAGCTCCACTTTCTGTAATAGCAGGGAAAGCTGCTTGGGGCTTCTGGTGATGAAAGTTAGGTCGTCGGCAAAAGCGAGGCACGACGAGGTGTATTGGCCGTCTGTTTTAAAACGGTAGCCCCACTTCCTGTCAAACTGGGTCAGGCTTTCCAGCAGTAATATGTAATGTAAATTACCGTTAAACACAGTCTTCGGACATTTCTGTATAATATTTTTTAAAAAATAATTAAATTCCTCCACATTTATCTTGGATAAAGCCACCCGTGAATGTGTTGACCTAACAATGCTTAAATCACATTTCAACGTTTTCGATTTTACGGTTTTTTTATATAAAACCACATGTGTCGCATGAATTCTTCAATTTAAATGCCTTGCGGGTAGGCACGGGTCAGAAAACATATTTTCCGGGTGAAATGTCCCGCTTTTAGACTTCCGGTCGGGAAGTAGCTTTGCTTGGGTTTTTTGATATCCTCAAATCATACTGTTTTCTTGTTAACCCCTCAAATGAATGGCGATTAGCTCGGGTTGCCTACGGTAAAATGTATATAAATTTATATTTACATTTACATTTACATTTACATAGAGCGGGGTTTACTATAGAGCTATAGCATTACTATAGAGCGGATTACTATAAAGCGGCGCACATTTACATTTATATTTACATTTATATAAATTTATATACATTTTGTATACATTTTGCCAAGGCATCCCTTAAGGGACGCCTCACATTTGAGGGGTTAACGGTTATTTGTGGATATTATATTGTATTTCTGCATTAAGTTTTATTTGATTTATTTGGGGAAACCTACCTCTAGGCTATATTAGTACAAAGAATTTTAAATACCCAATCCAGAGTTTTGTTTGTTTTTTTTTAAATTTAGTTTTCCACATTGCCTCTCGAAAAATGTGGTGGTGCCCAAACGAGTTTTGTTTCATTTATAAATTCCTATTATAAGACGCTAATTAATAACCTCTACAATAACGGCAAGGACTTTGTCATGTCCTTGCCATGTCATGTGCCGTCCTTGATCTAAGGCCGCCTTGTAGCCAGCTATAATATGCCTAGCTGTGTAATGGGTATTCCTACAAAAAGGATATGTAGGCACTATACTAATTTATCTAAGTACATGGGAAGTGCCGTAGCATCAAAATGCGACAATGGTAAAATTAATAGGATTGGCATGGGTTCAGCTGCTTTTGGCCAATTTAGATCCCAAATTAGTGATGAAAATTCTGTATACATAGCGATTGTACAGTCTTGTATGTTGTGTCTCAATTGTACTGTTACGAACAACACTATGTACTGAGTCTCCTATATTCCTCAGAAACGAGTTGCTTACACTGAAAACAAACTCACACTTGACAGTTTGCATTCCCAATCCTCTAGTCGATCCGCTTACAGAAATGTTACATGCAGACATGCATATAAACACTTTGGATTGGTTTTAAGAGATTGTCGTATGATAATAAACCTGCCCTTTGTAAAATTTCACAATAAACAGTAGAAACAAAGAAACGGGAGTCAATGCATTTCAATTCTGTCGAGCTAATGCAATAACAAGATACACATTTACACATATAAATACTTCATAGTAGGGTCGGCTGTAAGAGATTGTCGTATGATACTAAACCTGCCCATTGAGAAATTTCACAATAAAGAGTGGAAACAAACAAACAAACAAAACAAGAGTCAAAGATTATCTATGGATGATATCACTTCCAAAAAAGTCATATTTTGCGCATGCTTAAAAAGGTTTTTGTGTAGTTTTATGGAAATTTGTTTTTACCGATATCTCCAGCTCTGAGAGTACGTAGAAATTAATAGAAAGTGATTTTTGAAAATAAACCTGACCTAATCTACTGGGCACCGGGCCCCGTCGATCTCAACAAGGCAATAAGAAGAAATGTAACAATTTGCGGAAGAAAGCAGCGACTCACCGGTGTTTCCGCCGGTTCGGCGACCTCCACGATGGGCGCGAGCGGGACGGGAGCGAACGGCCGGGCATTCGGGGGCGGAACCGCGTAAGGAACCACCACGCCAACGGCTCCCCCATCTCCGCGCAGCGCTCCTCCACCCACATGTCCAGTTTCAAATAGGTGCGTCGGGCCGCTAGAACCGCCAGATCGATCGCAAACGGAAAATCCCCGTATCCCAGGAGAACGGGCAGAGCGCCGTAGCCCTGCGTTATGTCCACGATCCGCGACAGCCGCGAGGAATCGCCCTGTCCCTCCGCGTACCAGCGGACCAGAGCGCTCAGGAACAGCGGACGGAGCGGCTTCGCCGACGTCCAAACCAAATTTAGGATCGGCGTCGAATTTATATGATCTCCGAAGAAAATCGGCAGGATATGCGAGACGATATCCTCGAAGAGTCGATTCAGGGGCAAGCGCAGGTGAATGATTCCGATTAGCAGTACGTCGGGGCAGATTTGTATGGGGATTTTTATCAAATCCGACGCGCTCGGGTATTTTAGAGCTATCGCGTCGATTACGATTCGTATTAAATCGGCCGACGCCCACCACACCGTGTCCTTTCGATCGTACGAGCTTTTTAGAATGTCAATAGGTACGGAATTGTACGGATATTCTACGAGGTCGAACACGTCGGGATGGCGGATCAGCTGCGCTATCGACGAGTACTGCCCGAGTCGGTTGTTCCACGTCGAGTACAGGAAAGCGATCGGGAAGAGCGACGAGGGGAAGGAGTCGTTCTGCAGGCCGTAAACGACCGTCCGAAAGAGTACGGCGAGCGCCAGCTTGCAGTCGACGAAGAAGTCGCCGTTGTCCAGGTTGTAGACGACGTCTTTCCAGTCGAGCGACGGTTGGATCAGTTTGAGCGCTTGCACGAATATCTCCGGGTTCCACGTGGCGGAGGTCACGCGGAACGCGTCGTCTTTCCGCACGCGCACCCACTCGGGTCCTTCCTTGACGAATTCGCACTGCCCAAGTCCGAGTGGTGACGTATCATGGTAGTGAGTATGACGGAAACGACCTTCTCCGTCAGCTCCACGGTCATGTTCAGCAAATCCTCCCGACAGCGGTCCACGGACGACGTAAAACTGTACCCTATGTCTTTCAGCAGTTCGGCGACCGAATTCTCCATGACGGAGATGGGCACCGCGGCCATTGCGTCTTCGGCGATGGGGCAGGCGCCGTCGTCCAGATAGAGGAAAGGACTGAGGATCATGGGGACTTGGTCTCTCGGGTAATCGAACCGCAGGCGGTTCAGGAATTTGTCTTTGACCGGTTTGTTCAAGCGTATGGAGTCATAATGCAATCCGCTCAGCATCAGGTGCAGAGCTTCGGGGTTGATGTCTTGCAAACCGCCGTATTGATTCGCACTACGATCTGAAAGATATAAAAAAATATACAGAAAAATGTTGACTAACTGGTGAAACTGGTAAATTCAAAGGTTTATCCCATTCGTAAAGCCTTTCAATGGGTAAAGTCAAAACTTTTCTACGCCTTGTATAATCTTATACTTAATCTTGGCCTTCAATGCCAGAATGACTGGACAACAATTGGTGACTTTTGCATTCCGCCTCCAATGCACTGGAAGGTAATGCTCTATGACTGGACGCCAGAGATGCTGAAATTTTATTTGAATGCCTTTCAGCATACACTTCCAGACCCCAGTAACCTCGCTCGTTGGAGCTTTGCCGAGGATAGTTCTTGTCCCCTCTGTAGCAATACCCCTTGCACAGCTAGACACATTCTAGCTGGCTGCAAGGTGGCCTTAGATCAAGGACGGTACACTTACCGCCATGACAAAGTTCTCGCTGTTATTCGCGAGGTAATTAGTCTCTCAGTGGCTCGTGCCAACAAGGGTTTGACAGTATCCTCCAAACCCCCAATACAGTTTGTGCGGGATGGCTCTAAAGGCAAAAAACATTTAACTACAAAACCTTTCTCAATAATCGAGAAAGCTACAGATTGGACTCTGGAGGTTGATTCGGTCTCTAAGCAGTATAAATTCCCTGAAAGTCTCGGATGCACAGCCCTCCGTCCAGATATAACTCTTTACTCTCTATCTCGGAAGGTGGCTCTTATTGTAGAATTAACTGTTCCATGGGAATCAAATATCCCAAAAGACCACGAGTACAAATTAAATAAATACCATGATCTTGCAAATGCCGTAACCCGGAACGGCTTCACTGTTCACCTTCACGCGGTGGAAGTTGGCGCTCGTGGCCTGCCAGCTAAATCTCTATTTCACCTCTTTAAAGATCTTGGCCTTTCCAGAAAAATAATCAACTCTTTCTTAGAAAAAATATCTAAAACTGCGATTTGCGCATCTCAAATTCTATGGCTTCGAAGGGGGAGTGAATGGGTGGCAAGGTGAACGCTCACATGTGGCAAGACAGCTGTCCTAAACCTACCACAGCCGGTTCGTAAGTCCGGAATCCACTGCTCACCCCCCAGAAGTGTAAAAAATAGTATTATGATGGGCCCGACTCCGGTCGGTGAATTCCATGGCAGCTCCGTTTGTATTTATTGTAAGACCGCATATATCTATATATGCAAGACCGCTTCTGGAATTCGGGTATCAGACCTGGGGGTCGAGCTCATGCTCGAGCTTTCGTGCTCTTTTCATTGGTGAGGCCAATTCCTTTTAAAACCGGACAGCAATACAATTTTTTCTATACTGAAAGTCGGTATTGGTTTCAAAAACGCACACCTACCCAGGAGTTTGGTTACAAAACTGTATATTTTTTAATTCGTCTGGATGGATATCTTGATTTCCAAAAAAGGTCTACAAAAAAGGGCCGTGAGAGCAATACGCGGATTAAATAGAAGAGAATCTTGCAAACCACTATTTCGTGAACTAAAGATCCCCACCGTTTATACTATACTTATTCACGAAAGCCTGTGCGAATTCTATAAAAATAAAGGAAAGCACCAAACTCTTGCCCACATACATTCCCACAATACAAGGCACAAATCGATGTATACTCATAATTCTATACCTGCAACATCACAATTTCAAAGGACAACTCAAAATACAGAAGCATAACATTTTATAACAGGTTACCAGATGAATTAAAAAATATACAAACATATACACTATTCAAAAAACATACCAAGGAATTTTTACTGCAAAAATGTTTATATGGCACGGACTTTTAAAATTTTATATTCACAATCGATTGACTACTTGTTTATTTTATTTATTTTTTATTTTTTTTAACTTCCATTTTAATCCTATTCTGAACACTTCATTTTATAGACAATTTACTTACTGATTATGTAACATGATTTAGGAATTATTGCTTTTATTTTTCTATTTTTACTCTGATTATTATTTGATGCTTTCCAAATTGGACTCCTTGATTATTATTATTATTATTGTTTTTTTTATTTATACTTTTTTATTTTTTTATTTTTGGATTTGGTATTTCTATTTTTGATATTTCTAAATGATCTTTTTAATATTTAGACAATGTAATGGTTGATTTTGTACAGTTTATTGACTTTAAGATTTCTAACGTGATTTAATTTTATTTTTGCCAGATATATGATATGTTTAAAATATGAATATTATAAAAAATGTATTTATTAATTGTAAGTTCTATACCCTTACCGGGTTTTTTGGAATAAATAAACTTTGAACTTTGTTTTTTTTTAAATTAATATAACTTATTAGAAGAAATTAATAAAGGTTACCTCACAGTATCATTTCTGGAGTATTAAACAGAACAATGACAGATGTATGCCTTTGATACTGAGGTATTCAAATCAGAAGACGTAAAAAAATCAACTCTATATTCCCTTAAAACCAGATAATTGAAATTTCCTCGCCCTTAGAAGTTAAAGAGGGTTGATAAGTTGAAAATCAGCTCCAGCTATAATATTAAAAATCGATATGTAGACTTATATAGCTGAAAGTTTGCAACACTGTCTGCTATCGCAGCGCAAAAACTTATTAAAACGCGTTTATCTCAGAACTACTAAATTCGAAAACAGAGTCCTTTCCAGGTTTGTCCCTCTTCGAGGAGGCTACAGGATGAGAGTCAAACCGTGACCCGAGCCGACCCAAAAACAAGCAGGTCATAATGGCCCTAGCTGCACAGAACCGTTACCTATCAAACTGCACATAGCTGTGGTCAGCTATCCCCCGCATTTTATCATCATCATCATAACAAACCATTTTAAACATATTAACTAAAGCTAAATGTTCTGCAGCTGCACAACAGCTCGTAAATTATCCAGCAAGAGTTTTCAGGTTAAGGAAGAAAAACATACGACAATGACAATACACACCATTCTCCAGGTAGGCGCTGACGACCTCTGGAAACTTTCTTCCGGCATATTCCCTGACCGTCTGCAAGAACTCTTCAGAGTCGTCGTGTGCATTCAGGAGATGCAGACATAGCGAAACCTCGTAACCAGACTTTAAGTTGAAAAACTTTGAAGCAAACGACAGGTTATCCAGCCGCAACGTCTGAAAGCAAATGAAAAGAATTACTTACACCCGAATTTATAAGTATTGGTTTCAGAACTTAAGTAATGCCCAGCCAATTATTAGCAAAGCACCGTGCAATACATAAATTATTTAATGTGTTTGATAGAACTTAAAGTGCGAAACTTGTAAGGCTAAAACATACTCCCATAATATTGGGTCCTTATCTCTGTTTTTTCAAACTGGCCACTTTGAACTTGGATAACTTGGGTGTGAGTTGGAATTTCAAATTCGAATAAATTTTTATTTAAGGCCATGGGGAAGGGGGGAGGTCGAAATCCCAAAAGCGTGATTACCTACGTAATATGTGGACGACCCCTATCCTATGCATTGTCTCTGCCTCCTACATACAGTAGGATGTGAACGACCGTACGGCACAGGCGGGCGACTGGTGCGACCGATACATTACTATTCGACTATCTCCGCTGCTTCTCTTGTTCCGTCGCGTAAAACGTTGTCGCAAGCGCGCGCGTCGCATTCAGTGATGTGCGGATTTGGGTATTTTTAGTATTCGAATATTTTAGCACTCGTTACGGAAAGAATCGGGTTAAGGACAGGTAGCGTCCGTATGTGTTGAACTGTCGATCAGATAGATAGGAGAGGTTTATTTATGATTTTTTTTTTCAGAATTCTGGCGGAGCACCTACAGAGGCTTTGCGGGCTCCGCAGAGCACGCTTTGAGCATGGCTGCTCTAGTGTATGTCTCTTATTTGTCTCTGTGACAGTCGAACCATATCAAGTCATTTGACACAAAATAATGGTCTATGAGAGATGGTCTTGTTGTTGGTAAAAGAAACATAATAAATGAGCCTTTGGTTGCCCGAGATAAAATCATTCTTCCGCCCTTGCACATAAAGTTAGGGCTAATGAAGCAATTTGTTAACGCTCTGGACAGAAATGGCATTGTTTTTTTAGTTTATTTCTCAGAATTTTCCTGGATTAAGTACTGAGAAATTAAAAGCAGGCATTTTTGATAGACCTCAAATAGGTTAATTAATTAAAGACTCCACTAATTTTGAGGCTTCTATGACTGAAGTAGAACGCCTTGCATGGAAATCTTTTGTAGCAGTTATACAAAAATTCCTCGGAAATTACAAGGCTGACAACTATATAGAATTGACCCCGGCGCACACTTGCGGCCTGGCCGCAGCGGCCGACAAGATACTACGAAATGTATGGAATCGCCGTCAGGCGCGCGCACTTGGGCCACGCAGCCAAGTGTGCGTGGTCGACGATGACTCCATACATTTTGTAGGATCTCATTGGCCGCCGCCGCCAGGCCGCAAGTGTGCGCCTTGTGCCTGGTCTTAGTTGAGAGAATGCTGCATAACTTCAAAAATTTAGGCTGTAATTAAAGCATAAAAGTGCACTACCTCTTTAGTCATATAGATCACTTTTAACATAATTTAGGAAATCTTAGTGGAGAACTCTACAAGGAGAACGCTTCCATCAAGACATAAAAACAATGGAGAATAGATATCAAGGCAGATGGGACTTTCATATGATGGCCGATTATTGGTGATGATTTATGCGCGATTGGGTAAGACAATTTCACTCAAGAAAACCCATAAAGGCAATTTCTTGTAAGAATGCATTTTAATTTCTATCTCATAAACTAGAGCTGAACAAAATAAATCAGTTGCATTTTTGATATCGTTTTATAAAACTTCCCAAAAATCAGGTCTAAAATCCTAGGCCAAAATGTGTGTAGGCCAGTGTTATCAATGTCATTATATGGTCAAATAAATTGCTATTAGTTTTGCTATTAGGGTAAAATACTGGGTATGCTTTTAAAACAGTGTTATTTCATCAGGATAATGCTCGTGTTCATAGATCGGCACAGACCATGGCTGAAATTCTTAAATATGGCTTTGATACACTCCAAATTCACCTGATTTGGCTTCATAGGGCTTTCCTCTCTTTCTGCCTTTACAGAAACACTATGGTGGACAACTACAGATGTCAACTACAACAGGCGAACCCGTCAGCTCAGGAAGTTTTAACGATATTTGATCGTTCTGTCTCGCGTGCGGTGAGCGTAGAAGAGTTGGGATGAAACAGTCCACTGTCTGGCTCATTCACTCGCCTGTAAGAAGCCAACGCCTTACTGCAAGAAACCGGAGTTACTTCCAGCTACAGCCAGATTGCTTCAGCCTCCCGACTGGTTACGGGTTGGAGGTCGCTTGCGGTCCTCTCCTTTACGTAGCGGTGATTCGGTGTATACCGAATCTATCGCGGACCACGGCATCCTTTGCCCGTCTTTCACCCGGTATCGAGTAGCTGATTGGTCGTTTTGAGAGCAGTTGTTGTAAGGTTAACAACAACCGCGGGTGGTTGTTAGGAAACAAAGCCATGGTTGTTAGGAAACAAAGAAAAGCCAAAGCGGGAGTGGTCTATAGGAATTAGACATGTAGCGGATAAAATGGGTGAAAGAACCTTAACTAGATCGACCAACAGGCGACACTGCCTGTTTCCAAATGTACCCCTGAGAGAAATTCCTCTTCTCTCAAAACGCCTCAAAACTTATTTAAGAAACTCTACACGTCAGGAAAGACTAAACGGTTCGGCGTTAATGTCAATCCACCGCAGAATTGACATCCACATCGAGGAGGTAATTGATTTGCTCGCTGCAAAGAAAGCTAGAAGACTAAATTTAATTTTGTAATACGGTGTTAATGAACCTGCAATGGTTTTCTAATAAATATATACGATAAGTAACACCATTTTATTTCTTTTATCACAACTTGTTTTTCTACTGGTCCACCAAACCAACCCCCCCCCCCCCAAAAAAAATTGTTTTCAGGATGGCCTTGCACATGGTAGTCTGTAGGGCTCTAAGGGGGGGTTATCAAGTTGTTCCTACGCCCAGAAATGACCGTATCGCAGTGGTTGTCTAATCAGGCAGCAGATTTCTATGAGTATGGTTTTTAAACGCTGGTTGTTTGATATGATAAGTGCCTTAACTGGTCGGGCGCCAACAATGCCTATGGGCATTTTGCGTCGTTTGACAGATTCGCTCATAGCTCTTTCGGCCGGCCCCCAGTTAGTTAGTTGTACTGGGCGTTCCTCCGCAAGTCGACATCCAGTGTGCCTATTTTGCGTGTAACGGGGGTAGCGCTATTCCACCCACCCCAGCTCCTCGACGAAAGCCAGCAGGGCTTTCAGGTTTCCTGCTGCCTCGCGCAGGGTGCCTGGAGTCCCAAATATATTATATAAATATGTAATATCCCATGACAAACAAGATTAATTATTAGGTAACAATAGGGAGTTCATGATAAAACTATAATGTTAGTATTTATTTACAAAATTGACCAAAAAAACTGCACCGCAGATTTTTGGTCAGCCGATCATCGAAGAAGCTCCATCACATCCTTGCCCGATTAAATATTTGCAATCTACTCCCAAATACTTTCTTTTTGTATTCTCAACTGTTACAAAAATTATGGGCGTTAATAGCCCTTGCTGAGTTGGCCACGAAGACCCATTCTGTTCAGGGTTGGTCACACTCACGGGTCAACACCTATCCGACGGCCTCCACGCATGAAGTGCGAGCCTGGGTAGGACTCTGACCTTATGGTCAGTTTCTCCTGGGAATCAACCTTCTGGCGCTCCTGGACGGTCTGCGCACCGTGCGGCGTAAGCCAATCGACTATGCACTCTGACTAACAGCCGGGGGAGTCTGAAAGCAGTACTGTTTCCTATAGAGCGGGGGTGGTTGCGGACCTTAAGGCGACTGCTCTTGAAACGACCATCGGCTATCCAATCCTGGGTGAACAGCCGGGCAAAGGACGCTGTGGTCCGCGATAGATTCGGTAAACACCGTTTCACCGCTTCGTAAGGGAGAGGACCGCGCAAGCGACCTCGAACTCGTAACCAATCGAGAGACTGGAGTAATCTGGTCACAATTAGAGGTAAGGGCGTGAGTGTAAGCCCGCCGGGTAACACTCCTGGCTATCTCGCGGTTAAGGCGTTGGCCTCTTACGGGCTTGTGGCGTAGCTAGATGGTGGACTGTTTTGTCCTCAAGTCTTCTGCGCTCACTCCAGGGAGATAGAACGACTAATCGTTAAAACTTCCTGAGGTGACGGGCTCGCCCGCTGTAGTCGACAACCCTAGTTGTTACAAAAGTTAGGGAATTTTGTTGGTAGTGATTAACTGTTATGAGTGAGACAGGTGCACTGTATGTAACTGCAGTCTGCAGTCTCATTGGTACTTACTAAGGAAATATGTTTTTTTTAATTATTTTGGAGGATGATCAATCCCCCTTGATCCCCCCCCCTGGCTACGGCCTTGACCCCGTTTCCTGCATTTGAAGAGGCATCTGGATGGTCAGCGCCTCACTGTCGATGAAGATATCGAAACGGCCTTGTTGCAGTAGTTATCGAATCAGGCGGCAGATTCTATGAGGATGGTATTCAAAAGCTGGTTGTACGATACGGTAAGTGCCTTAAAATTGGTGGGGAATATGCAGAAAGGCAGATTAAAGTACAGGCTTTCGTGTAAAAATAAAAATGTTAAGAAAATTCTACTCATTTACTTTTATTTCAGAACGGTACTTACTTAAAAGACACACCTCGTATTTATTTCTTGTGATGGGATAGTTGTATGTTTTACTACAAAATCCTAAAAAAGGCTGTACTCACATTCTTGGCGACGGTATGTTTGATGGCGTGGCAGAGGGCTGTGCTTCTGGCCGGGTGGGTGATGGCTGCCACCATCCGCTTCGTCAGCAGTGAGGACAAACAGGAACGGACCGATCTGTCCTGCGGCGCCTTCTCCAACGAGTCAATCAGGCACTTTAGGACATACACATCTATGTCTACTCCGTGCCTTTCAATTTCCTGTTCAAAAAATAAATAACCATGAAGCTAGTAAAATAGGAGCAGAAAGTACAAATTTGTGAAAGCTGCAGAAAGCTCAGCTTGTATGGTGTTGGCCAGTTTTTGCATTATCAAGATAACGCAAAAACTGAGTGAGTTGGGCCGACCAAGGTCGACCCAACTCACGGTTTAACTCCAATCCAGTAGCCTCCTCGAAGAGGGACTTAACCCGCAAGGGCAGCTGTGACCTCTGCCTGCGGCTGTAACCAGCAGTCGGAGGCGTTTTGGGGGAACACCTCAGGCGGAACTGGGCGGTTTGCGTACCAGGCTGTGTCAGCCACGCTTGCACAATCCTGTGAATAACCGGGGAGTCTGGAGACGTAAGTTTCCTTAAGATCGGGGTGTAGATATTGATTAGGCGTCACCTATACTTAGAAACGATCCGATGGCCAACCGATCCTGAGTAAACTTGATGGGCAGAGTAATGGATCCGCAATAAATTCAATATGAATTACCGCTAGTCAGGTAGAGGCGGCACAAGCGACCTCTGATTTGTGACCAGACTGAAGGATGGAGAAATCCGGCCCAATCTAGTAGTGAGGGCGTGAGGTCGGCCCGTTGTGTTCACTTCGTAGTGTTAGTGCGGTAAGGTGTTGGACTCTTATGGGCTTGTTGGCATAGTTAGACGGTGGGCATTGTTGTCCCTAAGTCTTAGGGAGCTAATGGAATGCACTGCAGTTGAGCCATTATGAACCGTGTGTTAGGGTCGGCACAACACACGGGTCAACACCCATCCGGCAGCCTCCAAGCAGAAGTGCGAGCCCAGGTAGGACTCTGTGCTTGCGAGCCAGTTCCCCTGGGAATCGTAGTTCAGGCGCTCCTGGACGGTTTGCGCACCGTGCGGCGTTAGTCAATCGACTGAGCATTCCGATAGATAGCCGGGGGAGTCTGGAAACGGCTTTGTCTCCTATAAAGCGGTAGCGATTGTTTATATTGCGGCAGCCGCTCTTGAAACAATCACTCAAGAGCGGCTACCGCAAGATAAACATCCCGCCATTCCCTTTTTCTCTTTTTTTTTTTTTTTTTTTTTTTTTATTTGTCCAAAATTGGACAGGTGTTGAACATAAATCCATTACACCTAAACATATTACGCATACAGTTTATATTCACATTACACACTTATTATCATAACATTAAAATAGATATACATTGTTTCGTTCAATGATTTACAAATAAGAACTTATATCATTAACATAAATTTAGTTCTTAAATTATACATTTCATTGCTTGTTTACACATTATGTTAATTTGTTATGTTTAATTCTAACAGTTTTTTTTAAATAAATTCGAATGTTGATAAAACATATTTATATATCGCTTGATATGTCAGTATATTAGTTAAAAGTGTTTGGATATCTATCGGTATTGGCTTCCGTTTGTAGATTTCCTGAAGTTCATGGATTAGAATAAGCCTTTCTATATTAAATGTCGAACATTCTAAAATAAGATGTTGTATGGTCTCGCTGTTTTGATTACAATGTCTGCAAATGTCTGTGTCAGATAAGTTTATTTTATTTAAGTGTTGGTTGAACTGACCGTGTCCTAAGCGAAGGCGACACACAATTACTGTAAAATGTCTATTACGGTATGCAATTTTTTCAAACCAACTTTTCATATTGATAGTTTTTTGTATTTCTCCCATCCATTTCCCCTTAGTTAACTTTGTTTCTTTCCATATTAAGTTCCATTCTTTGATCGTTTTTTGTTTTATTTCCGGATAATAATCGCTGTAAGGAATACTGCAGGGATATTTTGAGACATTTGTTGTAGCCGAAATTTTTGCCATTTTATCGGCTTGTTCATTGACATAGATGTTAAAGTGTGCCGGAGTCCACATTAGCTGTATTGTATAGCCTTTTTGTTTTAATTTAAATAAAAGTTCTTTAATATCATAAATAAGATAATTTACGTTTGCTTCTATGGATGATGAAGCAAGCGATTCTAATACGCTTCTTGCGTCTGTATCAATAAAGCGGCCTATCAGGGGGGGAGAATTCCCGCTACCCCAGTTGAAACCCCAAACAACGACACGGCTAAAACGACACCGGACCTTGCTTGCCCTATCTGCGGGAAACAATATAAACGATTAGCATGGTTAAAAAAACACATTGCTGGGCACGATGATAGCGACGCTGCACGTCAGTGTCTTAAACCGTCGCAAGGAGTCACGGACAGAGTTGAACCTCACATGTCCCTTGACTCCACATCTGCCCGCAGTTTGTCACCCGACCGGTCTCCTCTACCCGCGCAAATCGTATCCTTCCCTCCTCTAAAATTCCCTTCACTTGCGAAAGAGGACTGGGAATTTCATAATAATAATTTAACTTCTATTCTTGACCACTCTGTGAACCGTAATGCCCCTGCCAGCGTCCAGCTGTCGTCCTTCCAGGTGGCGGTCCATGAATACTTCTCGGGTGTTTACCCAAAATCTACTTATGTCGACCCGGTTCACAGAGAAAACGCATTTAAGGCAAAGCTCCGTAGGCAAAAGCGGCTACTTCGTCGCCAGTTACGTGAAGCCAAGAAAGCCGGGGATAAAGCCCTCTGCCACAACTTCTCGCGCGCGTACCGCTCTATACTAAAACTCATACAGAGCGTAGCAACGCAAAACGACAAGCGCAAGGCAGCATTTCTCAAATCCAAAGAGGAAGCCCGGTTTGACAAAAACCGTTTTAACTACAGCAAAACGGTTTTGTCTGCCGCCAAGGGAAAAATCCAAATCCCGGAAGAAATGGCCACGGAATATTTTTCGACCACGTATGAGGACCCAATGCGGCTCCATAATTACAGCCCTCCGCCGGGCATTACACCTCCGCCCCTGCCTACGGTAGCTTTTGCTTCTCAACCTCCATCTCTAGATGAGATTCTTAATCAAGTAAAGAGGAAGCCGTCGGGCTCTACTCCGGGTCCCGATGGTATTCCCTATTTAGTATACAAAAAATGCCCCTGCCTTCTGCAATATTTAGGATCCATCTTCCGAAATATATGGAATAGCGGTGGTAGTCCCACAGAATTTTGGCCGAGCGACAGTCATCTTAATTCTTAAGGTCCCAGTTTGCACCGGACCAAAGGACGCTCGGCCCATTGCTCTCACAGACACTGTGGCCAAAATCTTTTTTAGCATAGTCCACACGAGGATGAGCGAATTCATGCACCGGAATGAGTACCTTGGAGTATCAGTTCAAAAAGGCTTCATGCGTGGCGTCTCGGGCTGCCTCGAGCACAATTCTCTCCTGGCTGCTGCCATCAAGGATGCGAGACAGCACGAACGCCAAATCAATGTATGCTGGCTCGACCTAGAGAATGCCTTTGGGTCAGTCCGACACAGTCTCCTCCACTTTGCACTCCGCTGGTACAACTTCCCACCAGTCGTGCGTGACATTGTAGCCTCCTACTACAACTGTCTGACTTTCCATGTTAAAACGCAAGAATGGACTACCCGCTCTATACCATATTCAATTGGACTATTTCAGGGCTGTTGCCTCTCCCCGACGATTTTTAATATAGTTTTTAATATACTGCTGGAAAGCCTGACCCAGTTTGACAGGAAGTGGGGCTACCGTTTTAAAACAGACGGCCAATACACCTCGTCGTGCCTCGCTTTTGCCGACGACCTAACTTTCATCACCAGAAGCCCCAAGCAGCTTTCCCTGCTATTACAGAAAGTGGAGCTTTTCTGCGACTGGTCAGGCTGTATAAAAGTGAAGCCCTCCAAATGTTTTTGCCTTGGACTCGCCCGCATGGACACAAAATTTACATCCTATGACCCCAAATTGGTCTATAAGGGCTCTAATATCTCCCTTATAGACCCAAACAATCATTTCAAATTTCTCGGCAGAAAAATCACCCATCAGGGAAAAGACGTCTCGGGCGATCATGTTATAGAGCATTTCAAAAGTTGCCTGGCGAAAATAGATGCCTTGCTAATTTCTGGCCCTCGTAAGGCCTGGATCTATGACAATTATCTAACGTCACATTTGTCATGGCCCTTTCTTATTTATGATTTTACCAAAACCCAACTGTCCCGTCTAGATGCGCTGGTGACAGCTAGTTTAAAATCCTGGCTGTCCTTAGCCAAACCAGCTGACCCCTCGACTCTCTTCAGGTCCAAACAAAATTTTGGGCTAGCGCTTAAACTGCCCTCTCTGCTCTACGCCAACTCCAGAATAACCAAAAATTCGATTCTGTGCAATTCCAAAGATCCGGCAATATCGAAGCACGTAATAAGTGGCCGTAGTGATTCAAATGATCTACAAGCCCGCGTAGACTTCCACAAAAAGTTCCTTACTGGAATCAGCCAGAATGGCACTGGTCTGGGGTATGGCAGTACAACCACGAGCGACGTGGACTTGAAGAAGTCTCTTTTGCGGGGAGATTACGACAGCAAGAGTATGGCTCATGCTATTGGCCTTCAATGCCAGAATGATTGGACAACAATTGGGGACTTTTGCATTCCGCCTCCAATGCACTGGAAGGTAATGCTCTATGACTGGACGCCAGAGATGCTGAAATTTTATTTGAATGCCTTTCAGCATACACTTCCAGACCCCAGTAACCTCGCTCATTGGAGCTTTGCCGAGGATAGTTCTTGTCCCCTCTGTAGCAATACCCCTTGCACAGCTAGACACATTCTAGCTGGCTGCAAGGTGGCCTTAGATCAAGGACGGTACACTTACCGCCATGACAAAGTTCTCGCTGTTATTCGCGAGGTAATTAGTCTCTCAGTGGCTCGTGCCAACAAGGGTTTGACAGTATCCTCCAAACCCCCAATACAGTTTGTGCGGGATGGCTCTAAAGGCAAAAAACATTTAACTACAAAACCTTTCTCAATAATCGAGAAAGCTACAGATTGGATTATGGAGGTTGATTCGGTCTCTAAGCAGTATAAATTCCCTGAAAGTCTCGGATGCACAGCCCTCCGTCCAGATATAACTCTTTACTCTCTATCTCGGAAGGTGGCTCTTATCGTAGAATTAACTGTTCCATGGGAATCAAATATCCCAAAAGACCACGAGTACAAATTAAATAAATACCATGATCTCGCAAATGCCGTAACCCGGAACGGCTTCACTGTTCACCTTCACGCGGTGGAAGTTGGCGCTCGTGGCCTGCCAGCTAAATCTCTATTTCACCTCTTTAAAGATCTTGGCCTTTCCAGAAAAATAATCAACTCTTTCTTAGAAAAATTATCTAAAACTGCGATTTGCGCATCTCAAATTCTATGGCTTCGAAGGGGGAGTGAATGGGTGGCAAGGTGAACGCTCACATGTGGCAAGACAGCTGTCCTAAACCTACCACAGCCGGTTCGTAAGTCCGGAATCCACTGCTCACCCCCCAGAAGTGTAAAAAATTGTATTATGATGGGCCCGACTCCGGTCGGTGAATTCCATGGCAGCTCCGTTTGTATTTATTTATTTTATTATTGGGTCAGTCCGACACAGTCTCCTCCACTTTGCACTCCGCTGGTACAACTTCCCACCAGTCGTGCGTGACATTGTAGCCTCCTACTACAACTGTCTGACTTTCCATGTTAAAACGCAAGAATGGACTACCCGCTCTATACCATATTCAATTGGACTATTTCAGGGCTGTTGCCTCTCCCCAACGATTTTTAATATAGTTTTTTAATATACTGCTGGAAAGCCTGACCCAGTTTGACAGGAAGTGGGGCTACCGTTTTAAAACAGACGGCCAATACACCTCGTCGTGCCTCGCTTTTGCCGACGACCTAACTTTCATCACCAGAAGCCCCAAGCAGCTTTCCCTGCTATTACAGAAAGTGGAGCTTTTCTGCGACTGGTCAGGCTGTATAAAAGTGAAGCCCTCCAAATGTTTTTGCCTTGGACTCGCCCGCATGGGCACAAAATTTACATCCTATGACCCCAAATTGGTCTATAAGGGCTCTAATATCTCCCTTATAGACCCAAACAATCATTTCAAATTCCTCGGCAGAAAAATCACCCATCAGGGAAAAGACGTCTCGGGCGATCATGTTATAGAGCATTTCAAAAGTTGCCTGGCGAAACTAGATGCCTTGCTAATTTCTGGCCCTCGTAAGGCCTGGATCTATGACAATTATCTAACGTCACATTTGTCATGGCCCTTTCTTATTTATGATTTTACCAAAACCCAACTGTCCCGTCTAGATGCGCTGGTGACAGCTAGTTTAAAATCCTGGCTGTCCTTAGCCAAACCAGCTGACCCCTCGACTCTCTTCAGGTCCAAACAAAATTTTGGGCTAGCGCTTAAACTGCCCTCTCTGCTCTACGCCAACTCCAGAATAACCAAAAATTCGATTCTGTGCAATTCCAAAGATCCGGCAATATCGAAGCACGTAATAAGTGGCCGTAGTGATTCAAATGATCTACAAGCCCGCGTAGACTTCCACAAAAAGTTCCTTACTGGAATCAGCCAGAATGGCACTGGTCTGGGGTATGGCAGTACAACCACGAGCGACGTGGACTTGAAAAAGTATCTTTTGCGGGGAGATTACGACAGCAAGAGTATGGCTCATGCTATTGGCCTTCAATGCCAGAATGATTGGACAACAATTGGGGACTTTTGCATTCCGCCTCCAATGCACTGGAAGGTAACATTAAGAAAAAAATCTACCTCGGCCAAACGGCGGTATTCCTTTCAATATTTTTTTTTTGTGAAAGGTATCAAAATAAGGGTATGTAAAGCATTTTATCTAGCTACTCTCTGTATATCTCAGAAACCTGTATACAATGTGCATTTAAAAATGGATGTTGAAACGCATGTTTCTAAACCAGATATGAGAGGATCCAAAAAACATTCGAAAGTCAGTGAATCTCAAAAAATATCAGTGAGAAATCACATTAACTCATTCCCTCGTGTGGCTTCGCACTATTGTAGAGCGAAGACGGAAAAGGAATATTTGGAGCCGGGTTTAAACATAACGAAGCTATATGAATTATATGAAGAATACTGCAAAGATAAGAGAGTCGCACCAGTAAAGTCTTCAATGTACAGGAATATTTTTGTGTCTGAATTTAATATCGATTTTAATTTACCAAAGAATGATAGGTGCGACACTTGTGAACTATATGCTCATAAGAATCTTACCGATTTGACCGAAGAAGAAAAACATCTGTATTCAAATCACCTGCACCAAAAGACACTCATGCGCAAAGAAAAGGAAGCAGATAAACTTTCCAAAATACCTCTACTAATTTTTGATTTACAAAATGTCATAACGTGTCCTACGACAGGGGTTGGTTCATTTTTCTACCATCGTAAATTAAATTTATATAATTTAACAGCATATTTCTCAACGACTAAAACAAAATATTGTGCCTTATGGTCTGAAGCCACAGCAGGAAGAACCGGAAATGACCTTGCTAGTGCATTTAGAGCAATTTTGGATCGAGTGGCGGAGGACAATGAATTAACTGAAATTATCACTTGGAGCGATTCTTGTGTTCCTCAGAATAGGAACAGTTTCATGTCATATGCTGTACTGGATTTTCTAAAGAAGAATCCAAGAATTAATCAAATTACCATGAAATACAGTACCCCAGGACATGCAGGTATACAAGAAGTTGACAATATCCACAGTCAAATTGAAAATGTTATGAAATATTCGGAATTCTATTCGCCTTTAAGCTTTATAAGAATGTTGAAATCAGCAAATAAAAAAAATCCTTATAGAATAATTCAAATGCAACTAAAGACTTCAAAGCCTTCAATCAATGTGCACAGTTTCTACATTATAAAAATATTCCTTTATCTAAAGTTTGTGCGATAGAATTCACACAAAATCTTTTTCAAGTTTCTTTCAAAACTTCATTTGAGGAAAATGTTTTTACTGTAAAATCATTGAAAGAATCCGATCAAAGGAATATAAGTCTGAGAAGGAAATCTAAAATGCAAACACTGTCATTGATTAATAACATCTGTCCTGAGCCCAAACCAGTCTCTGAAAAGCCTAATATTTCCATCCTCAAACAAAAAGACATAAAAACAATGTTCAAATTAATGCCAGCTGAAGAACAAAGTTATTATAAAGCAATATTCTCCAGAAATTAAAAACATTTATAACATGTTTATTTGTCATTTCTACTTGTTTTATTATTAATGTTATAAGTAATTTAGTTTTAATTCTAGTTCTAGCCTTATGATATTTAGTTTTAGTAAATTACTAGGTAAATATCTCAAGCTGAAGATTATAATATACATTCGTGTATTATTATTTTTGTAATAAATAGTTTTAGTCCTACGCTATTTACAGTTTTAGAAAATTGGTAAGCAAATTTCATGTGAAAGAAATAAAATGGTTTGAATTAGAATAGAGTTTTTTTTAACATAAATATATCACAATTAACTATAATAAACCCCAATTTAAATAATTGGATGAGACTACGCAATATATTTGTATAATATATCTAAAATTCACTTAGCATCTTGGAACAATATGGTTCTAACAGCCATTGGAACCATATTGCACTGAATTTGGTAACATTCTGGTGCAACAAGGGTTCATTAGTGTATTTTAATTATTGATTTACCCTATTAAATGTTATATATAAATAAACTAAATGTTACAATTTAAAGTTAAATATTATTGAAATAAAGTGAGACATTCAAAAGACTTATATTTCAGCCAGATTTTACAAAAAGAGATTTCAAATCTTCGAAGCCTATTTTCTCGGATTAGCTATGGGGGCAGATGGAACCATGTTGTTCTGAGGTCACGTATTGGACTAGTTTTCCTGCGTTTTCCTGATGATTTCGTCGGCCCGTCTGACGAGCTCTCCATTTTCACGTCTTTCTCGATGATATTTCGTGGTAACAATTAATAAACACGGATGTAATTATTTTTCGCGTTTCCCGCCTTCAAAGATGGCGGCTCTCTCTGAACGGCGAAAATCCTTTTCTCTATTTCACGACTCAAACCATTCAAATCCCGTCTAAACATAATCGAAATAGAGCGTTACTAGGATATATCGTGATTGTGCTCGAATCCGACGGTATTACACGCGAAAACTATATATTTTTAAAAAATTAACCCACCTTAAAAATTCTCGGATGGTAGCCTCGACATTGTTGGCGTTCAGAGCCGAAATCAACGATTTTATCTCACCGAAACAGTACTCCTGGGTCATTTTCACGACGCGCATCCATTTGAAACGAAAACGGGTAGACGAAAACGGGCTATCATGACCGAAAATTGTGAAAAAACTACTTTTTTCTCGTGACTCCGCGAAGCCGCCCAAAAGCCGCCAATCGTGGATACGAATTTTCGAATGACAGATTGCCATTGCGTAAAATTGCAGCTGTATGTTTATTACAAATTAAAATTAAGTAAGAAATCGGAAAACAACATTTAGAATGTTAATAAACTCAATGTTAATTTTCAGCATTGTTTTGTTTTGAGAAGAAATATAAATTTTAAACTAGGGCTCTTACAATGCCGTATCCGGAATTCCCGCAATTAGTGCACTATATAACGCACCTAGGTATACGAAATAAAACGAAAAACGCTCCGCTCTTTATTCCCTACTCATGTTATGAGTAATAAATAATTTTACATGTACTAAAGCAAGTTTTTTACAATATATTTTATTTGTTTTTTGCGGAATTACTTTATTCAAGTCACCATTCTTATTACAATCACTGATCATTTACAATCAGCCGTGTCGTGAACGTTCCTAGGAAAATATTGCCAGTATAAAAAAAGGCGTGTACGGCGGTGACTTGTCGTAACTTGTCGGTCGCTCTATCGCAGCGCTGCCAACCACACCGTTTTAATTGCAAATACATATATAGATTTGATACAAACTTTTCGTAGGTGACACTAGGTGGCGAGGCAGTCCGCGGCTAGATCTGAGGTTAGGGATCGTCCATTAATCACGTGAGGCTCAAAAGGGGGGGGGGGGGGGGGGAGGAGGTTCGGAAAAATCACGAAATATCACAAGGGGTGAGGAGGGGTGTAGTAAGATATCACGTGTATTATTTTTTTATTGAATGCGCGATTTACAAACCGAAAAACGGCACGTGACCTGGACTCGTCGTTGCCAGGCAACGATTTCCCCGCTCGCCGTGACAACCACCCGACTTCGCTTGCCAGTCGCCAGTAAATCTGTGATTTTGGTGCCGAATACATGCATAAATCGTTGCCAGGTATGTTCTGCCTTGAAACAATGCAACGAAAATGATGATGCCGAGTGGCTTCATGAAACTGACGTTGATCTCAAACAAAGCTCAGTGCTAACAGCTGAATTGCAAGATGCTTATCCACTTGTTAATGTTGAAGAAAATTTCACTAATCCATGGCAAGAGCTAGTACATTATATGTTTTACACATGATTATACCTTTCCTCTATTATTTTTATGCCAGTCGGAAACAACCTGCAACCTTAATGTACGATACGAGGTGGGGTCCTCTAAAACCTCACCTCGTATCGTAGGGGGGGGGGGGGGGGGGGGTTGAAAAAGTTGCTTAAAAAATCACGTGATTAATGGACGACCCCTTACCTGATCAGTGGCGATCCCACAGACGCGGTTTTTCTTTTTACAGAACCGGTTTATTAAAAAAAATCTTCGTTTGTCCATACTTTGTTATTCTCCATAATTAGTATACAGTAACTGATTATGTATATAATCAGTAACTTATAATGTATATAATCAGTTAATTTACCGCTGTATATAGGTACCAGTCATATACCGCAGAGCCGCTGTATACATTAGCCAACATACGTGCAATTGACAGTCTCTCGCCCATTCATTTCCTTCCTCTCTCGCCCATATTTCCCATACATTTTTCACATGTCGCAGTGGTGCCGACTCGCTTCCACCTTAACGATGTGGCCAAGCATTTGCCAATATGTAGAGCGGACTTATGCAGATAACACCTTCTTGGGCCAATCACCGCTGCGCCCTCTAGCTGCAGAAATAGCGTTTAGTAATGGATGGTTTACACGTTGCGAGCTAGCGTGCGAGTCAGCCTGCCGAGTAGCTGCAGTGCAGTAATTAGCACCGTATGGGCGTATGTTACGAGCTACTCGCACGTGCAAGTTGGATAGTAGCTCGCATACGAGATACTTCACATTTTTTGTTTTCACTCGCCTGGTCGCCTGACAGCAGCTCGCACATTGATGCAGCTCGCACAATACTCGCATCATTCGGACGCGCTCGGCAAAAGCTCACCAGTGCCGTCAGGCAGTTGCGAGCGGTACCTGTATTTTTTGTATTACGCGCGTTTATCGAATTCAAAATGGCTGCGGATAGTCGGTCTTCTGATAATAATATTACTTTGATGAAACTCTACAGAGAATAAGCAAACCTAAATTTTGATATAGAAGAACCTGAAACCCTGAAAAATATTGCTAGCAATCTGTATGATATTACTGAGCTTAAGAAACACTTTAAAAAATTTAACTTTACCCTTGCTGCTATGGCATCTCTCATCAATGTACCTTGATGTTGTATTTTCGTTTTCCTTTAAAAGCGTTTCGACTTTTCAGGTGTCACTCTCATCACTGCTTTATCTTCTCGGAGGTCTTCATAATAAAGCTTCTTGAAAATGATACATGTTGCACCGGAAGATGTTCTTGCCATCCAATCTCTAATTCAAACTTTTTTCTAATCCAACTTACTTATTACAGTTTATTATTAATCAAAGCACGTTGACACGACATCGCGACAACTCGCGTGAGACTAGGCAGCTTTTCGAATCATCTGGACAGCACATGCAAGCCCGGCTACTGTCATGCGAGTACACAATCTGAGCAATGCCGGATTAGCCATAAGGCCAAGTAGGCCCTGGCCTATGGGCTCACGCCGTTTAGGGGGGGCCCGGTCCACAGTAATCAATCATATTTTGGTAAATAGCATACTTCATTCTTCATACCGCAAAAGTAACGTTGTCCAATCAATGATTTTTCTAAAACACGTAAGCGACAAAAAAATCAAAAAGACTTGTGATCATGTAGGTACTCGCAAAATGTGTCTAGTTCCCATGCATTCTGTTTGGTGAAACACACAAAAGCAGAACAATTTCCAGTTGGATTTTCGGATTGAAAGAATGCATCGCAGTGAATGAAAATGCACGAGAACAGCGCGGCGCATCATGCATTTCTGCAGACACTGATCAAGAGACGACGCACACATGGTCGAATCGACAGCTTTTTAAAAATTCAATTTGAGCAAGAAAAAGAATACTGAATGAACGTTTTGGAAAGAGTTGTGATAGTGATAAAATTTCTCTCATCGCGTGGACCAGCTTTTCGCGGGGATACGGAACTCCTTGAATGTCAACATAATGGCAATTATTTGGGAATTTTAGAATTAATCGCTCAGTATGACCTCTTCCTAAGTCTCATTTAACCAAATATGGTAATCAAGGACGAGGAAAGCTCTCTTACCTATCTTCCAAAAATTACAAAGAGGTAATAGAAATAATTAGAAATGAAGTTCTGAACATTATTTTAAAGGAAATTCAGGAAGCCAAGAACTTTTCTTGGAGCGTTGATTTAACAACCGATATATCTCACATTAATCAACTGACTCTAGTACTTAGCTATGCCAGAGTATCAGATGAGGAAGCGGTTTGTTTTGAAGTTCCTAAACAAATGCGGCATTGACATCAGAAACTTGCGAGGACAGTCATATGACAATGCAGCGAACATGTCAGGGTGCTATAATGGTCTTCAAGTGCATATTACGAATATTAATCACCGTGCACACTACATTCAACCAAGGTGTTATCCCGCGGCTACAACAGCTTTCAGAAGGCTTTGCAACTTGCATTCACATTTTCACTGTTCACTGAACAGTGAAAATGTGAATCAGAAACCCGAAACAATTCGCGAGGCTAAATGTTTGTTAAACGAGATGTCAAATCAAGTTATGCAGTTTTATAAAATTTAATGTTTGTTTAATAATATTACATTATATTGTTTATCAATGTTTGTTTTGCTTAATAAAATTGGTTTATCAAGGTTTTGTTGTTCAAAACGTATTGGAATATAATTTGCAAAAGCCCCGAGATTTCGATGGCTTAAAGGCCTCTACATGGGTTAATCCGGTACTGAATCCGAGCAGCTGCCTACTCTCGCAGCGTGCAAACCAGTAATAAAGATCTCCATGCGTTCTATCACAATTTTGATGTGAACGAAAGCGAAATTCTAAAAGTACTGACTGGCAACACTGCAGCCAGCCCTCCAAATTTTGACGTTTATCTTGTATTAATTTGATAATTTTTGAGGTTGTTATTTTGTTTCGTTTCTAGATTTGTGTAAAATGGCCGATGAGCTCGATTTACCATTATCCGTGATAAGTAGAATCGTTAAACAAGCTCTTCCCGACGATACTATAGTCGGCAAAGAATCTGTTTCCATGTTTGCGGACGCTGCGTCTGTTTTCATCCTCTATCTCACCGACACTGCGAACATGGTCGCGAAAAAGTGCAACAGAAAGACTATTTCAGCTCCGGACGTGTTAGAAGCCATAAAAGAAGTGAACTACGATATGTTTTTAAAATAATAATATTATTTTTTTTTTTTTTAAATATCACTCATTTGTTGCACTTGTCCTTGTTAGATGTCACGTCTGTTATAGCTACGTTTCAAGCAATATATATCATTGATATTTACATAAATATAAATTTACATAATATGATATTTACATTTACATGATATTTACGTTATATAAAGGATATAATAATATTGATATTTATAATGATATATGGCAGTGGTGGCAGAATGGTCGGTCGGAATCAACCGGTCGGTTGTGAGAGGTCTGATGTTCAATCACCCTCACCGCAGTAATATTCAATATATAAAAATGAGCAGCGATTAACAAAGGACTAAGTGGAGTAATCGGCTATTTTTTTCAAATCATCTAATAGCCAATAAACACTTTTAGTAACCCTTCGGCTACGTAACGACCAAATTTGGTTGCACATCAGAACACCGTTGACTACGTAACAACCAATATTGGGGGCTTGCTCCCGGAGCGCACAGTAATATTATTTTGTAATTCGAACGCATCCTAAAATCCATACTAAATATGTCATTATTACCATAGATACATAGACAGCCGCTAGAATAATTTCGCACGTCATTTCGCGGATATTTCTGGTAAAATTCCATTGTCAAACATCATAATTTTTTTGTTTCGAGAAATCATCAAAATTTTTATTGGTTTTATGAGCTAATATCTAAATATTCTTGTATGTAAATAAGCAAAACGAAATATTATCTTTAATAGAGAATCTATTAAAGATCAAGATAGTATTAACAATTTCTAAATAGGCTTCCGTATTTTTCCGTAAGACAAGTACAACTTAGAAATGCTGAGTTTTTTTCACTTTATCGACTTTCTCATATTTATTCATAATTATCTAATTGTTTTACAAAATGAGATTTCAATATTCGATATACAAAATTTCAATGCGATCATTGCTCTGTTATTCTTTTTATGCTTGCTATAGTAGTTCCATAGTTAGAGTACTTTTTGTCGAGCGCGGCGATATTGCAAGAAATTCCAATAAATTGAATTGCCATGAAATTATACCACTACTCGAAGGGTTAACACTTTATAATATTGATCAATAAAATCAATAGTTTAAGTTTTATACAAATAAAACAAATAATTACTTTTAATAATATTATCTATACCCATTTATTTACCTATTTATTTATTTACTTAAAACTTTCAATATAACGAATCACCATCAAAATCATTGTGAAGTATCTGAACTTAGATAATAACAGTTAAAATTATTCAGATGTAAATAAGAAACTTACAGCAAAAAAAAATGGAGAAGCAGCAAAGAAAATATCAAGATCTGGTGCTAACGTATACTATAAATAACTAATACAACATATTCCAATTACTAACGTTGGTATGCGAAGACGGCTTCACAAACATACAGTGTGTATGAGTGCGAAGATATTTAGGGGGCACAAATAGACAAACCTTAGCTAAGAATGCTAGGGATGTCAGTTTTACCAGGAATAAATTTAAAAACATAAAACATGGTCAGAAATTGTCTTCTCTGAGAGAGATAATTATAACTAATCATGCCTAAAATAAATGCAGAAGGGTATAGAAAGGGAAAATATCCATACTGCTTAAAACACAAAAATTGTAAGAACACCTTTGGACTATTCCAACAAAAGACCTATTTATATCTTTATTTATATCTATATACATATACACATACCATCGTCTAACTCCTTCTTCTTAATCACTTCCAATTCCCTACCTCTCCCATCGGTTTTCTATTTTAATTCTCTATTTAACATGTACTTAGTTTATTTTTACAATTAATTTTTAAGTTTAATATGCCGAAATCCAAATGTGTAATATGCGGAAATCTGTTAATTTCATAGGAAACGATTATCGGCGTAATGTTTTTCTCTTTTTCTACATTATGTTTATGCACACGTTTCAATTGTATGCGCTGTATGTTTCCAGAAATAAAATAAAATAAAAAAATAAAAATAAGATATAAGAATCTTCATGCGGAAAGAGTAAAACCCCAGGAGTTTAAATGAGGAGTCGAATAGTCGGTTTATGTGCTACCTAAAATTTTACTGACTGTCAAAGAAAACACCCAGATCTTTGATTTGAGTAACTCTAACCTTCTTGCCAGGAAGTCATTGGTCGACCGCTACGTTTTCTCTGCCTTCAATAAACATTGTTCGCCAACGACGAACCATTTGCAGACATGACATCATCACCATAAACGTTGCATAACTGACAATGTATGTCCGGGGCGTAAAGGAGAGGACCGCGCAAGCGACCTCGAACCCGTAACCAGTCGGGAGACCGGACTAATCTGGTTGCAACTGGTAGTATGGGCGCGAGTGTCGGCCCGCTGGGTGATTAACCTGGTTATCTCGCGGTAAGGCGTTGGTCTCTTACGACCGTGTGGCGTAACTAGACGGTGGACTGTTTTGTCCTAAGTTTTATGCGCTCACCTCATGGGAGACAGAACGACCTAATGTCGTTAAAACTTCCTGAGGTGACGGGTTCGCCTGTTGTAGTCGACAGTTGTAGTTGTCAATTGTCATCCGTTCTGCGGCAAACTGCTGCTGTTACACCGCAAATTATAACAGTGGTGGGGCGGCGGGGTAGACACGCGCGAATTTTGAAAAACCCCTGTGCACACTACACTCACTGTATGTTGTGTCACGTCCTTGCGCTCGGCGTTGGGTATTGAAAACATTTTAAGAAGAGGGTTCCAAGTAGTAGAGAGTTTGTAACCATAGTCTCTTTTGAAGTTCGGGGTTCTTCTTATTTTAACCTTTCGAAAGCCAGTCATTTCACGGAAAATTTTCGAGGCCCTCGAAAATTTGTTTGTAGAAAATGTGTACATAGTAATAAATACCGGTAGCTTATTAAATGGCCGGCTTCAATGACAGGCTTTTACCGCAGTGGAGGGAGAGATAGAGCCGATAATTGCATAAATATGGATAATACGAAAAACGCCGATTGGCGGGCGTGGCCACCCAGGGGTTAATGGCTTCACAATGGGATTTTGAAACTGCTTCCAGTGGCTACTTCCGCTATCCAATATGTGTTTGCATAATGCCGATTTTTCTCGCTGAACGTTTTTAAGGTTACGTATTACGAGCCTCATATTGTCTTGCAGTTCACGCTTGTAAACGTGGATTTTTGGATATTTGTGATAAATGACTGATTAAATTTACTTACATTTGAATTTCAAGTTATTTATGAGACAATAGTTTTGAAATACGGCTAGTTCAAAGAGTCAAACGGCTGTCCCACATTTATCACCATCAACATAACATACCTTGCATTTCTTCTCCAGCACTAAAAGGTTTTTGTTGAAAGTCTCTATCCCAAAGAGCAGCCTGGGGATAGTCTTGGTGTCTTTAATGATCTTGGAACGGCTGGCCTCTCCCTTGTTACCCATCACATGAGAAATGAACGAATCCACGCAATTCGACAGTTTCTTCCCAGTCTTCAGCAGCTTCTCAAATCTGAAATACGAAAATTAAAACCATTTTTATTTTATTTTTTATTTATAAATTCTCACTCAGTCCGTTAAACGGCTATATGAAGAGCGCAATATAAGAACAGCTGTTGTTATTTTGTTGACCAGGAAATACAAAAGAGGACGAGATATATCGGAGAAACGAAGCAAGCCGGATGGGTCCCAGACTGTCATGTTAGGAATCTCTCCGAATTGAGGCCGTTTACGCCCTACATGTATTATATAATATGTATACCCACACGAATTTGTAATCTTAAGCTAATAAAGCTACCTAGAGTGGCCAAACTATACAACGTATCCACCAATAAAATATTATCTACACAGAAATTTAATTGTGGTTTCCTATGACGAACGCCTTCAGCCGCAAACGACATTTGTGGCGAATAACCACAAAAAATAGAAAAAATGATGAAAGCTTACCGGCAATACTGCAAGAGATAGTTTCCAGCTTCTCCTCCAACCGAGTTGACCCTGATGGTGAAGTGCTTTATAACGCTGGATAGCAGAGCGTAGTGATCACACGCCAGCTTAAGTACGGAGTCGGTAGAACGTCCAATTGGAGATTGAGGCATGCAGCATAGAGCCAAGGATGCAGACAGACGGCACAGCTCTACAAGCAAAGTCCTGCATGCCTCTCTATGGTCTAGAAGGAAGAAATAATATATTAGGTCCTTAGCTATGAAGTTACAATACATTTAAGAATGAAGTGGATAATTTTTCAATCGAACAATAATAATAATTGTGATATAGGCTTAACAGCAATAATGCTGCCTGTCTAATAGTTTATAACAATAACTATTTATTTATTTTTGTATTAGTTACACATTCAGATCGTTGCTTTTCCCGATATGAAGCACTACACATTTCTCAATGTTTAAGGTAAGCAACCAATCTTCCGTGCACGTTTTGATCTTGTCAAAATCTTGCTTAAGCTGTCCACTGCATAGAATAGGATTGGCAAAGAATTTTGTGTCATCGGCAAAGTAGCTGCTCTGCGATGTGATTGAGGCTTGAAGATCCGTAATATACAAGGTGAACAAAACCGGACCCAGCAGTGACCCTTGGGGTACACCACTGGATACTGTGAAATATTCAGAATTTAAAGTCGCCTACTTTCACATGGAAGGTGTGACCAGTTAAGAACTCTGATATCCAACTTAAAATTTTCCCTCGAATTCCGAGATGTTCAAGTTTTAGCAAAAGTCTTCTTACAGGAACTCTGTCGAAGGCCTTTTCGAAGTCAAGATATACAACATCGGTAGGTATACCCCCATCCCAGTTCTCGGTCCAGCGGTAAGACAAAGAAGTAAGTTGGTGACAGTGGAGCGCCCAGGAATGAAACCGTGTGCTCATTTAGAACAATTTTGTTTTGCGATATAAATTTGCATAATTTTTCTGCAATGATTCTTTCCATGGATTTGCAAGCAATGCAAGTTAAGCTGATGGGACGGTAATTGGAAGCAGTGCGCTTATCTCCCATTTTATAGATGGGGGTTGCAATTGCGTGTTTCCAGTCTGCAGGTAACTTCCCTGATGTAATGAATGTAAAAACGCTGGGGGAGGGGCCTTTTGTTCAATTTTGAACTAGGGCCCAATTTTTATAGTTATGCCACTGCTGTAGATTTACCTTTATCACAGTGATTCATTTCTGCAATGGCGGCGAGGGCCCTCTGAGCAGACTCGCACCTCAAGCATAGATGGCTGCTGAGGCTGGTGATGAAGAGCGGTGCTGTTTTCTCCGTCAGGGAAGGAAAAACCTCATCAGCAACCGTAGATGCTTCGGCATTTTCTTCCTATAAAAATGTAGAATGTAAATGTAGTAAGAATCGCTAGAAATTCAGATTGAGCTGCAGTGACTAAACTATGACGTAAAGGAGTGGTAAGGTAAGTACCCATGTATCTCGCACTAAATTTTGACCTGAAGGATAGGAAAGATGGTGGGAGGACCCTAAGCACTGCAGCCAGAATTTTCTAAGACGGGTGTTACACATTCAATCAGGTATCAGTTCAGTCCGCGACCTTAATCATGAACCGACTGATGAACTGATAGAAATTATCAAAATGTTTAAAAATCCATTAGTTTGGTCCATCAGTCAACGCGATAAACAATCAGTTTCCCATCAGTCTGACCAACGTCCGGACTGAACTGATGCCAGATTGAATATGTAACACCCGTCTAAGGATTAGGGTTGTTAAATATAGTTTTTATTAACTTTTTTGATATTTTTTTATGAATTAGTAAAGATTTTGTAACACATATGGAAATGAATATAATGACGTCATGAAATGGTACGTTCGAACTGTTTGAACCTTTGCAATAGACAATAAATTATAATTGGATTCTGGATACAGATTGGATTCTGGAGGTCGATTCGGCCTCAAAGCAGTATAAATTCCCTGAAAGTCTTGGATCCACATCCTGATATAACTCTTTACTCTCTATCTCGGAAGATGGTCCGTATCGTAGAATTAACTGTTGAGATAAAATTAACGGAATTGCATTTGAATTCAGTCGATCGAATGCAATCCGGCCCAGCCGGGAATCGAACCCGGGACCTTACAATGTACTCGTAACATCAGGCGACTTAATCACTATGCCACCGGGCCGGGTATCAATCACTTTTCTGTCCATTTTGCACTGTATTCCTTGGATTTTCCTAGTTATTCCTAATTTATTCCTTTTTTTTAAAATAGTAATATACAAGATAGGGATTCACAGCTAAGATTGTTTGTTAGTATTAAAAAGGTCTCTGTGAGATTCTTAATAAGTCTAATGTCTCTGACAAAATATGGACTCCATACCTGGAATTCATACTCCAGTGCTAATCGTACATAGACCTTATAGACACGTGGTATTGGCTCTTTTCACAATAGCAGTTATGTGCTCATGCCAGTTCGGCTCCTAGGTCTTTCAGCAAATGTACAACTTTTAGTTTTGATCCATCTGGTTCCATCCAGTGAGAGGGTTGTTTCATCCAACATGTACATTTGTCTTTATTTAGCTCGATAAGCTAATCATCGGTCCCTGCCTCGATCGGGTCGAGGTCGCTCTGCAATTCGCCATGTAAAAGACGGCTGCCAAAGAATTTTGTACTTTCAGCCTAAAGACTTTGCCGATCTGAAACGACTGATACCCACTGAAAAGACACTAGCCTTAGTGGGGCACTGTGACAAGTAAATTGTATCTTTTTTAGGAATAAAGACTACTACTACTAAATCTTTGAACCACTCCACTTTCCACCGACTTCACTGTTTCACAATTTTTATCAAAAGATGCACATCATGGCACTCAAAGCTCTGATTCTTCAGAAGACGATGATTAATCATTTTAATTTAATCATAAACGTTTTATTAGACATTTGAAATGAACTAGAGTGTAAGTTCCGTACTAATTGGCATATTGTAATGTTTCTATACTTTCAAACTGCAATACTACCCAAGTAGCACAAATTGGCTGTACACGGAAACGTTATCGCTGCAGCTTTTAGTCACAAGAACTACTCATATAGCAGTCATATAAACGTTTAAAATGACTGCTATATGACCGGATTAGGCGCATTTTATACGGCTTTTAGCTGAATAGTGGCTGAATAGCGGTCGTAACGGCTACCTTTGGTGTTATAAGCCCCACTTATATAGCCAGCGGCTGTGAAAGTGTCTCCAGTTGATATTTTATTACTACTTCTAGTCGGGTAATGCCTTAAAATGAAATAAAATGCTAACGAAAGGAAGCAAACATAGAATTCCTAATGGCTACTAATATATTGCATTTTATTGACTTTGAAATGATTATATTGTAGTTTAATACACCAATTTCTCATGCAGTCATATTTCTAATATTATGATTGTGTACCTACATTAATTATTCAGAAACCTACCTACGTCAAAGGATTTATTTAAAAAAAATGCATGTAAAATTATATAGTGTGGCTATTTTTGTCTCATGTGTATTAGGCATGTGGTTTATTTTATTGATGTTTCGGGTTAATGCATTAAAAACTGTGCCTCAACAGATTTCTGTATATTTTATGTGATGTTGAGCGCGCGGTTCAAATTCTCAAAAATACATATACCACATAGTGTTTTCGCATATTTCAGATCTAGATAGAGTATTGTACGAGTATTGATATGAGTATTGATCGCCGAGAACAATTTCAAAAATAGCATGTGATATTGCCCATCTCTATTAAAGGAAAACTTTCCGATACGCCTGGTAACACAACATCCATCTATGACTGCTATTTATCAAATATCATTTAACCGTAAAAAGTAGCAGGAGCTATGTCACAGTCGAGATTTTTTAGATGTTCTGACCTGTTAAATGAAATCGATGTATTTATTTAATTTCGAAGGCGGCTCACTACATCTAAAGGCCAGAGCATCTAATTTAGATGTTCTGCACCTCATCCGATATTATCGCGGTTTACGGGCCAGAGTATCTAAAATGCGTGCGTTTCGATTTTAGAAGCTCTGCGCTTTAGATGTTATGACCCGGACTCGGCTCCACGCATGAAGCGCGAGCCCGGGTAGGACTCTGGCCTTAGGGCTAGTTTCCCTCAGGAGTCAACCTTCTGGCGCTCCTGGACGGTCTGCACGCTCGATTGTGCATTCTGACTAAGGGAGTCTGGATGCTGTACTGTTTCCTATAGAGCGGGGGTGGTTGCTGACCTTACAGCGACTGCTCTTGAAACGAACATCGGCTACCCGATACAGGGTGATACAGCCGGGCAAAGGATTCCGTGGTCCGCGATAGATTCGGTATAAATCATTTCACCGCTTCCTAAGGGAGAGCACCGCCCGAGCGACCTCGAACTCGTAACCAGTCGAGAGACCGGAGTAATCTGGTCGCAATTAGAAGTAAGGGCGTGAGTGTAAGCCCTGTAACAGTACATACCTGGCTATCTCGCGGATAAGGCATTGGCCTCTTACGGGCATGTGGCGGAGCTTGACAGTGGACTGCTTTGTCCAAGTCTTCTGCGTTCACTTCACGGGAGATAGAACGACCAATCGTTAAAACTTCCTGAGGTGACGAGTTCGGCCGTTGTAGTTGACAGCTCTATTTGTTCCATCGGCAGGGAGCTAATGGACCCTGCTGTAGTTCAGCCACTAAGACCCAGTTGTATAGGGTTGGTCAAACGCACGGGTCAACACCCATCCGGCGGCCTCCACGCAGAAGGGAGAGACAGGGTAGGACGCTGGCCTGGGGCCAGTCTCCCAGGAGTCAACTTTCGGGCGCTCCTGGACGGTTTGCGCACCGTATGGCGTCAGCCAATCGTTTGTGCATGTTAACCTTATGGCAACTGCTCTTGAAACAACCATTCAGCCACCCGATCCCGGGTGAATAAGCCGGGCAAAGGATGCCGTGGTCCGCGATAGATTTGGTGTACACCGTATCACCCCTTCATAAGGAACGTGCAAGCGATCTCGATCCTGTAACTAGTCGGGAGGCAGGAGGTATCCTGAAGGTTAATTCCAGACGGAGATATCCTTCCAAACTGGTAGTCAGGCGGCGAGGCTGCCCACTGGTTTTCCTTTCCCGGTGCTTCGCCGTAAGGCGTAGGCCTCTGACAGGCTTGTTGGCGGAGCTAGACAGTAGATTGTCTTGTCTCTAAGTCTTCTACGTTCATCCCTTGGCTGAAAGAACGATCACATATCGTTATACCAGGCTGGGGTGACGGGTTCGCCCGTTGCAGTCGACACCGTCCTACTGTTCCACCGTTGCGTATTGGATTCTCTTTGTAGCCCCAGCGTACAAGATTGTCTCTGCTTCTTGTCACACCCACTCTCGGTCTACAGGCCAGGTGGTATAGGGGAGATGGGCTCCCGGTGCCATCTTTTCCTTTGCATCCTCGCCAAGTGAAGCCCTTCATTGAGTGATGCGGTTCGATGATTTACTGCTATGGAGTGGTTGTGTTCGACTCATGAACGATTTTCGCGATTTGGGGTGATTTTCAAGCTACTAAGTTTCATCAGCTGTTACATATTTTAACTTTTGGGTATTTTTGACTGTTTCTGACATGAGTACATAGAATTATTACATTGACATAATGGCTTAAATGCAATTTTTATGTGGCTTCATTTAACTCTTTATTGTTGTGTCCCATTAGAAAACAGAAACATGACCAACTTCAACTCTGATGGGAATACGGAGATTGTATACCGCACACTAAACCTATCAACTTGTACTCTTTATATACTTTTGCATTATTGTATAGATTTTTTGTAAGTTGTATAAACGTTCCTGGCTGGCTATTTAATAATAATAATAATAAACTCTTTATTTGCACTTAATAAGTATACAAAAAAGGCGAGCTTATTGCCACATGGCAATGTCTTACAGCTAACCTAAACATAGTGGTACATGCGCGCATTGTGAAAATAAAGATTATTACATAACATACAGACAAGTGGAAGAATTTAAGACTAATAATGCCCGAGGAGAGGAAATTGGGAGATTTACTGTTTTTTTTTGTAATAACTCTACGTAACCTAAGTATTAAATCTATCTGAGCTGGCGCTCGTGGCCTGCCAGCTAAATCTCTATTTCCCCTCTTTAAAGATCTTGGCCTTTCCAGAAAAATAATCAACTTTCTTAGAAAAATTATCTAAAACTGCGATTTGCGCATCTCAAATTCTATGGCTTCGAAGGGGGAGTGAATGGGTGGTAAGGTGAACGCTCACATGTGGCAAGACAGCTGTCCTAAACCTACCACAGCCGGTTCGTAAGTCCGGAATCCACTGCTCACCCCCCAGAAGTGTAAAAAAAAATAGTATTATGATGGGCCCGACTCCGGTCGGTGAATTCCATGGCAGCTCCGTTTGTATTTATTATTAATAAGAATATATAATGTAGATAATTGTTCTGAATTATTGAGATTTCTAAGGCTCAATTCGGATTATAATAAATTGAAAAATAATTTGTTTGGTTTTATTATAACACAATGGGCAGTTTTTTAGCCTTAATCTGTGGCTGCAAGAAGGAAATCGTCGAGGGGGTGTTGAAAAATTTTGCAAGCCGAATGACGATGGGCAAAAATGTATGGGCACTTGGCCTTCTTCTTCTCCGTCGTTCCCTCATTACTGAGGATCGAGACCACTAGACAACAGTTTGCCTACGAGGCTCCTCTACTTCGACCTCTGTTCTGCATGGCGGGTCGGAGATTGTATTTACCCTTTTGTAACTTCTTTGATGAGGTCGTTCCATCTGGCCGGTGATCTGCCTCTGCTCCTTCTTCCCTCCACTTGAGCCCCGGAAAGCATTTTCTCCAGATTCTCTGGGTTTCTCCTGGCAACATAACCAAAGGAGAAGTCTTTCACAGTTTGAAGGTCACTCAGCTCGTTGGTGCGTTGCATGGTGCCAGCCCGGTCCACAAACAGGAGTATGGTCTTGCTTCTGTTCATGTGTAACTTGGGTTGTCGACTACAACGGGCGAGCCCGTCACCACAGGAAGTTTTAACGATTAGTCGTTCTATCTCCATGGAGTGAGCGTAGAAGACTTGGGACAAAACAGTCCACCATCTAGCTACGTCACAAGCCCGTAAGAGGCCAACGCCTTAACCGCGAGATAGCCAGGAATGTTACCTGGCGGACCGACACTCACGCCCTTACTTCCAATTGCGACCAGATTACTCCGGTCTCTCGCTTGGTTACGAGTTCGAGGTCACTTGCGCGGTCCTCTCCCTTACGAAGCGGTGAAACGGTGTATACCGAATCTATCGCGGACCACAGCGTCCTTTGCCCGGCTGTTCACCCAGGATCGGATGGCCGATGGTCATTTCAAGAGCAGTCGCCGTAAGGAATGGTTCATGTGTAGTCCATACTCCTTGCTCTCCTTCTCCACCCTGCGTAATAGGGTCGCCAACTCATTTTCATCGGCACCTATGATGGTCGTGTCGGCGGAATCTTAGGTTATTGATCCTGAGACCTCCAATACGAATTCCACCCTTCGTCTAGGACTCTTCTCATTATATGTTCGCCGATCAGATTGAAGAGTTTTAGAGATAAGATGCACTCTTGTCTCCATTGTATTGTAAATATTTGTGGTTTGTATATTTATCCATATAGTTACCTACATATATGAAGGGTACAGGAATAAAAGGGGCTCATTGACATAATTGGCATTTTCAACCAAAAAATGCCATTCGAAAGCAAAAATTTTGGCCATTCGCTTGATGTACTAAAAACTGCAAAAATCGCGCTGATTGCTATTCAAATCCATTATTAATAAAACGCTTTATTAATTAAATAATTCCAGATATTTTTATTATATTTAATAATAATAATAAACTCTTTATTTGCACTTAATAAGTATACAAAAAAGGCGAGCTTATTGCCACATGGCAATGTCTTACAACTAACCTAAACACAGTGGTACATGCGCTGTGTTTATGTTAAACACAGTGGTACATGCGGGATTATTACATAACATACAGACAAGTGGAAGATTAGTTTATTTATCCAAAGCAAGTATATTTATGCAAAGCAAGTAGATTTTTTTTAAATTTTCTGCTTGCCTTTGGAAAAATATTAAGTATATTTAATTCTGCAATTATGTAATACGGCCAAACATTCAAATATCCCTATGATATACATACAAAATCACATTTTGATTTTTCTGACCAAAGGATTGGTCTTTCAATTTGAAAATTGTTTAAAACTTGCTTAATGTCGATAAGCCCCTTTTATTCCTGTACCCTTCTATATTTTCTGAATGTGCTCATGCAGGCCTTTTATTTGACCCTAAATACGGTATATTTGTGTTAATTTATTGAATAAATACCATGATCTTGCAAATGCCGTAACCCGGAACGGCTTCACTGTTCACCTTCACGCGGTGGAAGTTGGCGCTCGTGGCCTGCCAGCTAAATCTCTATTTCACCTCTTTAAAGATCTTGGCCTTTCCAGAAAAATAATCAACTCTTTCTTAGAAAAATTATCTAAAACTGCGATTTGCGCATCTCAAATTCTATGGCTTCGAAGGGGGAGTGAATGGGTGGCAAGGTGAACGCTCACATGTGGCAAGACAGCTGTCCTAAACCTACCACAGCCGGTTCGTAAGTCCGGAATCCACTGCTCACCCCCCAGAAGTGTAAAAAAATAGTATTATGATGGGCCCGACTCCGGTCGGTGAATTCCATGGCAGCTCCGTTTGTATTTATTTATTTATTTATTTATTATTACATTTGGACAAATATTTACTTCATATTTGAATAGTTAAGGGACCCTATGACACTCTGGATGACATAACGATTTTGAGAATACCACATACTTCTCAATCAGTTCGAACATTTAGAAGATATGGTGAAATAAAGAAACGGAAAACATACATATATGAACCCTGAACAAAACTGTAATTTTTTGCTGAGCAGTCGTGTCAAAAGATCAGAAACGCTAACCTGAGCAATTGCCATTTAAGCTTTAGAATAGGCGTTTGCTTAGGCAGACGACACCAGGCTAACTCTCACTCGATAGCGTTATATTTCATATAAGACGATGTACTGTCATATACATGTTTTTTCTTGTACATAAACGACGAATAATTTATTTTGGTCAATATGAATATAAAGCACAAAGTAAGCTCTCGCATTTTAAATATAATATCATTTTGAATAAGAACATTCAAAATCGAAATATTTAAAAAAACATCAGCGTTGCCTACATCAATACGCATTTTGGGAGACGGTACTGAGACACGTCCCTAGGCTCTAGATTATTTGGTCTTACTATTGCTGTGTTGCAATATAATTATTATTCCCCAGTATTAAGGGTCCACTCTTTTTTGTCAGACTGTACTTTGTGTAATTAGTTTATTAAGCGAGAATTTGCGTCCTCTAGCGGAGGGTATTATGGCGTCTTCACCACAACTAATTGTACACCCCAGAGACTGGCCTGATAAATGATGTGGCCATTTGCAAAGGCAGAAAATGTTGCCATTGGCAACGGCAGAAAATGTTGCCAGCGCAAGTAACACGCAAACAGAGCGGACAGACGGTCCGCTCATACAGTTCCGACTCAACTTTCTTACGGAGCACACACTGCGTTTTAATACTAGCTGCGACGCCCGCGCCCGTGCGCCGCCGATGGACACGGGGAGCGGCACTCGCGATCGATTAAATAAATAATATAATTAGGTCCATATGGCCTAAACCTACAGTTTCTCTGAATTATATAATGTTAGTTATACTGTTAATTATCACAACATTTAATTCTGGATTCGTTCTATGCTGTTGAGCCGGGGATGTATGTACGTGTTATACTGCTGTGAAAAAAGAGAGAAATTATTTAATATTAATTCCATCGATCTGTATTTATTTATTAATCAAAACATAAAAAAACACATAGTTGTGACAAAGGGTAAAAAACTGCGATAGTCTCTGATTTCATAAACGTCTAAATGCAGTTGCAATGACCGGGCACATTTCGCACCTTACACTTTTACATTTTACGACTTGTGAACTAATGTGTCTAAATGAATCTTTAAACTACCTTGCCGTGTGAAAGTGTGATCGCATTCTTCACACGATTACTTCTTTAGCTTCCTATGAACTTCCTCTAAATGCCTCTTCAAGTCTCCATGCCGACTAAAAGAATGATCGCATTCTTCACATGAGTACTTCTTCAGCTTCTTATGAACTGCGTCCAAATGTCTCTTCAAGTTTGTATGCTGAGTAAAAGAATGATCACATTCTTCATATGAGTACTTTTTCAGCTTCTTATGAACTGCGTCCAAATGTCCCTTCAAGTGTCCATGCTGACTAAAAGACTGATCGCATTCTTCACATGAGTACTTCTTCAGCTTCTTATGAACTGCGTCCAAATGTTTCTTCAAGTTTGTATGCTGAGTAAAAGAATGATCACATTCTTCACATGAGTACTTTTTCAGCTTCTTATGAACTGCGTCCAAATGTCCCTTCAAGTGTCCATGCTGACTAAAAGACTGATCGCATTCTTCACATGAGTACTTCTTCAGCTTCTTATGAACTGCGTCCAAATGTCTCTTCAAGTGCCCATGCCTACTAAAAGAATGATCGCATTCTTCACATGAGTACTTCTTCAGCTTCTTATGAACTGCGTCCAAATGTTGCTTCAAGTTTGTATGCTGAGTAAAAGAATGATCACATTCTTCACATGAGTACTTTTTCAGCTTCTTATGAACTGCGTCCAAATGACTCTTCAAGTTTCCATGCTGACTAAAATACTGATTGCATTCTTCACATGAGTACTTCTTCAGCTTCTTATGAACTGCGTCCAAATGTCTCTTCAAGTTTGTATTATAAGTAAAAGAATGATCACATTCTTCACATGAGTACTTTTTCAGCTTCTTATGAACTGCGTCCAAATGTCTCTTCAAGTCTCCATGCTGACTAAAAGAATGATTGCATTCTTCACATGAGTACTTCTTCGGTTTACTATGAACTGTGTCTGAACTGTGCGATTTGAAACGTCCAACACTCGATCCACTATCGCCTATATTACTGCTTCCTGATGTTCCACCTGCGACTGGCTCTGGCTTTATGAAAGCAGTGTCTCCTTCGAAGAATTCGATCACGTTGCCTTGTTTATCTGGTATGAAATAGCTGAGAGGAATATTCGAATCTGAATTGTCAGAATCAAAGACGTCCGTTTCATTGAAATCATTTTCCTCTTTTTTTACTCTGACGTCGTTGTAATCGTCCACAATTTGCTCGTTTACGCTCATGTTTTATAAGAATACGTAACTAATAACTGAGAAAATACGCCTAACCCAATTAATGTTAAGGTAAATTAACAGCCTCTTGTAACGAGGAGTTTCGGTAGTCTATATCCGGGCAAATAACTCACTAAAACTCTGATATTTCGCGATAATAAGTATGACACAAATATATAAGAGAACGAAAAGTTAGGTTATGTGTGGGTTATGTGTAGACGTAAAAACTCCGTTCTTCTTCTTCTTCTTCTTTTTTGTTTGATGGCTCCACCCAAAGAGGGTGATTTCTGCCAAGTGTGCCGTTGAAATAGCAGGAAACTTTTTTGTGTTAGTGGACGTCACTGAGGATTTTTAATTTAGATACGGGGTTTTCCTGCTATTTCAATGGCCCACTTGGCAGAAATCACCCTCTTTGGGTGGAGCCATCAAACAAAAAAGAAGAAGAAGTAGATACGGGGTGGATACGGGATTCTATCGATTCTATTAGGGATTACTAACAGTGGTGGTCGCGTTTTGCGTGTGTATTTCGTGTCCGTCTCCGGTGTTCTCCTTGTTCTTCCTAGTTTCTAGAACAAACACCAGTGGGCGGCCACTTCCATAGAAAGAAAATTTGTATGGAGCCAGAGGCTATCAAGGTGGCAACTTAACTATGCCACAATAACACGAAATGCGGTTGTCAGCCTGCGAGACGCGTCTGCCCACTTTTCCGCGAGCTGTATATTGTCTTTGCTCTGTCTGACCATCACACATACTGCGCATTGTGGCGCAGTATGTGTGATGGCTACACTGGCTTGTGGCGTTTTTATCGATATCGATAGGTGGGCTGCGCTGGCTTGTGGCGTTTTTATCGATATCGATAAATAGGCTGGTGAATGATTAACTATTGCATTGGTCAGATGTTGCCATTTCGCAAGACCAGAGGGTTGCCATTCTGCTAAAACCAGAGTGTTGAAAAAGAGTGTGACAGACACATTCTACAAGAAATTGCGACGGTTGGCTGCAATGCGGTTTTTGTGCTGTTGGCTATATTATAGTCGCTGGTACTAACAAAAGTGAATTTCGATTCAAATGTACTGAGTTCCGCATCTTATTTATATGATCAGTGACAAACACTAGTTTGTTCTGTCCAGTGTTCATCCTGTGCTCCTGCTGAGCGCAGTATTGCCAACTTAGGCGATATGTCGCCATTTAGGCTACCTCTAATGGGTTATCGGCGACCGAAAAATACCAAAAATCGCCTGTCGCCGATTTAGGCTACACCAGTTGTTCGATTTTAATTTGTGCTGTGCAAAGATTTTACTTATTTCTAAGACAATGGTGCGGAACATATGGGTAACTTGTAATGTTTTTAAATAAATAATTACCCCGTTGTTAACCTTAAGTTGTTATGGTTTAGTTTAATGCCCGCTCCACACATTGACCAGCGTTGGCCGCATCGCCAATGTCTCTCTCGCTCTTTCCCATATATTTTTCTGACGTCACAGTGGTGCCGACTCGCTTCCACCTTAGCAATATTTGCCAACATTTGCCAATGTATGAGCGGGCATAATATTATGTAATTGTTTTTTGCAATGTAAGGATGTAATTTGTTTTTGCAAACTTTCTGTGTAAAAGTTTAAAGTAGTTATGAAATTTTGTTTTTTGCATAATGTAGTTATGATAGGTAATTGGTCATATTACATTGTACATTTATTTATGGTTCGTGGTATCATGTTCATAAATATAGTAGCTGTATACAAAATGGTAATATTGGTATCTACTAGGTAATTTTGTTCAATTTTATCGTACAATCTTATTCCAACCAATGTTTTTTTTATGTACTAATCTTGGTATTTTTAAAAAAAATATCTATAACGGCTTAGAATGTTTTGAATTATTTTATTTAAACCTATGTTCTGCAATCCTTTTCATTGGCAAAAAAAGGCTTTTTTGCAAAACGGCTACTTTAGGCTATCTTTTCTGTTGACATCGGCGACTATTCAAGTCTAGTACTTGGCAACACTGGCTGAGCGTGTTTTCTAGCCTTGCCCGCCTATTTTGGTGAGTAATTATAACATTATTTCACAAATTAAATTTTTGTAGGGTATACATTTTTTTTCTATTTTTTAACCACGTTTATTATGAGTTATCCGTGATTGTATTGACATGGAATTAGCCGCAGGAAGGTCAACGGGAGCACACCCGTTGACCCCATCAAACCTCAGTGCTATTTCCGATAGGGAAATTGATTATAGGGCCTCTGTGGGAGCCAACGTAGAGGTGGCTTCCTCAGTCGAACGCGAATCAAATACAAGCCCTAATTTGTACGGGGAGGGTTCCCAAGGACCCTTCTTAGTGTTTATCCAGTATAAACCGAATCAACCGGCTGAGAGTGACCCCTCCAGCCTAAACATTTTTCCCCTTTCAGTAGGCAAACTAATCCAGAAAAATAAAGTAGCCGACGTTCTTTTACTAAAAAAAACAGGACGAAACCGTATCGAGGTTACCCTGAAGACTGGCAAATCGGCCAATATGCTGGCGACCGCTGACTTCCTAACAAAAAAGAACTTTAACGCGTTCATCCCCTCTTTCTCCACAGTGCGGCTCGGACTCGTTAAGGGCTTGGATAATGACCTCAGTGATGAGGAGATAATCGAGGCCATCAACAACAGCAATATTTGTATAGCAAAAAGCATCCGCCGTCTTAACTTCCGCTCCTCCGACCCCCAGGGTAACACCATCTGGAAACCATCTAGGACGGTGGTTATAACCTTTGAGGGCCAAAAGTTACCAGAAAGAATAATGATTTTTTACAATTCTCTTCCAGTGGAAAGTTACGCCTTCCCCGTCACACAATGTCGCAAATGCCTCCGTTTTGGACACCTTATAAAAACCTGCAGGGCTAATTCCCCACGATGTTTCCGGTGCGGAGAAGCCCACTCGGGCGAAACTTGTACAAATACCGCAACCTTGGTTTGTGTCAATTGTCGCGGCAACCATAGTGCAAACAACCCTTCCTGCCCAGAGTTCATGAGACAAAAGGCTATTAAACAACTTATGGCTAAAGAGGGCATCTCTTTTAATGAAGCGTCCTCTCGCTTCCCCAAAATTTCTAGAAATTCGTATGCAACGGTTACTGCAATCAACCCCCCCCCAGCCTCCATCTTTTTTCAACTTAACCCCTAATAACAGCTATCGTCCTAGAATAATAACTGTAGACCCTTTAAGGTCGGGTAAGACAAAAGGGAAAGATGAGAAAACTCTCTTCTCCCACTTCCAACCCTCGTCCCCAAGCCGCCCCCACCTCAGATCTGAGATGGGACTACTTCCCCGACAGGGTCGAGAATGGCAGCTGCCTTAACAGACAGCCTAAGCCCACGACCCTGGAAGAGATTGCGTCCCTCTTGCGGCTACTAATCGCCCAAAATAAGGGAAATTCTGCAGGTTCATCCTGCAGCGATACCTCCTCCTTTAGAACGGTAACTGATCTTCCCTCTTTAAAATCCGTGGCTGGCGGACTGTCATCCGCCTCTTAACGTATATAAGAGTTTCAACGCTCTTTCACTCGCCCCTACTTTCTTTTTTATTCCTTTTTCCTTTTTTTTATTTATTTATTTATTTATTTAAATAAAAAAAATAAATAAAATAAAAATAATGTATAAACGTAATTCCGTCCCCACAGTGTGATTGTGGATTTGATATCTGCACCGTGGATCACCTCTTCTGTAATTGCCCTCTCCTTAACAACTCTCCTTCGTTTATTCCTAATCTCATTCAATTGAAAATCGAACTCCCTACCAAAATCGATATCCTTCTGGCGTCCAATTCCATTAAAATTTATCGAGTCATCGCTAAATTCATTAACCTAAATCATTTAGCCATTTAAGCCATATTCCGAAATGCCTTTTGGGGGTGGCCGCTTCCGTTCGCTGCTCGGGATCGGACCCGCCTTGTGACGTCAGGCCGATGGAAATGTGGCCCCGTTGTCGAGGTTGGCTGTGGAAAAAGTCGCTGAATATGGCGAGTTTTTGGCAGTAACTTGCAGTCAATGGACGACACATTCTCGGTGCGGCCGATGCCGGGGGGGGGGGGGGGCTGCTCTCGGGGGGCGGTGGGGATCGGCGCTGCCCCCAGAAGCACTTCTCTATTACCCTGACCCTTCTCCTTTTTCTTTCTCCAAAATATTCCCCTAATATTCTGTTATGTTTTTAGTCTCTATGTTGTCCTCTGTGTATGCAATTGTGATGTCCCTTCCTTTTTTTTTTTTGTAGGTACTAACATTAACAGTAGTCATCCTCCCGTCAACAATACATACAAACTGGCACAAAATCACCAGCACCCTAGCTGCGTGGAATTGCCACAAGGAAAAGAAAGAAGAAGAAGAAGAAAATGGCTTCTAATGCTGATTTAGCGTGCGTCTACTCGGCGCTTTATAGATATAAATAGGCTTGAATGGTTCCTTGAAGCGAATTTCCACCTATCTAGGTCCCAATTTGGCTTCAGACGAGGCATGGGCACCCTTGACAATATCTCTGTTCTTTCCACTGATATTCGGATGTCCTTCCTTCGCAGCGAGTTCCTTGTTGCCGTTTTTCTGGATGTCCAGGCGGCCTATGATAATGTTCTAATCCCCCTACTAGGAAATAGACTTCTCAACCTAGGAGTCCCGGGTAAATTGTGTCTCTTCATCTGCAACATCCTGAAGGACCGCAAAATTAACATCCCCTCCTCCACGGAGCCTATTTCCAGATCGGTCTTCAAGGGGCTGCCTCAGGGTAGCGTTCTCTCTCCCATCCTCTACAACCTCTATACAAGGGGAGTGGAGGACGTCGTTCTTGGCCATTGCAGGATCCTTCAATATGCAGATGACGTGGTGATTTACGATTCCTCACCTAACCTCTCGGCCACTATCCAGAGGATCTCCGAAGCGCTCGAAGCACTGGAAGAGCACTTAAATAACGCGGGCTTAGCTATCTCTCCCCCCAAGAGCAGTGCCGTAATCTTTTCTCGGAGAAAAATCCCCCCGCTAGTGAGCATAGCCTATAAGGATTCATCCATCCCACTCAGATCTCAAGCCAAATTTCTCGGCGTTACCCTGGACTCAAAACTCCTGTGGAGGAGCTATATCGATCAGGTTGTGGCCAGAGGTGAGAAGTCTCTGAACATCCTTCGGGCCATCAGCGGGGTGTGGTGGGGTTCCCACCCCTTTACGGTTAAACTCCTTTATAACTGCCTAATTCGGTCGCATATTGATTATGCTGCCTTCATTTGCTTCCCGCTAAGCAAGCACCTGCAACACAAACTAAACTGCCTGCAATTTAAGGGACTCAGATGCACCATCGGCGCTATGAGAAGTTCCCCTACTAATGCCCTCCTCGTCGAATCCTGTGAACCCCCGGTCAACCTTCGCTGTCAACTTCTGGCAGATAGGTTCTATCTTAAACGTCTTCAATTAAACAACCACCCCCTAATTCCAAAACTTACCATACTTTCTGAATTATCATTAAACATCCCTAACAGCAAAGCCCCCACTCTTTGTGTCAGCAATAGAAAGCTCTCCCGATACAAGGACTCCATATTCAGAAACTCTCTTCTCCCTGACTTCAGTCTTCCCTTTTTTGAGAGGTTCACCACCCTCAATATTATCCCCCAAACGGTATTGAGGAAACCCCCAACGGGAGAACGACCATCCCCCCTGAACAATGAAATATTTTCTAATTTTGTGTATTCCTCTTTCCCAGGGTGGGATCTCATCTTTACAGATGGGTCTAAGGCTGAGGCTGGTACATATGTAGGTGTAGGCGTTTTCCACCTAAATCGCAAGCTCCCCCTTATGTTCAAACTCCACAACCGGGCCTCAATCTACACCGCTGAGAGCGTCGCCCTCTTGAAAGCTTTAGAATATGTTTCGGTCAACCATATATCTCCATGCGTCATCTTCTCGGACTCCCTATGCCTGGTTGAAAAAATGAACAACCCTGCAATTTCTCATCGACCAACCCATATTGAGAACTCTATCAGGTCTCTGTTTTGTACTGTTAGGGAAGGAGGGGGTGAAGTAATCCTCACATGGATCCCTGGCCATGCTGGAATAGCAGGCAATGAAACGGCAGACAGTCTGGCTAATGAAGCCCGCTCTAAGGGAGTTCTCCTCCAGGTTAAGATCCCTGCGTCTGATCTTCTCCCCCTGATTGAAGAGGGGATGAGAAATCAGTGGTAGAAGGTCTGGCGCTCCTCGCATAAGACTAAGGGTATTCATTACTCCCAAATTAATCCTCTGATCATCAATAAGCCGTGGTTTTACAAAAAGCCGTTTAAACGGAAGGAAATTTCCATTATAAGCAGAATGCGCCTGGGCCACTGCTCGACGCCTGCTCACCTTTATCGTCTAAACATTATTTCTTCTCCCCAGTGCGACTGTGGTTTCTCCTCCTGCACAGTTGATCACCTCTTTTTCAACTGTCCCCTCCTTAATAATTTCCCTTCTTTTATCCCAAACCTTATCCAAATGAAAATTCAACTTCCTACCAAAGTTGACATCCTTGTAGCATCTAACTCTATAAAAATTTATAGAATTATAGCCAAATTCATCTCCCTCAACCATTTGGCCATTTAGAGCCCCCCAAAAAAGTCTCCACGGGGTCGGCTCTCTCCTAGGGCTGACCGGGACTCGGTCGCTTTCAGTGTCGGGCCGGGGGGAATGTGACTCTCGTTGGCGCCTCGGGTCAGTGGAAAAAGCTACTGAATACAGTGGATTTTTGGCTGCAAGCAGGAGCTGATGGTTGGCACATTGTCACAATGGCCGGGTGCAAGGGGGTGGCTTCGGTCTCGGCGGGCGTGGGGGGTGCCGCCCCTAATCCTAATCCTGAATCCCCCTCCCTTCTCTTACTTCCAGCACCTCAGACCACATAGTAAGACTAACTCTCCCTAACCTAAAAGATACTTTCCAAGATCTTCTCCCACTATCCTTTCCTGCAATACTTATGTCTCATCGTCTAAATTATTAACTAAATCATTCCCTAACAGGCATCCCTTCTTACGTTTATCCCTGTAATGTCCATATTGTGGTTCCTATGTTACGTACTTAAAACAGTGTTGTCCCTTCTCTTTGTCCGTAGATTGGCTACTAACCATAGTTCCAACCCCGTTGTCAAGACAAAACAGGAAACGAAGAAGAATTTCCCATATTGGCACAATCGCCAGCAACCAAGCTGCGTGGAATTGCCACAATTAAGAAGAAGAAGAAGAGAAGCTAATCGAGTTTTTGAGGTTATATTTAAGTTATAGTATTATAATCACCGATTTATTAGGGAACTAGATTGTAATATCCCTTTGGTTATAGTCGCTAATCTGTTATAGTCGCAGTTTGGTTATAGTCGCACATCTGACAGCTCTTCAGTCTACCCTAGACAACGGCGGCTGCAACGTCACCGAAACGTCGGGTCCTACAAATTTCACGCGGTAAATTCGTTTTCTATCCTATTTATAATACATACATACTTATGCAGTAAAAATATAACCCTTCTTTTGGCAGTCAGGAAATAAATCATAGCACTCAGTACTAACCAACTACCGCCCAATGAAGTGGGCACGGGTCAGCTAGTATAGATAATAATGCTATAATAGAGCCCAAAAAAACCAACATGAGTATTACCTCAAAATTGAAACAACAGAATTTTTGTTAGGTATTTTGTATTTTTAAGTTCGCTTTATAAAACAGTGTGATAATTGTTTAATAAAGCCTTTGGGGCGGTCCCATGGTGGACTTCATGTGCAGAGACTTGACGTTTTGCCAGTGTTTCTTCAGCAGCGACACTAGGAAGTTGATGGAGAGGTGGACATTTTGAGCCAGCTCGTCCGCGCTCATGTCAACGTGACCCACCGCCACCGACAAACAAAGGACCTGCGCAATTAAAACATTACATTATAAACATTATCACCTGTATCTAAACATTGACTCGGTAATACATTTTACCGTATTAATATCCTCAGTAATAAATTAGTATCATCAAAGCCATCAGATAATACATGCAATTTTAGCATCACTGGATACCGGACTAAACTCCATAAAACGAAGTGCTTATTATATTCGTACCTTCTTCATTTGGAACTTGATGGTGCCTTTGACTTCGTCGATCTTCATCATCATGGATTCCTGGTGGGATAGGAGACCGGGGAACTTGCCCGCTTTGTTGAGACCGGGACTGAGGAGACGCGGGATCTGCTTGATCAACGATTCGGAAGCCAAGAAAGCGTCGTACCTACGGGACAAAACGGGCAATAATTGTAGACTAAAGACCGACGTGCAAGTTTCTGCTTTAGTAAGGTGCTTGTATGCATTAAAATTTCTCTAACTAATCTACTTATTATCAATCAAATAAAATACTTCATAAGCGGGCGGAGAGAGGACTGAGAGCATACGTACTTCTTAGCTAATTTCTTGATGAGCTTCTTATTCTTGTTGAGTTTCTTGAGGCCTTCGGCGTCCATCCAGGGAATATTGCTGGCCTTGGCTTCGTCGCAATGCTGCTGGTCTCCGAGCACGCAAACCTGCATCTTGGGACGGGGGATATACTTCAGCCTGCAAATCACAAATAACAACTTACAATTTCGCATTCAACATTAAATTTAGTCGGTTTGTTTTCGATTAGCATAATTACATTTTAAAAAGTTTTAAACATTTTAAAAGCTAGAAGCTTTCTAATAGAGTTAATTCAATGCAGGCTCGGTGCAAATATGATTGAATGCAACATTATAAATTTGCAAGACTTCTTTTGCAGCTAAAGAAACTAAGTTAATGTGTGGCTAGGCAAAGTTGATAAAACATAGAATATTTGTCAATTTGAGGTGAACAGTGAAGCCGTTCTGGGTGATGCCATTTGCGAGATCATGGTATTTATTTAGTCTGTACTCGTGGTTGTTGTGGATATTTGACTGACATGGAATCGTTAAGTCTACAGTCTATTCAGACTTCACAATGTACTGAGAGGTAGTTGTAGGAGTGTCCTTATATTTTGGGGAAAGAAGACTGTTTACTGAGCCTGTGCTACATTTGCTATCGCACGCAGACGTATCAGAGAGCTAGTAACCTCATTGCAATAAGTTTTATGCAATAAAATGTGTGCTAAGACCATTTTCATCGACAGCCAAAAAAATTATTATACTATTTTAAAGTGATCAGATGAATCAAATGAAATTGCCCACAATTAAGTATAAATATTGTGAATGAATAGCTCTAGACCGGTTTCATCTCGTAATAAAAATATCCGTTTAATAACTATTTTTTTTATATTGTGCCACGTAGATATAATAGGGAAAATAGATTTGTAGATTCGATCATAACCGTGCAATAGAAGTAGACGTATGAACTAAAACTTCATTATTATTCTAAGTTAATTACTTTACTAAAAGTATTTGAAGTAGGTATAAATTATTTATATTAATGGAAAAGTGAAATTTGAGGGCTATCGTGTATTTGCATTATGAGGTCATAATATGTATAGCGACGCTCCACCGAATGTAGTGGAGGATTCGCTTAAAACTTACAGACTTTAGAAGGATTTGCAATCGGTTAAAAGCAGCTGGTGTCGGTCAAGCATAATAATATACAATATTGCTTGCATGCTTACTAAATGGCGGCTCTAGTAAAAATGTTCAAACTGTAACATCCAAAATCCAAAAGGAAATGATAATGATGGATATAAAATATGCACACTGCCAGTCCCCATAATTAGCGACTCCCACTACATAGCAGTCCAATTCACTGCTCTCCTCTTTACCTGCTAGATGAAAAGAGATAGCGCATATTACTCGAACCTGGTACTTTGTCGATTCCCTGAACAGATCGGCATTGGTTATTGCATAAGTGATATTTTCCAAGATAGGGAAAAGTTATACCTGAACAGAAGACTGTACGCACAGTATACCAGACAGTAGCTTCTCTTAGGACAAAATTGAAATCGAAGCAAGTGACATCAGGAATCTTAAGGGCTACTACAAATCGTAATATTACTCTTCTTCTTGAAGCATCGTCCCGGCCACCTTTACGGTGCCCCGGCGACGCAATACAATACAATCAACTACTCCAGTAGATAGGCATTCCTACACTTGGATGCGTCACAAAATCAAATGCTAAAAATTTAATTATTAAAAACATAACTATCGTGATAGTGGTCATGGCTGTAATATTATATTCAATATTACCTACATACAAATAATCAAAATATACTAATATGCGTCAGGGAGAAAAATATATTAAAATAGAAATGCAAATTCGATGTAGAATAATCAAAAAATATATATTTTATTGTCAATCCAGCATTATGCCTTAGTAATTTTTTTTTAAATGAATAGATGTATAATAAATTATATAAAAATTAGAATATCAGCTATCGTAATACCATTATGTTTAAAACTTTACGCATTTCATTAATCATCAACATGGAAAATAAACTCAGAATTTTCAAACTCCCTTATACCATAAATTGGGTTTCTTAGAGGCAGATGCTATTATACTACCGATTTGTTCTGAGAATACCATATGGCGTCGACTCGTAAATCTCCATAAAAAAGTAACAGTAAGAGCAGACACAAACTGCACCCACAGCGCATCACAGCCCACAGTGCCGTAACTATGGTCCTAAGGACCCAACATGACTTACCCCTGGCCCCACTTCCGTCGCACCCTCTTCCCGCATTGCCTTGTAGCTCTTGAGTGAACTTACTCGGTGTTATTATCTGTCAAACCCCTGTGGTAAGAACCACTAAGAGGCTTTACCTTGTGTACAACGAGGCTTTGTCGTGGCAGTAGGCGAATGGATCTTTATTTAAAATATATCTAGTTATATTAATTACTACAGAGTGGACATGAATTATCCAGTGAATAACTCTAGCGAGCAAGGTTATGCCTTTAAGTACACTACTGTAACACCCGTGTTGTTACGTCGAGCAACTCAGTTGCTCAAAATATAAATACCTAGCCCAAAAATATAGTTCTTCAGCTTGATAAACTGAATGAATTCATGCAGGTGATAGAGCTCGTCCTAGAAACGAGTGCGACTAGGATAAGAATGTTACCTTCGAACGAGTCCACTTGATTGTCGCACCGTTAAGTACTAAACCTGTAATGGAAAGTGTCGGCGCGAGCCTACCCAATTTTTAAGACCCTGGGTGGGGGTCCCGTCAGCCGGGGGCCGACTCCCTGACGGTTGGCCAGTTTTCCCTGACGGTTTCGTCGGGGAAAAGAAGCCAGCGTTAGGTGAACGTACTTTACGGTGCCGGAGAAACGCTTGTCCTTCTGGGGGTCATAGTTCTTGAGCCCGATCTGAAGCTCCACCGTCTCCAGGAAGTTTCTCTTCTTCTCCTTGGACTGGGTGAGGACCGCATTCACGGCCTCGTACAGGGTATCCCTGGACACTTTTGACCTGTCAACAAATGTAACCATTTATTAAGCTACTTTGCCAGATCCTAACCCTTCGAGTAGCGACATAATTTCATGGCAGACCGCGGCAATTTATTGGAATTTCTTGCAATATCGCCGCGCTCGACAAAAAGTACTATAACTATGGAAATACTATAGCAATCATAAAAATAATAATTGTGCAATGATCGCATTGAAATTTTGTATATAATATATTAAAAATCTCATTTTGTAAAACAATTAAATAATTATGAATAAATATGAGAGTCGAAAGTGAAAAAAACTCGGCATTTCTAACTTTTACTTGTCTTACGGAAAAATACGGAGCCCTATTTAGATATTGTAAATACTATCGTAATCTTTATTAGATTCTCTATCAAGTTAATATTTCGTTTTGCTTATTTACATACAAAATTATTTAGTTATTAGCTCATAAAAACCAACAAAATTTTTGATTTTAACCCTTGGAGTAAATGGGTATTTTCATGGATGCATCTGTCTCTTGCAGGATTTTCGGCGATAACTACGAAACTACTACACCAATCATAAAAAGAACAACTGCACAATGATGGCATTGAAATTTCGAATATAGAATATTGAAATATCATTTTGTAAAACAATTAGATAATTATGAATAAATATGAGAACGTCAAAGAAGTGAAAAAAACTCGCCATTTCTGCCGTATAATTGTGTTACGAGAAAATACGGAAGTCTATTTAGAAGCTAACGCTTTTGACAGAACGGCAACGGGATTGTTTGATTTTGGTTATGGATTTATGCGCAATCTTGATTGATATTCTGATTAATATTTTACATTCTGTTTCAATTCGCTGCTTCGTTATCGTTATTTAGTAGACATGGTTTAAATAGGTAGCTATAAAATATACTTAAAGTTTAATTTTCTTCCCTTTCGTGTTTTTATATAGAATGGAAGCATGTAACGACCTCGATATTAATTTCTGTTGGTATTGTAATGCGGTTTCTATTTTGGCGATGGTAGATTGACGAACGTCGATATTCAAAACATATCGAGTTTCTTTGTTTAGTTTTGTAACTATTCTCCATACTGTAGTTTAGTGTTTCATTGGGATAGCCTCTATATTTCGTAAATATTATATTTTATAGACGAAGTGTTGTGTTTCAAATATATAGGATGTCGATTTTAAAATATTGATAATATCTTGTCATTGAATGTCGATATCAAATAATATCGATGGTTATCCCTCTTCAGTATTTTTTTTCGACATTCGGGAGAGTCGAGAGTCGTCGCTTTTTGTTTATCAAAAAATATATTTTTTTATTATCTCCATTGATAAATTACTTTATTTAATAGCAAATAAACGTAAAATATTACGTCATTTTAGTTTTTTAAAAATTAAAAATCGAATAAAACAAAAGTGTAATGACAGTTATAAGCTAACGTCTTTTGACAAACCTTTTTTTATTCAATCAATTTCTTACATTCCCTTGTCAACGAAGTATTTTGCTGTTTTCGTTTTAGTTACTTAATTGTGATGTGTGTTCTGTGATGTGCCGGTTCGGTTATATTGTGATTTGTTTTGTGTGCAACGCGACCTAACAGGTGTTTAGTTTCTCAGTGCTTGTAAATAAAAAGTGGTTTTCGATTAACCGCTAAAGGAAATATTGCTGGTATAGGCTATGATGTCATCAAGTTGCTGATAAGTTCGCAGAGCCGACTGTATATAAGCCGTAAGTTTACTGTTTACAATAATGAATTTTGTTAGAATCGGATTGTTTAGATTTGCAGGAGGGGGAGTGCTCCTTTCCGAATATTATGAAAATGTAGAGATTTAATAATAATAATAAACGGTTTATTTAAAAGAAAAGGCGAGCTTATTGCCAACAGGTAATATTCTAAAGCTAACCTGTACTATTTGCCAACATTGCGAATAGTTGCTAACATAACCTATATAAGACAAAAAATTAGAGAATCCAAAAGTATACAGTATTAATGCATTATATAGGAAGGTTCCTATGTAGAACAGGTTGGTATTATTGCAGTATAGAAACCTCCTCTAGATTGTTGATTTTTTAACGTCACTAAACTATAATCACCACGCTGATTCCGAATATGCAATAATCTTTATTCGGTCTCAATAAATAAGCAAGGTATTGGAATTCAAAGAAGCGCCAAACCCATATATTTAGGTATGCTCTTAGTTTTTTTTAAATGATACATAAACACCTAGTTGGCGGTGGGTTAGATTAGATTTTTTAAAAACAACCTTTAAAACTGAGTTTAAAAAAAAACTTTTTTGTGTGTAAATTTGGTTTGGAAAGTTTACGCGTCCGAAGCTTTTTTCTTTCACATTTAGCATTAGAATGATCGAATCTAGTAGTATATCTTTATTTTTTCGATTTTTGAGATAGAAACCTATCTCAAAAATCGAAAAAATACTGCAATAATTCCAACAGGTTTTCTACATTGTTGACGTTTTAATTCTATTCATCACACTGTTCTATTTTCCACTCTAACCTTAATTCTATTCATCACACTATTCTATTCTCCACTCTAACCTTAATTCTATTCATCACACTGTTCTATTCTCCACTTTATTCATCACACTGTTTCCGAATCTATAAAACTAAAATTTAAATTTATGCATAATCAAGAAATAAGCGTTTGAAGAAGTGTCAAACGCTCATATGGTCGTACGTTAAGTTAGTTTTAAAAAAGGGAATATATTAGGTGTTGTTACCTCTCCTATTTAAAATAAAAAGACTTAGACTACGAGACTCGATAATGCTAAATCTAAAAGAAAATCGTGTCGGTTTTTTATATTTTTTTATCATTAAGTTTTTTAAATTTTAAAATTAGTTTATGTGTATAACGTGATGGTTTAAAAAAAACTAATCTAATCTACTGAGAAATAGGTGTTTTTGAATTGTTTCAAAAAATAAACTAACCTAACCTACCGAAATGTATGTGTTTGAAACTTCTTCAAATGCCTAAATCTCTCTTATTTTTTGAGTCCGGCAAAAGATAATTGCAGTTTCGGAATCAGCATGGTGAATATAGAAAGGTGATGTTAAAAAATCAAAAATGTAGAACTGGTAGCAATACCTCATAAATACCGAAATTATGGTAATATTGCATTATAGGGACCTGTTCTACATTGTTGATGTCTTAACCGCCCTACCTTTGGGTTATTATTTAAAAAGTAGGTTAATCCATGTTTTTTTTTCATTTTATTTATCATTAACAATACTCGTTTAAAATATACCAGACAAAACACATAGCGGTTTTTATATAATGGATTTATATAAATGTGTATACGGGCATTTCTCTGTAAGCTCGTACAGGTCCCATACAAATGCTGTCCTGGTATTTTTTTTAACATTTGCCAAAAAACCGTGTTCTATTTCGAAGAAAATTAACAATTATTTTTGTTAGATAAGGAGGCCCACTGAATTTATACATAATTTCTGAGTTATTAGCGATTTTCCAATAAATGCCAGGGGACTGTGTATTTCGGGTAAATTTCACAATGTTATAACTGATATAAAATAGTTTCTTAAGAACCTACTGATCAATTTAGATATAAATAATAAAACCATATAAATAAAAAACATCTATAGAGACAATTAAAGTAATTAACATAAGTATTATTACCTACCAGAGGACTGTGTGGTTCAAATGCGTGTTCACCTCACAAATGACGCTCTGACAATAAATAAAATGGAGTCTCGCCGCCGCATTGCGTTTCGTTTCACTCAAAAAAACGTTTGTAAACATTTTATAGTTTTTTTTATATGGGTTAAAATTTTTGGCAGGGGACTGTATGAAAATTCTGTGGACAAAGTTTACAGGACTACTAAATAAATAAAATAAATAAAATACAAACGGAGCTGCCATGGAATTCACCGACCAAAAATCGGACCCATCATATATAATTATTACGCTTCTGGGAGGTGAACGGTGGATTTCGGACTTACGACCGGCTGTGGTAGGTTTAGGACAGCTGTCTTGCCACATGTGAGCTTTCACCTTACGACCCATTCACTCCCCCTTCGAAGCCAGAGAATTTGAGATGCAGAAATCGCGGTTTTAGATAATTTTTCTAGAAAGGAGTTGATTATTTTCCTGGAGAGACCAAGACCTTTAAAAAGGTGAAACAAAGATTTAGCTGGCAGGCCACGAGCGCCCACCTTCACCGCGTGAAGGTAAACAGTGAAGCCGTTCCGGGTGACGGCATTTGCGAGGTCATGGTATTTATTAAATTTGTGTTCGTGGTCTTTTGGGATATTTGATTCCCATGGAACAGTTAATTCTACGATAAGGACCATCTTCCGAGATAGAGAGTAAAGAGTTATATCTGGACGCAGGGCTGTGGATCCGAGACTTTCAGGGAATTTATACTGCTTAGAGACCGAATCGACCTCCATAATCCAATCTGCGACCTCCATAATCCAATCCGTAATGAGACCTTGTTTTATGAAAATAATTTAATTTAATTATTTTTCTTTATGATATTAACTGCCAAATGTATGTAATTTCAATAACTTCTTCGTAAATCTCATTTCTAGGTGGGAATACAGTGATGGGGACAGCCTGGGGACTGTGTTTTTAGAGCTTCTATCGCGTCAGAAAAAATCTTAAAATAGTTATATGGTTCTAAAAACAATGGGCTCCTAAAGTTTCGGGTTAAAGTTTCATTAGGAGTGATATTTAAAAAAATAATTCAATCGCTTTTTCAAAAAATGGATCGGGACAGCCGATTACGAGCTTACAGAGAAATGCCCATACCAACATATAATTTTTCTATTTTTTTTCTGTGATAATATAGCGGACGTATCATGTACGTTCGTATAGGTAGGGCGGAAAAATAAGGAAAAGTTTATGAGCGTGTCATAAACTTTTCCTTATTTTTCCCTTTTTTTTCCTCCCTATTGCGTCCCCTGCGTCATTATAGGTTTATTGTTTGTTTTTTCTTAAATTTATTGTTTTGTTTTCCTGCTGAATTTAAATGTTTAAAATTTAATTTATTAGTTTAGTTTTACCGCATAACAATGTTATTCCATTAGGTTAAGGTTAGCTGTAAGATATTGCTTTTAGGCAATAAGCTCGCCTTTTTGTTTAAGCAAATAAAGCGTTTAATTATTATTATTATATTGCGAATGCAACCTATCTATTTTTTTCTTAACCCTTGGAGTAAATGGGTATTTTCATGGATGCATCTGTCTCTTTTGCAGGATTTTCGGCGACATCGACCTTAAAGTACTATAACTACGAAACTACTACACCAATCATAAAAAGAACAACTGCACAATGATTGCATTGAAATTTCGAATATAGAATATTGAAATATCATTTTGTAAAACAATTAGATAATTATGAATAAATATGAGAACGTCAAAGAAGTGAAAAAAACGCGGAACCAGATCTGGTCGTATCATACTCAACGGATAATTGTTTCAGAACCAGATTTGGTCGTATCATACTCAACGGGTTAAATCTGAAAATGTTGAGTTTTGTGCCAAACAAAGAGTATTTGCAAGGTATTTTATTGCACTACTTTGTTTGAAAAAATCTGCAAGTGGAGCCCACAGAATTCTTGTTGACACTTACGGTGGCCATGCTCTGTCTGAAACGACGTGCAGAGACTGGCTTCGACGCTTCAAATCAGTTTTTTTTTATTTTTTAAATATTTGTATTTTTTTTAAATTTGGAAATCAGGAAAAACACAATACAATTGAAATTTATTTAACCCGTTGAGTATGTATGATACGACCAAATCTGGTTCTGAAACAATTATCCGTTGAGTATGATACGACCAGATCTGGTTCCGCGTTTTTTTCACTTCTTTGACGTTCTCATATTTATTTATAATTATCTAATTGTTTTACAAAATGATATTTCAATATTCTATATTCGAAATTTCAATGCAATCATTGTGCAGTTGTTCTTTTTATGATTGGTGTAGTAGTTTCGTAGTTATAGTACTTTAAGGTCGATGTCGCCGAAAATCCTGCAAAAGAGACAGATGCATCCATGAAAATACCCATTTACTCCAAGGGTTAAATATGTTTTAATAACATTAAGAAAAATCAACATATATTAGTTATTTAGAATCAACATATATTAGCATATTTATTTGCCATTTATTTAACAAAAACTATTGTAAAATGTACAAAAATCAAGAAGTTCTTCTTCTAAATCAAAAACATTTTTCAATAATTTTTTTATAAACAGAAATACCGTAGCGTTTTTGTCATATTTATCAAGAAGTAAACAAGGAAAAAAGGTCTTAAAATTAATAAATTAACATAAATTAAACCATGTTTTTCACCGCAGTCGCAGTCACTTACTTATATTTATATTATACTTACATTATTATATTAGTAACTGTAACTTACATGTTATTGGTTTTGTAATTTGTTCAAATTTAGTTTTTTCAAAAGGAAGACTAATTTAGCTGCCTTCTCGTTGCCTAATCTATTTCTTATTTTGCTGTGCACCAAATTGAATGCCGAAAATATTCTTTCGACCCCAGCGGATGAAGCAACTGTACTTAGCAGTTGCTTGATTATATCCAATTCTTCCTTCCGGTTGATCAGCGGTTGAGTGAAAAATATCAATAGCACTGGCTACTTGCTTATGCGCGGACGTACACCCTCACTGGTATTAGTGATATAAAACTGTCGCCCCAGTACGACTAGCACCTATTGATGCCCGCCAAATAAGCTACGATTGTACCGCAGTAAGGCCATGCAGCGCCACTGGCATCGATAGTTACCACCATTTTTTTAAATTTGTTGAGTGGGGCTTTTCCAAGGTCTTTGTGAGCCTTGTAACACTGCGACCATTGCTGATCTATTGTGTTCGCCACCTACTATAGTTCTGCGCTAAGCCTCGTGTCATTTAAGAACCGCAGGAGGCTTTTGGCGGCAGATTGTTTTACCTCCTCAGGTTGGAGGTAATGACCACCCAAGTGGTGTATCTTTTACGCATCAGCGGGCCACACTTGCACATGAGGTGCTGGGGAGTTTCCTCTGCCCCTTAGCAGAACCTGCACATTTTTGTGTCTCTGAGCTTGAGGTTGAACACGTGTTTGTTCAGGCCACAATGCCCCGTGAGCGCCCTCACCAGTATGCGTAGATTGTTCCTATTTAGCGATAAGGCCTCACGGGCCGTCTTACGGTCGTAAGCCTTAATTAGCCCTTTGGAATTATTCAACCCTCGCGTGTTGTTCCAGTGGTTGACGGATTGTTCTAAACATATTTGTTTGAGCATTAGGTTTGCAAGGCTTTTTGGTACGCCACAGCAAGGTTCAGGGCCGTATAACGTTCCATTTGCTCCCGTCTTACCGTACAAGACTTTTGGACAAAATAGTTCACTATCTAGTTACGCCACTCGCCCGTAAGAAACCAATGCCTTACCAGGAGACACTGGGTTTGCACCCAGCGGGCGACCTCGCACTTTTACTACCAGTTACGGCCAGATTTCTCCGGTCTAACGACGAGCTTCGGGTTCGAGGTTGCTTGCGCGGTCCTCTCCCTTACGTAGCGGTGATACGGTGTCTACCGAATCTATCGTGGACCACGGCGTCCGTTGCCCGCCTACCACTCGGGATATGGTGGCCAAATTGTCAGTTTCAAGAGCGGTTGTCGTAAGGTTAACTCCCCTACAAAACACATGTCTACTTGAAATTAGTCACTGAATAATCCTATTGACGTTTAACCGCTGGAATGTTAATACCATTGATCGGTGGTTTTTCTCTTGTGACAATTCACGGCCGGCCGATTCCCGTATTTCTGCAATAATGTAATTACATGCGATATAATAAGCCACCATTATGCAGTAGTATGCGTACACTAACAGTTAACACCCTCTATAAAGATATTTTCGAGGATTGAAAACATGCAGTCGTTAGACTCATTCCCATGGCTAGCGTTCTAAAGGTTAATGACTAGGAAAATCAGTACTGAAAAAATTCACTAGCTCCCTGACTACATAAAAGGTTGATTAAAGAACGAATTGAATTACAATTATATTTATTTTTGTTGCAGATTTTTAAACAAAATTGAGGCAAATGACGAAGAGGATGTCTCGCCACGAGAAAGCCCGCTCAGGATTCGTAAGTATTCTTTTTTTGCGCTGTACTACCTCTGTCTCCTCCGATCTTGAGCACAGACAAATGCCAATGTTGACCAAATCGTCAATTAACTCTATACCTCTCAATAACTCAGTTCATTTATAGAAATGCTTGTTTATTCATTAGAAAACAAGAACAATATTTAAAAATAAATTAATAGTTTAAAAAAAGACAATAAAAACATGCTTTTGGGCTATGATACGATATTCACATACACACGGCTATGATACGATATTCCATCATGGCATGCTAGTGCCTATCTTCCGGCTTCATCATCAGACCTTGAAACCTAATCGTGGTCAAAGTTCATTCCAAGACTTTTCTAACAAGTCTAAACACAGCTATGATACGATGTTCCATCATGAAGTTCCAGTTCATATCTTCCGACTCCATCATCAGATCAGTTAGACAGTACCATATTATTGTATTGTCATCAGAACTACATACAGCTGCCAATTTCCATGACGCTACGATCCTTGGAAGATGGTTAAATTAGTTACCTTAGATTCCATTACATAGTTAGTTACATACAGGTCGACCTAATAAAAGCGGGTTAAAAAAACATGACTGCTGTTACAAAAAGTGAACTTTTGTATGTAGAATTATTAGAAACGATCCTTGTCTCAGTTGCCCGTTGCCTTAACCCACTGTAGGAATAAAAGAAATCTAGAGCTTCCAATTTTTTTTATGCATCATCTGTTTTATTCCATTTTTAAAACATATATAGTCTAAATCCTTTTTCATATTTTAAAGTAGAATATTTCGACAGGAGCAATTAAAAAGGTTGTCTTTTATTACTTAAGAGGCCGTGGCGGCCAAAAGCTATATGAAGCATATTTTTGTGGCCTGGTTGTGAGAACACGAAAAAGAATTTTAATACAATTATGCCGGATTTTAAAAACCCAGTCCTTAACCCTTGGAGTAAATGGGTATTTTCATGGATGCATCTGTCTCTTTTGCAGGATTTTCGGCGACATCGACTTAAAGTACTATAACTACGAAACTACTACACCAATCATAAAAAGAACAACTGCACAATGATTGCATTGAAATTTCGAATATAGAATATTGAAATATCATTTTGTAAAACAGTTAGATAATTATGAATAAATATGAGAACGTCAAAGAAGTGAAAAAAACGCGCGACCAGATTTGGTCGACTCGTACTCAACGGATAATTGTTTCGCGACCAGATTTGGTTGACTCATACTCAACGGGTTAAGCTATCATTTCGCCAAAACGAAATTGGTAAATTATTTCCATATTAATTGAAAATTATCCTTATTTTGTTACTGTTTTCCAAAAAAATTAAAACGAGCGAGACCAAGTCTTCAGTTTTTGAAAAACCTAGAGATGATTCTCAATAAAAAAAAATACTAGTTACACTAGCGTATGGTCTATTTGCATAGTACCAAGACAGTTTTTGGAACTTACATACAAAAAATATAAGAAAAAATGTTTGAAATTACGTAATTTCCAGAAATGTTATGGCCAAACATTATTATTTTTCTATTTATTAAAGATACTTTTTAGTGATATAAAAAATAACACAGTGATCTTAAGTTATTTTATTATTGTAATCTAATTTTTAATTTATAAAAAACTATTCATTTGATAATTTATTATATTATAATTGAAAAGTGAAATCGACTATATTTGACGACGCGCGAAGCCGAAATCGTCATTCAGAATTGGCCACTGCCAACGGTGGGACGTATTCCCTTGTCGCCGCGGTATACCTATATATCTTTATGTATATATCGAAAGCGCGCGGGCGCGTGGCATTGCAAAAATATCTAAATTATTAGTCGCGTTCACTCGGAAGGGAGCCTTAACATTAAAAGAAAAACATTTTTATTAACATTATCTAATGTAAAGGAAGAATCTGATGAACTTCAACGGCTCTAATGGGGGGCTCTACCCGCCTTGAAAACCGCATCCCTGTGCTGGAATGTCTCAACTAAAAGTGTGCCGCCACCAAGAAAAAGTTCAACACTAATCTAGGATCTGGATATGGACATAGCAGAAAATTGCTGTTTGTCCGTTAACCCTTAGAAGGCCGGCCATGGGAATAATACTCACGACGGCATGTTTTTAAACCTCGAAAATTCGTTTGTAGGGGGTGTTAGTGCATTTATACTTTTACGAGGGTTGATCCAGAAATAAGGACCCAGAATAACTGCAAAACCTTTCTCAATAATCGATAAAGCTTCAGATTGGACTATGGAGGTCGATTCGGTCTCTAAGCAGTATAAATTCCCTGAAAGTCTCGGATGCACAGCCCTGCGTCCAGATATAACTCTTTACTCTCTATCTCGGAAGATGGTCCTTATCGTAGAATTAACTGTTCCATGGGAATCAAATATCCCAAAAGACCGCGAGTACAAATTAAATAAATACCATGATCTCGCAAATGCCGTCACCCGGAATGGCTTCACTGTTCACCTTCACGCGGTGGAAGTAGGCGCTCGTGGCCTGCCAGCTAAATCTTTGTTTCACCTTTTTAAAGATCTCGGTCTCTCCAGGAAAATAATCAACTCTTTTCTAGAAAAAATATCTAAAACTGCGATTTCTGCATCTCTAATTCTATGGCTTCGAAGGGGGGGAGTGAATGGGTGGTAAGGTGAACGCTCACATGTGGCAAGGCAGCTGTCCTAAATCTACCACATCCGGTCGTTAGTCCGGAATCCACCGCTCACCTCCCAGAAGTGTAATAATTATATATGATGGGCCCGATTTTTGGTCGGTGAATTCCATGGCAGCTCTTGTATTTTATTTTATTTTATTTCTTCAGATCACAAATAGACAACATTGTTTATTCTCATAGCAATGTACATAGTTGGAAAGAAGACACTTTGCTCTATTTTTCGACATAATTTCCATCTTTTTCTGAGCATTTTTGAAGACGGTGCTCTAATTTGCACAGCACAGGCACAGGCAAGGCGTTCCTCCTTGTGTTCTGCTGTCAACATACGTGGTACCCATCGAGCACGACACTTGTGCTACCCTAATTTTTCAGTCAAAGCTCTTTCCACTTTACCGTAAGAACTTCCAGGAATCCGAGCAACAAGTTCACGGACGGTGATCCTCCTGTTTTGAAGCACTTTGCTTTGGACCATCGCCTCCGAAACTGACGGGTCTTCCACTCCGTTCTTCATCGTGGATGTCCTTTCGACCGACACTAAACTCCCTGCACTTTGGCATGCAAAGAGCAATAAAATTACGGAACGAATCTCGCACTTGGCAGGAGCAATAACTATCTCGGGTGGCTGCTGAGCCAAGACTGAGCTTATTTCTGGATCAACCCTCGTATATAATGGTGGCTTATTCAATAAAGGCGACATGTACCGCATATAACTGCATAATTGCATAAATACGGAGATCGTCCGCCTGCGAATTGTCACAACTGAAAAACCACCGATTGGTGGTATTGACATTCCAGTGGTTAACCAATAATAATAATAATAATAAAGTAAACTGAAATAAAGGCAATACAAGACGACTGAGGAATTCTGTTACAAAACTAATTCTTCCAATCACACAGTGATTCAATACGAGGTGCTACCCAAAAGTTCGAGGTATTTTCCCATGAAATTAAAATAGCTCATCATAACTTCTGGTTTCCGCCTTCTTCTTCAAAATAGTCCGCTTGGGCATTAATACAGCGATCCCAGCATTTTTTCCAGGATTCCATGCATCTCTGGAAGTCTGCAAGTGTAAGTGTTCAAAGCACATTCAGCGTTTCTTCCTGGATCTCTTTAATTGTGTTAAAATGAAGACCTTTTGATTGAAATTTTATTTTGGCAAAGAGAAAAAAGTCACACAGGGTCAGGTCAGGTGAATAGGGTTAGTGGGGAATCACTGCCGTCTTTCCGTAAATCAGCTAGGCGATTTCCTTTCTGGTCGCTGTTCAACAGTCTCGGTGTGAATTTTGCAGCAATGCGTCTCGTGTTCAAGATGCGTTGCCCATACCCGAATGATATTTGTACGATTGCACAAACATCATGGACTGTTCGTCTACAATCTGCAACAATAGCCTCTCGCACTTTTGCAATGTTTTCTGGTGTTGTGCTTGTTGATGGTTGTCCTGAACGCTCTTCGTCGTCGAATGTCGTTCGTCCATCTTTGAATCGTTTGTACCACAAAAAAAATTACTTTTACACATAACACTCTCGCCAAATGCTTCCACAAGCATGCGATGGGTTTCTACAGCAGTTTTTTTAAGCTTGAAGCAAAATTTGATGCAGGTTCTTTGCTCTTTAAAATCTGCCATTTAGAAAATTGCCGATACACTAAATCACAATGTTACACAACCGCACGAAACCCAACAATGCATCCACTCAGCTGCACGGCCATTGGCACACTGATTCAAAAAGAGAACTGTTAACCACATCTAGCGGCTGCAGGTCGTACCACCAATGGTTTGCATGCGACATTCAAATTCTTCAAACTTTTGAGTAGCACCTCGTATATGCAAGTTATCCTTTATATAAGTTCTTGATGAGGTGAATTTTGTGGAAAAGGAAAGGAAAGGCGCTAATGGGGGGCTCTTTCAGCCCCTAAACTTGCTCGTATGCCGGAGTGACTTGACTATACATGTCCTGGTGGCATAGTGGTTAGGTCGCCTGATCTTGAATTGTAAGTTCCCGGGTTCAATTCCCAGCTGGATCACCATTTTCCAAATGGGATAAAATTAACTGAATTGCATTTGAACTCTGTCGATCAAATGCAATAACAAGACACACACTTACACACATGTTTCACACACACGCACACACATACATATACACTTCATATTAGGGTTGGTTGTAAGAAATGTATGACAATAAACCCGCCCATTGTGAAATTTCACAACAAAAGAGTAGAAAACTAAAAGTGTGCTGTCACCAAGATCACTGAACCACTGATCTAGCGACTTCATGGGCCTAACCTTTTTTTAAACTGCTATCGTATTATCTATGTTAGCTTTGATGGTACAATTTTCTTAACTGATAAGGAGATCTCTGCATGAGCAATCTTGTTTTTGATATCAGTACTATCGGGATCCACAGTCACTTAACGCGGGTACGGCGTATATCACTCATATCGCTCTATTTTTAAAATTGTACGGATTTATCGAATTTTAGAATGCGACAATATCTCTATGAATTGTGAAAAGTGAACAAATTTTCTATTAAACAATGTCGTTGCGATATTTCATTGCAGTGCGCGGTTCTGGTTTTTATCTAAGGTGATTTAAAGTGTAAAACAGTTGTTGTGCCCCGCAGCACGATGCCGCACGACACTTTTCCGAGGGTTAAGCGAATGGATAGCTGGAGGGGGCGAGCGGTGAGTGAAGTTAAAAATCAAGCAATCGGATCAATTGATGAGCCTTTCAAAAGGCTCGCAATATCTGCAAATTCTTAAGAGGTTTAGATTTAGGTTTTTTGCTGAGACCTTGAAGATTTGTGTTGACGTTGAATTTGTGAATATTGTTCAACAGCCCAGGTACATCATAATAATTTATGAGAATTTTATGTTTCAATTGTGTTCTCTCTTTGTCTTCTTTGTTTAAAAGTAGTCACATAAAGTAACTCCAAGCGATCTTTATAATTGATATTCTTCAGGCCCAATGGCATTTTTGTTACCCTTCGCTGCAACTTGTCCAGGACGTTATATCTTTGCATAAGTAGGGGTTCCAGAGCTGATAGCCATACTCCAGAATAGGTCTCGCATATGCCTTGTAGATCTTTATAAACACCTCCATGGACAGATATTGGAAAGATTTCCTTATCACATAGATAGTGGAGTTGGCTGTTTTAGCGACTGCAACTATGTATAATTTCAAGATCTTTTTGTTGCTAACTGCTTCTAATTGGGCATTTGCCAGGGAATATTGTGTGTTAAGGTTGCTTTTACTTTCCTGTTTAATGTAAGTATTGTAGACGCACTTCTGCGTGTCCTGTGTGTGTGTCTGTGTGTATTATTCATCCGATTGAGCTTAAATTTGGCATGCAGGCATCATTTTGTCACGGCATGAGCTGAAAAGATTGTGGTTTAAATCCGTGGGGACGGATGAGGGAACTCCTCAATGGTCAACAGCAGAGACCCAAAATTTTGTATAAGCATTCATTCATGATAGCAACTTCCAAGTTTCACCATGACACTCCTTAACAATCAACAGCAGAGACTCGAAATTTTGTATACGAATTCAATTATGATCGCCCCTTCCAAGTTTCACTATGACATGGCTGATCTTGGCTCCCCTGGGTTGGCTCCTGATGAGGGGACTCCTCAACGGTCAACAGCAGAGATCCAAAATGTTGTGTTCGCATTCAATTATGATAGCATCTTTCATGGTTGCACCATGACATGGCTGATGTACCCTAGGTTGATGTACCCATGGTTTGATGTAGGTTAATGTACCCATAGGTTGGCTCCTGAAGAGGGAATTTCTCAACGGTCAACAGCAGTCGAAAAGTCGGAAAATTGAAAAGTCGAGAAGTCGTAGTAGGATTTAGAAAAGTCATAGTAAAAATTAATATTCAGATGAAATAAGTTCCTAGCTACTTGACAAGAAAGTCTTAGGGTGACACAACCGATTTTTTTAGATATGAAGCACTACACATTTCTCAGTGTTCAAGGTAAGCAACCAATCCTCCGTCCACGCTTTCATCTTGTCAAGATCCTTCTGAAACTTCCCCCTTTTTTAGGACATCTCTACTTTTGTTTAAGTAAGGGTTCCAGAGGTGATAGCCATACTTAAGAATAAGTCTTACATATGCCTTCCATTATTGAATGTGCGGATATCAATCTCCATAAGAACTACACCAGCCACCGTATCTATATCCACTCGGATAGCAAGGCAGCTCTTATGGCACTAGCCTCGAATACTATTAATTCAAAGCTAGTGCAAAACTGCGTATCACTACTGAATTCCCTGGGCGAAAAAACGGTGATTCTAAGATGGGTTCCCGGCCATGCAGGAATCGAGGGAAATGAAAAAGCCGACGAACTTGCTAAGACGGGAGCAAAGGGAACGTTATACGGCCCTGAACCTTGCTGTGGCGTACCAAAAACCCTTGCAAACCTAATGCTCAAACAAATATGTTTAGAACAATCCGGCAACCACTGGAACAAGCGCTAATTAAGGCTTACGACCGTAAGACGGCCCGTGAGGCCTTGTCGCTAAATAGGAACAATCTACGCATACTGGTGAGGGCGCTCACGGGGCATTGTGGCCTTGACGAACACATGTTCAACCTCAAGCTCAGAGACACAAAAATGTGCAGGTTCTGCCAAGGAGTAGAGGAAACTCCCCAGCACCTCATGTGCGAGTGTGGCCCGCTGATGCGTAAAAGATACACCCACTTGGGTGGTTATTACCTCCAACCTGAGGAGGTAAAACAATCTGGTGCCAAAAGCCTGCTGCGGTTCTTAAATGACACAAGGCTTAGCGCAGAACTATAGTAGGTGGTGAACACAATAGATCAGCAATGGTCGCAGTGTTACAAGGCTCATACATATGCCTCAATACATATGCCTTGTAAATCTCTATAAACATGTCTATTGACAGATGTTGGAAAGCCTTTGTTTTCAGACAGAACAGCGTAGAGTTGGCTCTTTTAGCGTTTGCAACTATATGTTTTTCCCAGTTAAGACATCACTAATTGTTATTCCATTTTTTTTGTTGTTTAACGGATTTATCTGCTCCTTGCTTCTGTTAAGCAGGGCTGTCATCATGTAGCCCTCCTCTAGTTGCAGTGTTACTGTACTTTAGCCCTTGGTACGGGCTATGGCTATTCTCACATCTTTAAAAAAAATGCGTGGAAAACGATTTTCGATAGTCTTCCGTATTCTCACTTCAGGGATGGAATCCATAAATTAGAAGATCATTGAACAAGTGTATTGAAGTTCAGGGAGACTATACTGAATAATACATTGTATTTCAAACCATAAAATCGTGTTTTTCTTATCGAACAACAAAACTTATCTCTCATCGAACAACAAAACTTATCGAACAATCTGGTACACTGTTGTCATTTGATCTTTCCCAGTGTCCTATTGCAATCCTTGATTAATTTGTGCCAGAAGGCTAGAATCAATCATCTGCACTCTGTGAAAACGTGTATATCTATCGAAAACTAGATTCACAGATTACAACACACCTTACTAGACGTGATGATTATTGGTTTCCACAGTTGAATAAACTCGTTTTTTTTTGTGGGCCATTCATTGATCTTTATAGCCTGTCATTTCTCTTGTGCAAACGATGCAATATTCATGTGTTTGTAAACCAGTTTCAATACATGGAAGAATGTCACCGAAAAGCGACAGTGTTTTTAGTATTGAGCGTATACTGGATTGATGAGGTCTATCTATCTGTAGTTAATGCCGCGGGTTAAGAGAAAGGAGAGTTGGCGGGGGCGGACGGTGAGTTGGACATTTTGAAAATTATTTAGAGCTCAAAAAGTCATATTCACAGTCACAATCGTAGGTTTTTGCAAAATGCCTTTTTTTAAATACATTTTTGTACAGGGTTTTGCAAAAGATTTTATATTGAATGTTCAATAATTCTTTTGTTTTACATTGTGGCTGTCTAAACAAGTTTTATTTATTTATTTATTAATATTTCACACACATTTAAAACACTAGGTTAATAAGATTAAAATCTACCTTGCTGGAGTGATGCCCGTACTAAGGTAGACTTATGTATTCTTTTTTTTTTTTTTTTTTTTAGTTGCTAAGTGTAACTTAATGTAGCATTGTTTTATGTGGTAGCTCTATATTTACACAGATATTACATATACTTACACTCTTACCAATAAAATGATCTTATAACCGCGTTAAACCCTTGTTATTGTTATACCCGGTATAGCCGAGTTATAACGAAGTTGTAAAATCGTGACCAATAAATCAGTTATAACGCGATTATAACTACTCCCTGAAACCAAAGACAAGTCGTATTTCTAGCATGGCAACGCCCGCTTGGAAGCAGTGTGGCCAACTGAAGCGGCATGAAATGCACATGAAATGTCACTTTTTGTTGTCGGAAAGCCCGTGCCCATTGTTTTGTTACGCGAATGCTGATCGAATTTATAGTGGTATTTTGCAGGTCAGCTCTCAGGATATCGATGATTCTTGCGGCGTATGGCTTAGTGAAACGATATTTAGTTTTAAAATTGTAATCATCCAAATCGAATGGGTCGTATCGAAATTTGAAAATTTTTGGTCGCCTATCACGACGCATTTTGATTTCTTCCAATAAATCCAAATCGATCATATCATCCAAGTCGACAAAATCCATTATTCGGCTAAAACGCAGGATTTCACAGCAGTATAAAAGGCGTCGTAACACGGCTATTACAACGAAAGCGCACGATTCGCGAACGGGACGCTCCACGTCCGCGGCTGTCAGGTGGCTGTCAGTTTGAAACAGCTGTTACGCCGGTCGGCCATTTTTAAGTTAATACTCCGTTAAACCGCTGTTATACCTGGCCTAGGGGTGGTATAGCGGAGTTATAGTGCGGATGGAAATCCAGTACCACTATTCCATGCTTATACCCGAGATGATCAGTGGTGTAAGCTATACCGCGTTTATTGGTCACAGATTTTCTTATACCTAGTAATAACAGAGGTATAAATTTTACAACTCGTTTATTGGTAAGGCTGTACGTCTATTTTAGTAACATGATATACATAAGAATATTAAATAATCATATATACATATTCATCTACACATATACATACACATATATACATATATACATTTATACATATAATCTATACATATACATATGTTTTACATCTATATATATACATAAAGGTAGTAATTTTATATAGTTAGGTATTCTTATACAGCACTATAATTAACCAATTTCTCCGTTTCGTTCCTTCCTAGCTCAATCACTATTCCGTCATAATTTTTCTTCCTCGTATGCTATCTAACTTCACTTTTAATTCCGAATGTATTCTATTGTGTAGTCGGACAGCTAGAAAAGAAAATTGTCGTTGGGCGAATTAAGTTTTCTTAAGGGGGACATCATGTTGCATGGCTGTAACTGCGCGTTTTCTGGTAGTGTGAGATTTAAGAGCCCGTTCACATATTTTTTCCAGAAAGGCAAGAAAAGTGGATTTTTGGCGTTCTAATTCCAAGAAATAAAGAGATTTATACAAACTTTAATTACTGAATTACCTGGACCATTTCTTGATGTTGACCATAGCGGCCTTTACTTTTAGATGTAACGAATATTATTTACTTATTCAGCCCATTTTCCGAAAGTCGTTATTCGTAAAACGCTCGGAAGGCAAACTTTGAGCTCCTTAATACAGTAATATCACTACAACGAAAACCGTATACTATTTTTTTTTATGTCCGTCATGTATTCTTGATGTACACTACGGCTTTATTTTTTCGTTTTTTGACCACATATCCAAGGTATACATTACTTACAATTACACAAAATTAAAAAAAATCTTCCTGTATCATTCTAATTTTCTCAGAAATAAAATAAGATTCTTATATAATACTTATACTATATTAAAGTTCACTCTTTTAGCAATACGACATAATATAAATTATTGTCATTAGAAAGGAGAAAACACTGCAAAAAACAATTAGAAATCGTGTATATATTTGCTTGCGCAAGAGAAGAGCGCTCAGTGCCGCGGTTTTTCTCCCAGGGTTGAATAGTTATTTATTTATTTATTTATTTATTTATCCTATCTTTTATAGTTACATCCAAAAAAAAATGCGTTCATTTTTTCAACTCATTTTAAAAGAATACCTACGCTATTTTGTAATACGGCTCTTAATCATATGCCGCTCTGTGTGGGTGTAATAAAATATTGTTGATACTTTCACATTTAATTGGCGTATGTCTAGTACTTGGAACTCTTTAAATAAGCGGTCGCTGGAGAACCTAAAAGGCTTTTTATTGATTACCCTAATTATTGATTTTTGAGCCTTAATCAAGGGATCTAGAGCTGAAAGTGACACGCTACCCCATCCGATGATCCCATATGATAGTATACTATTGACTAAAGCATAATAGATGGTTTTGATTAAGGGTTTTGAGATTACACTCCTTAGTACCTTAAATATGTGGATAAGTTGGCGGACTTTTGATGCAGTATCCTGTATGTGGTCCTTCCAGTTGAGCTTATCATCTACAATAACTCCAAGGTATCTTATTTTACTCACTTTGTCAATAGTCGTATATGGACAATGAGGGCAATTGTAGTCAGCATGTACACAGTCGCGTAAGTGAAGGTTTGGTATACTACCTTGGCAGTTATGGATGAAATACACTGAGAAAAATATTCGATTTATTTTTATTTATTTATTTATTTATTTATTTAAGAATTAATAACTATAAAACATTCATTTGCTTAAAAGAATAACCTTTTGCTTATTTGTTTCCGTCACCCAACTGGGACTAGCCTGTTCTAGGGTGGACAGGACTCTAATTTACATACGTACAAGTTTTAGTAAAAAGCTAATAACACTTAATTGCCCTAAAATGTGGCCTGCAGAATAAAAAAATTAAATAATAATAATAATAATAATAAAAAATATTTAAAGATAATATAGTGAATAAAATGCTATTCCATTATATAATCGGCAATAAATATAATATAAAATTCGAATAAATAATATAAATAAAGTTATATGTGAGAAAAGAAAGAAACATCCATTAATATTTAATATATGTTAAGTAATATATAATTTATTATAAAACTAAACCTAGTCAAAAAAGTACAATTCATTGTCAAAATAATATAACAACAAAGTCAAATATTTTGTGGTAGTTAGTTCAATGTAAAATATACTCAACATATATGTTTAAAAATATGTTAATAATTTGGGCATCTATTATTAAACTATAATTTCAAACATTTGATGTATGATTAGTCTGTCATGATTCGATAACTATTTCTTTATTTTACTTTTGAATTCCCTAAATGTCAAATTAATTTTTATTTTCATAATGTCTTTGTCCAAATAATGTTTTCATCCTGGGTATTATTAAGCAATTTTTTAAAACTTGTGTCATAGGTCTTCGGTTCTGAATTATTCCTAAATTTGAGTATATATGTAATATAGTTAAACTATTGTTTCTTAGCAAAGATTTTTTAAACGATATTGGACACAGTTTAATGTTTCTGAACAAGAGCCACAAGGTCTCTGGCAGCTTCATTTAGTTTTCGTTTGCAAAAAAATGCTTATCAATATTTATGTAGTTACTCGCATGATAAAATGTTAACGACATTGACTCTCTTATCACTACTACTGATAGCTAGAAGTAAATACAATAAACATTCTTGGCATTATTTTTAAATCTGCAATCTTAGTTTTGGAATGTACCTACAGTGGGTGGCCATACTGTCAATAACGGTATTAATTTACACATTTCAAAAACTATAAACTGAAGAACAATGTGTATTGCTTAGTACTTAACCCTCCAGGCCTAGGCCCCTCAGCCGATTAACAAGTTGATGTCCCAAAAATTTTTTGCAAAAATTAGTAAAAAATTGAATTATGACACTGTCTCGCCAGAACATTAATTACTGCCAAACCACTAAACCCATAATTAAAATAAAACATATTAACATAATAAAACATAATAAAATAAAACAAATTAAATTAAAATAAAATTAAAACGGGGCCGTCACGCTGAATCGTTTTGTGGCCGATATCGGCCAATCGGGGCTCTAGGGGTTAAGAGAAGGTTTGGGTAGCAAATGATTTTGTGCAGCTTGGGCCGTAAGATCCACTTTGTTCTCGGATCGGTCCAACTCACAATTCAACCCCTATTCAGAACTCTTCTCGTGTGGAAGGCTTACCCCGGGTAAGACTCAGGCGCTACCGGACGGTTTGCGCATCGTTCGGCGATGCCAATCAGTTGTGCACTCTGACTAATTGCTGAAGGAGTCTGGAGACTATAGAAATATACTGTCTCCTAAGCAGCGAGGTGGATGTTGACCTGTCGTCAACCGCTCTTGAAATGTCCATTAGGTTACCTGATCCTGAATTCAGAGCCGGGCAAAAGATGCCTGTGGTCCACGATAGATTCAAACTGAATCACCGCTGAATTACTGCAGGTAGAGACCGCGTAAGCGACTTCGGTCCCGTAACCAGTCGGGAGGAAGGAGGTATCCTGAAGGTTAATTCCAGACGTAGATATCCTACCAAAACTGTTAACCAGGGGGCGAGGTGGCCCCGGATATCTTCTTAGTGCCTCGTCGTAAAGCGTTGGGCTCTGGCGGGTTTGTGGTTTTGCTGGAAGGTAGGTTTGTGCCGTCCGAAAGTCTTCTATGCTTATCCCACGCCTGAAAGAACGATCACATATCATAATATTATATATAAATTAGGTGCTATTATACTATTTATAAATTAGGTGCATTTTTAACGAAATATACATATAGAGTTTTCAACTGCAACGGGCGAACCTATCACTTCAGAAAGTTTTAACGATTAGTCGTTCTATCTCCCTGGAGTGAGCGCAGAAGACTTGGACAGAACGGTCCACCGTCAAGCTCCGCCACAAACCCGTAAGAGGCCAACGCCTTAACCGCGAGATAGCCAAGAGTGTTACCCAGCGGGATTACACTCACTCCCTTACTTCCAATTGCGACCAGATTACTCTAATATGAAATCGAAGACTATCGCGGTTGTTTGACATTATAAATAGGATAGAAAACGAATTTACCGCGTGAAATTTGTAGGACCCGACGTTTCGGTGACGTTGCAGCCGCCGTTGTCTAGGGTAAACTGAAGAGCTGTCAGTCCGTTGTTTTGCGGGTAGGCCGCAAACCGCTGCCGCCACTGCGTAGGTTATAACGGTGGTGGGGGGCCGGGCTCGGAGCGCGGGAATTTTTAAAATCCGTCTTGCACACAACACTCACTGTATCCTGTTTTACGTCTTTGCGTTCGGCGTTCGGCGGCGGGAACATTTTAAGAAGAGGGTTCCACGTAGAAGAGAGTTTGTAGCCGTCATCTCGATTGAAGTTCGGAGTTCTTCTTATTTCAATGGCTTCCCGGATCATGCGAGGAAAGTAGAATTGTTCCTTGGATAGAACAATGGGATTTTGAAACTGCATCCAGTGGTTACTTCCGCTATCCAATATATGTTCGCAGATCGCCGATTTTTCTCGCTGAACGTTTTTAACAGCTTTGATGTGTTCTGTCAGTCGCGTGGCTATGGGCCGTTTCGTTTGTCCAACGTAGGCTAGACCGCAGCTGCATTCGACTTTATACACACCCGGGGTTTGCAGTGGTATTACATCCTTTACAGGCCTCAAAAATCGAGCTATATTTTGGGTCGGTTTGAAGATCGTTTTTATATCGAATCTGTTTAGCATCTTACTTATTCGATCTGTCACGCCCTTGACGTATGGTAAGAATGCTCTTGATCTGCTCGGTTTTTGAGTTTCGTCCGTATTAGATCGTGTGCGTGTCTCGTGATATTTTCCGTATCCATTTTTCCTAAGGACATCATTGACATGTTCCATCTCCTTCGGAAAATGCTCAGTGTCGCATAGATCGCGTGCTCGATTCACGAGCGACGTTTGCACTGAACGTAGATGGTAGGGATGATGGTGTGAGCTTGCATGCAAATATCTGTCCGTATGTGTGGGCTTCCGATATACCGTATGTCCGAGATTATTGTCACTTCTCCTCGTCACTTTGACATCCAAAAATGGTAAGGAGCCGTCCTTCTCTACTTCATAGGTGAAACTGATTTTTGGGTGTATGGAGTTTAGATGACCCAGGAATTCTTTCACCGTTTGAATGTTGCCTTTCAGGATGCAGAAGGTATCATCCACGTAGCGAAGCCAGAGAATGGGTTTAATTTTGGAGGATTTTATGGCTAATTCCTCAAAATATTCCATATATAGGTCACTGCTACTTTCTATGGAACGGCGATTATTACAAACAAATCGACGGAGTAGCAATGGGATGCCCCGTATCGCCGATAGTTAGTGACCTATATATGGAATATTTTGAGGAATTAGCCATAAAATCCTCCAAAATTAAACCCATTCTCTGGCTTCGCTACGTGGATGATACCTTCTGCATCCTGAAAGGCAACATTCAAACGGTGAAAGAATTCCTGGGTCATCTAAACTCCATACACCCAAAAATCAGTTTCACCTATGAAGTAGAGAAGGACGGCTCCTTACCATTTTTGGATGTCAAAGTGACGAGGAGAAGTGACAATACTCTCGGACATACGGTATATCGGAAGCCCACACATACGGACAGATATTTGCATGCAAGCTCACACCATCATCCCTACCATCTACGTTCAGTGCAAACGTCGCTCGTGAATCGAGCACGCGATCTATGCGACACTGAGCATTTTCCGAAGGAGATGGAACATGTCAATGATGTCCTTAGGAAAAATGGATACGGAAAATATCACGAGACACGCACACGATCTAATACGGACGAAACTCAAAAACCGAGCAGATCAAGAGCATTCTTACCATACGTCAAGGGCGTGACAGATCGAATAAGTAAGATGCTAAACAGATTCGATATAAAAACGATCTTCAAACCGACCCAAAATATAGCTCGATTTTTGAGGCCTGTAAAGGATGTAATACCACTGCAAACCCCGGGTGTGTATAAAGTCGAATGCAGCTGCGGTCTAGCCTACGTTGGACAAACGAAACGGCCCATAGCCACGCGACTGACAGAACACATCAAAGCTGTTAAAAACGTTCAGCGAGAAAAATCGGCGATCTGCGAACATATATTGGATAGCGGAAGTAACCACTGGATGCAGTTTCAAAATCCCATTGTTCTATCCAAGGAACAATTCTACTTTCCTCGCATGATCCGGGAAGCCATTGAAATAAGAAGAACTCCGAACTTCAATCGAGATGACGGCTACAAACTCTCTTCTACGTGGAACCCTCTTCTTAAAATGTTCCCGCCGCCGAACGCCGAACGCAAAGACGTAAAACAGGATACAGTGAGTGTTGTGTGCAAGACGGATTTTAAAAATTCCCGCGCTCCGAGCCCGGCCCCCCACCACCGTTATAACCTACGCAGTGGCGGCAGCGGTTTGCGGCCTACCCGCAAAACAACGGACTGACAGCTCTTCAGTTTACCCTAGACAACGGCGGCTGCAACGTCACCGAAACGTCGGGTCCTACAAATTTCACGCGGTAAATTCGTTTTCTATCCAGATTACTCTAGTCTCTCGATTGGTTACGAGTTCGAGGTCGCTTGCGCAGTCCTCTCCCTCGAAGCGGTGAAACGGTGTATACCGAATCTATCGCGGACCACGGCATCCTTTGCCCGGCTGTTCACCCAGGATCGGGAAGCCGATGATCGTTTCAGGGGCAGTCGCCGTAAGGTCCGCAACCACCCCCGCTCTATAGGAAACAGTACTGCTTCCAGACTCCCCCGACTGTTAATCAGAGTGCGCAATCGATTGTCTTATTTCGCACGGTGCGCAGACCGCCCAGGAGCGCCAGTAGGTTGATTCCTAGGGGAAACTAACCCTAAGTCCTACCCAGGCTCGCACTTCATGCGTGGTGGCCGTCGGATGGGTGTTGACCCGTGAGTGTGACCAACCCTGAAAATGGGTCTTCGTGGCCATTTCAGCAAGGGCCCGTTGGCTCCCCCTCACGGCATACAGAACGATCTGATATCGTTAAAACTTCCTTGCTTGGCCCGTTGTTGTTGACATATATTGAGATGTCAACCACAACGGGCGAACCCGTCACCGCAGGACGTTTTAACGATTCATCGTTCTATCGACCGTGCAGTGAGCGTAGAAGACTTTGGACATAACAAATCCGACGTCTAGCTACGCCACAACCCGTTAGAGACCAACGCCTTACCGCGAGTAGCCAGGTATGTTACCTGGCGGGCGGCACTCGCGCCCTAACTACCAATTGTGACCAGATTTCTCCGGTCTCTCGATTGGTTCCGAGTTCGAGGTCGCTTGCGCGGTCCTCTCCCTTACGAAGCGGTGAAACGGAGCATACCGAATCTATCGCGGACCAAGGCGTCCTTTGCCCGACTCTGAACCGGGATCGGATGGCCAATAGTCATTTCAAGAGCAGTCGCCGTAAGGTAGACAACTACTCCCGCTCTATAGGAAACAATACAGTTCCCAGACTCCCCCGATTGTTAGTCGGAGAGCACAATCGATTGGCTTGCGCCGCTCGATGCGCAGACCGTCTAGGAGCGCCAGAGGATTGATTCCCAGGGGAGACTGGTTGACCCAGTGTCCTACCCAGGCTCGCACCCCATGCGTGGAGGCCATCGGATGGGTGTTGACCCGTGAGTGTGACCGACCCTGAAACAGAATGGGTCTTCGTGGCCAACTCAGCAAGGGCCCATTATTGTTGACAGTGTTGGAGACTCCGTCCAACATATCCACAACAAAAAAGTAATTTCTATAGAATCGAAACCGCAAATACGCTCAAATATACACGAGTCAACTGCAATTGAATTCCAACTAAATTCGGCAGTTTATGCACAGTCAACCGATGACTCATGCCATTTCTTCTGATCGATACGAATTGACACAGTTACTCTCCCCTACCGGTAGATATTGCATCATTACATACCATATAAAGAGCAGTACATTCGACACATATTTTATCATTCCCCTGTTGGGCAGTTACCGCGACTACACATCATTATCATTCCCTGGCGGACAGTAACCGCTCATCTACAAGTACTCGCGCTCTTCATTATCTTCGAGTCAACAAACCACGCATAGTATACGCGATCACATTATTTTCGAATCTATCGCGGCGCTTCACACTTCGGACACACTACCACGACTTCACCTCGCGCCCACACTACCTACACACCGGCGAAATATCAACCAAGGCGTTACAAACTGGCAACCTATCATAGACCTTCTGAATAAATACTTCAACTTCAACTACAACGACTTTCAATAACGGAGAAAACTTCTCGATGAGAACCACCCTTCGCTCACGAATAATTGGAGTCTAGTGAAGAGTGGCCACTCTCACACTGTTGACCCGACGTTTGGATTGAACACGCTCATCTCACCTTCACGCAACACCGACTTTGGACATATGGCACCTTCGCACAAACGCTGAAAAGGACACGCCTTCGTCTCACATTCACACCAGCAGAACACTTCAAAAACCTTCAATAATGACGCTGAACACGCCTGTTACGCTGAACACGCCATGTTGGAGACTCCATCCAACAACAGCTCTAGTTGATATTGTTTACCAAATGGAGCGCGGCTAATAATAAATAAATACAAACGGAGCTGCCATGGAATTCACCGACCGGAGTCGGGCCCATCATAATACTATTTTTTTACACTTCTGGGGGGTGAGCAGTGGATTCCGGACTTACGAACCGGCTGTGGTAGGTTTAGGACAGCTGTCTTGCCACATGTGAGCGTTCACCTTGCCACCCATTCACTCCCCCTTCGAAGCCATAGAATTTGAGATGCGCAAATCGCAGTTTTAGATAATTTTTCTAAGAAAGAGTTGATTATTTTTCTGGAAAGGCCAAGATCTTTAAAGAGGTGAAATAGAGATTTAGCTGGCAGGCCACGAGCGCCAACTTCCACCGCGTGAAGGTGAACAGTGAAGCCGTTCCGGGTTACGGCATTTGCAAGATCATGGTATTTATTTAATTTGTACTCGTGGTCTTTTGGGATATTTGATTCCCATGGAACAGTTAATTCTACAATAAGAGCCACCTTCCGAGATAGAGAGTAAAGAGTACGTTGAACAAGACCGTATCGTAGATAAGAACTCACGTTTTTTCCACGGCGCGGCTAACGCGTCGCAAGATTAAAAAAAAGTTTCGTGGACAAGAGGGCTAAGGCCTCTGTATTTCTGTCGTAAAAAGGTCACACACGTTTTCCTGTCGTAAAAACGTTACTTCGCCGTGTGTAGGCGCGGTCGTCAGTGTTGTATGGATCACCATGGAAGCTTGTCCACGGACATGATTCTATCTTGAATGTTGTGAAATGGTTCACAGCAAACAATCTGCTACTAAATGAAAAGAAAACAAAATATATAAAATTCTCACTTCCAAATGTAAAGCAGATAGGGCCAAATATTATCATAAAAAATGAGCGCCTAGAACTGGACGATTCCACTGTATTTCCATGGTATCACTTTAGATAAAAAGCTACAATGGGGCCCACACATTAAGAAATTGGCCGACAGGCTAAGTTCTGCTGCATATGCTGTAAAAAAAATCGTAATTTAACAGATATAGATACCGCGAGGCTGGTTTACTTCAGCTATTTTCACAGCTTGATGTCGTATGGCATCTTGCTGTGGGTTCATGCTGCTGACGCTGATAAAATATCTATACTACAAAAACGAGCCATCCGCGCTATTTATAAATTAGGTGCTAGACAGTCGTTACGCGGAAAATTTAAAGAAATCAATATTTTGTCATTCATAAATCAACATTACATCTATGAAAACTTAATGTATGTGCATAAAAATAAAGAACTGTTTAAAAAAAAACTCTGATAGGCATGGTGTCAATACTAGAAATAAAAATAAACTTGCTGACCATAAAAGTCGACTCTCCAAAACCACAAAATCATTCAAAAGGCAATGTATACGCTTCTACAATTAAGTCCCAGAAAACATGCAGAATTTATCTGTGATACAATTTAAGTAATTTATTAAGAAGAAGCTGTACTCAAAGGGCTACTATAAAATAAATGATTATTTAGACGACAAAGACCTGTTGGTACTTCGCCCAACATATCAGTCAACAAAAGAATTAGATTCTAGAAACCCATAACTGCAAACACACTTAATATTACAAGCAACAACCTACATTGAATTCTATATAATTTCGACAATTAATACAGACACAGCCGATGACTAATATCATTTCTTCTAATCGATTCAAATCGGACATACTCACTTCCCCCACGCCACGGTATTACATCATTTAACGCGCTATATAAACCCATACATTCGATCGATTATTCATCATCCTCTAGTGAGTGCACATCGCGTCTATCAGCCGTATTCACAGTCAATACTTAAGTACACCTTAAGTGAACACTCACTCGAGTGACACTCAAGTACCGCCCTCAAAATTGCTATTCAGAGTCGTTACTTAAGGGCTCCCTTCAGTGAGTATGCACTTAAGGGACCCTCGAGCAATTGGATTCATTTCTAATTCGAAACTAATACATTTCTATTACACGGTCTATAGAGTTTTCGTTGTCTTTGAACAAAATGGTTGTGCTCTATGGTTGAAAAAAACCCGTCGGTGCATCAGCTGTTGTCACTGACGTTTGCTCGACGTCGGCGTATTTTTCTTGTCGGTTTCGTGATCGATTTCCTCGATGCGCTCTTTCGTCTTTTTCGTTTTGCCATTTGCTAGTTCGCTTCTTTTTGCGCCGAATTTCGATGCAGAATTTCTTCAACTAAGAATTAGCAAAAAATATGGGTAGAAATAATAGCTATGGTTGGCATTGTATGGCTAATTGCCTCAGGCATCAGGCGGAATCGGAAATCCGCGGTTTTCGTTAAAACCCAACGAAATCAGAAAACATTTCAATGGCGAGGCGGAAATGTTTTTTAAACTCTCCAGGGGAGTAGAAGTCAAAGAGATGTTGAAATCCCTTACGTGACGACGCGTGCGGCGCGGTAAATACGCTTATAAAATCGGCCCAATCATTATAAACCAAAGAGTTATCAAATTCATGGATTTAATTCACAAAAAACACGCATTAATTAGTGGAATACTCAACGCGCACTCGCCAAAGTGAGCTCGAGACCTCACTTGAATTTGACAGTTCAAAACTTAAGAAATGTCGGCCATTTTAGCTTCCTCGGCACTCAAGTATTGTCTCTGAATACAAAAATGTATGGAAGATGCCCCACTTAAGGGCACACTCGAGTAGCCTACTTAAGTGCTTACTTAAGTATGGTTTCTGAATAGTAATCTGACAAGTTAGGGCACACTTGAATTGAGGGACCCCTTGAGTGTCGACTCTGAATACGGCTGTAAACCTCGCTGTAGACGGCCATCGCGCTCACTCATCATCATCATCCTCTGGCGGACGTCGCCCGCGCCATTCACAAGTACTCGCGCTCTTCATCATCTTCGAGTCTACAACTGCCGCGCTCATACCTCGCTATCATCATCATCAAGCAGTCACTTCACAATTCCTGGGTCATCTAAACTCCATACACCCAAAAATCAGTTTCACCTATGAAGTAGAGAAGGACGGCTCCTTACCATTTTTGGATGTCAAAGTGACGAGGAGAAGTGACAATACTCTCGGACATACGGTATATCGGAAGCCCACACATACGGACAGATATTTGCATGCAAGCTCACACCATCATCCCTACCATCTACGTTCAGTGCAAACGTCGCTCGTGAATCGAGCACGCGATCTATGCGACACTGAGCATTTTCCGAAGGAGATGAAACATGTCAATGATGTCCTTAGGAAAAATGGATACGGAAAATATCACGAGACACGCACACGATCTAATACGGACGAAACTCAAAAACCGAGCAGATCAAGAGCATTCTTACCATACGTCAAGGGCGTGACTGATCGAATAAGTAAGATGCTAAACAGATTCGATATAAAAACGATCTTTAAACCGACCAAAAATATAGCTCGATTTTTGAGGCCTGTAAAGGATGTAATACCACTGCAAACCCCGGGTGTGTATAAAGTCGAATGCAGCTGCGGTCTAGCCTACGTTGGACAAACGAAACGGCCCATAGCCACGCGACTGACAGAACACATCAAAGCTGTTAAAAACGTTCAGCGAGAAAAATCGGCGATCTGCGAACATATATTGGATAGCGGAAGTAACCACTGGATGCAGTTTCAAAATCCCATTGTTCTATCCAAGGAACAATTCTACTTTCCTCGCATGATCCGGGAAGCCATTGAAATAAGAAGAACTCCGAACTTCAATAGAGATGACGGCTACAAACTCTCTTCTACGTGGAACCCTCTTCTTAAAATGTTCCCGCCGCCGAACGCCGAACGCAAAGACGTAAAACAGGATACAGTGAGTGTTGTGTGCAAGACGGATTTTAAAAATTCCCGCGCTCCGAGCCCAGCCCCCCACCACCGTTATAACCTACGCAGTGGCGGCAGCGGTTTGCGCCTACCCGCAAAACAACGGACTGACAGCTCTTCAGTCTACCCTAGACAACGGCGGCTGCAACGTCACCGAAACGTCGGGTCCTACAAATTTCACGCGGTAAATTCGTTTTCTATCCTATTTATAATGTCAAACAACCGCGATAGTCTTCGATTTTATAATGTCACAATAATTTAATTTTTACATCATTTATGTATGTTTGTATGCATTATTGACGTCAAAAACGTACGATTTCGTACTATTTTGAATAAAAAACTTATGATTTTGATTATGATTATGGACACGGCGGCAAAACGAACGGCGCCGCCGCCGTGTCTGAACAGGCTTCCATAATTATCCATACAAAACTGACGACCGCGCCGACCGCGCCTAGACACGGCGAATAAACCGTAGATTTTCACGGCGAAAAAAGTGTGTAGATAGATAAGAGGCCTAAGTGTTGTGTGAACGGCAGATTTTTAAAAATTCGCGCCCGTCGAACCCGCAGTCCCACCACCGCTGTAAACTTACTTGCGACAGCAGCAGTTTTTCGCCTACCCGCAGAACAATGGATGACGATTTACACCACTTCAGTCTACCCTGAAGCGGTTGCAACATCGCCGAAACGTAGGGTGCCACAAACGTCACACGGTAAAAACCGTATCTAACAGCTCTTTTTACACGACTGCCTAACAAATAATACAAAATTTTACAAAAAAAAAAACGAATCAATTTTTTTTTAAATAAGTGCAGCCAGCAGTCATGTCATGGTGAAACGGCTATCATAATTGAATGCATATACAAAATTTCGTGTCTGTGCTATTGACTGTTGAGGAGTCCTTTCGTCGGGAGCCAGCCCTGGGTGTAGGTCATGCTAATCAGGTCATGCTTACCATAAAAAATGCATTGTCATCGGAACTGAACCAACATGTAAATTTTCAACTTCATATGATAATATCTGAGGAGATCCTTTCAAATAAAGAAGAATTTTCCAAAACGGTTCGTAAATGACGGAATTTTGAGGTAACAAACATTAAAAAAAAATACAAACAAATTGACAACCTCCTCCTTTTATTGAAGTCTGTTAAAAAGGAGTGTAATGTATTCAGGGTTCATGTATGAATGTTTTCCGTTTCTTTATTCCACTACATCTTTTAAACTATTCAACCGATTTAGATGTGTGTGGTATTGTTAAAATCTATGACATCTAGAGTGTCATAGGATACTTTAACTGTCCAAATATCAAGTAAGTAGTTGTCTAAATGCCCAAATGTCAGTAAATTAACATAAATATATCGTAAAATCGAAGACTATCGCCGCGGTTGTTTGACTATCGCGGTTAGCCACGCGACTGACTAAACACATCAAAGCTGTTATAAACGTTCAGCGAGAAAAATCGGCGATCTGCGAACATATATTGGATAGCGGAAGTAACCACTGGATGCAGTTTCAAAATCCCATTGTGCTATCCAAAGAACAATTCTACTTCCCTCGCATGATCCGGGAAGCCATTGAAATAAGAAGAACCCCGAACTTCAATAGAGACGACGGTTACAAACTCTCTTCTACGTAGAACCCTCTTCTTAAAATGTTCCCGCCGCCGAACGCCGAGCGCAAGGACGCAAGAAGACAGGATACAGTGAGAGTTGTGTGCAAGACGGATTTTCGAAAATCGCGCGCTCCGAGCCCGACCCCCCACCACCGTTATAACCTACGTATGCGGCTTACCCGCAAAACAACGGATCGACAGCTCTTTCAGTCTACCCTGGACAACGGCGGCTGCAACGTCACCGAAACATCGGGTGCTACAAATTTCACGCGGAAAAGTCATTTCTATACTAAATATATCGTGTTTAGTGTCAAATGATAGGTATGATTAAGTACATTCCGAAAATATACATCTATCTATACGGATAAATACATAAACCACACATATCTCATAATAAAACCGTAATAAAATGATTATAAATACAGTAGTTCACTTCTGTAACTGCTGTCGTGTTTTTTTTATTATTTTTAATATATTTGCTTGTTTAGACGAAATATTTTAATGATTCATCATGATACCCGTTCGCTGTATTTTTTCAGCATTTCCGGAGAAATATTCTCTGAGTAAACGTAATTTTCAGTTGTAACAAAATTCCGATATGGTTAGTTAGTAGCTTATTGGTGTTTTTAACAGGATGACTCTTTGTGGTGATGTCATTGCGTTCTTACTAATCGACATTGAAGAAATAAACTTGATTTGACTTTACAAGGTGGATGACGAGTCGGTTCTTGTTACGATAAAAGCAAAGGTGTATACGTAAATATCAGACAGCCTCTTTGGGCGATGAGAATCGTTGTCCGCGTAATTGGTTCTTAATTTTTGAGATCAGTGGCGGGGCGAACCCGGCTGTTCCGTCGACGTGGCGTCCTTCGCCCGTAGTGCCACACGGGGTCGGGTGGCAAATAGGTCGTTTCAACAGTGGCAGAACAACAGGTCAACATCCACCCCCGCTGCTTACGAGACATTGTATATCCATAGTCCCCAGACTCCTTCAGCAATTAGTCAGAGTGCACAACCGATTGATAAGATAAAGATAAAAATATTTATTTCCATAACAATTGTGTAGGAATGACATTAATTAATCTTAAACTAGTTACTCAATTTGGCCAAGAGATGATATACAATATATAACTTTAAACCTACCAATTTACAAAAACAAAGACTATACCATAACAGTTTACAACAAAACAATTGACAATAAATAATATGTATTAGATTAAATGGGTAGATACGATGCTATGTATTTCACAATATTTTAAGAAGTCGTTATGAGCATGTTGATTTTAAGCAGATAGACTCGGATGGATCTCTAGAAAATATCGATGTTTTTAATCGCTTTTAATCTTTCAGGCAATTTATTAAAAAGTTTGAGGCTTAAACATCGAGTAGTCGCCTAGAACTTGACAGTACGTGCTACGAACGGTTGGAGATACTGGGTTTTATTCCCGGTGTCATGCCGATGTACTTCCCCGTGGGATATGGCCGAGTTCTTATTGCAATATAATTCGCAAAGAGCTTCTTGAGCAAAAATCGCATATACGGTCAATATTTTGGAAGTGTTCACGACATGACTCGTGTGCCGCACGACATGATTGGCATCGCTGAACGGTGCGAAAGCCGTCCAGTAGCGCCTGGATGCAATCCCACCAGGAGAAACCGGTCCACCAACCGTGATAGTCTAGTCAAAATATCGAAAAACAGCTTTCCTTTTTACTTTTAGAAACAAATCATGTCACTTTTGGGCAACAGTCTTTTCTTCCTATTTCAACCATGCTGAATCCGAAAATGCCGGTTGCCCAAGCGAAATACCGACCGGAAGTGAGATATCCAAGATGGCTGCCAATATGGCGCTGAAACTCGAAAACGGCGCTGTAAATGTTATTGAGCATAGGAAATTTAAAAATACACTGTAAAAAAACATTGGTCCGTTTTTTCAAGATGGCGCCAGCATCATATTGCTCTATTTTGTCGTAAAAACGAGTGTGACGTGTATCGGTATATGTTTTTAAACATGAGGATTTCAAAAAATAACTTTAAAACATCGTTGAACTAAACTTTAATTCAAATCTTTTTGAAAATGGAACAAACAAGCGACTTTTTTGGCAACAAAAACATACAGCAACTAATAAAGATTACTTTGTGTCTCCGGAATTAAAAGGTGCGTTTGCAGTACAGAGTATCTTACTTCCGGTCAGGATTTCGCTTGGGCAACCGGCTTTTTTGGATTCAGCAGGGAGAAAAGGGGGAAAACACCTGTTGCCTAAAAGTTGCATGATTTGCTTGTAAAAGTTCGTTTTTCAGAAAACTTGACGACTAATATTATTATTGACCGCAACGCACACCGCACCTTTGCCGAGAGGTGTGAAAAAGGTTTTAATATGCTAACGACACTTGTCAAATAATATTTCGTCGACTATTATTTCTGATTATGAGATAAAGAAGTCAACTTTATTTTAATTAAATTGCCTCGAAATATTACTTTACGAATGCGTGTAGTCATCGCTCCGTATAGTGATGTGTAAGTGCTCAATAAGAAAGCACTTATTGCCCGTACCCTTGGATCGAAATAATTGTGAAAAGACGCAAATGGACATTGTTGTCTTTTATGTCACGGCTATATCCGTAATGAGTGGGGCCATTAGCAATGTCACTTCGCATCGCTCTGGGCGCATCGTACAAATTAAACGCAATCACTTTTTATTAATAATAATAATTCACTCCTTAAGCTGCCTTACTCTTATAGAACTGAATGGAAAGGATTTGTGTCCCCCTTATTTAGACCACAACAGACCGCAACAGAATCTAACATTGCAAAATCAGTGGTCTCGTGACGTCAGAACGTAGCGACGATAGATAGACGATAGACGAAGCTAGTGAATTGTCCATTGTTTCTAAGTTTTCTACGCTCATCCCACGGCTGAAAGATCGATCACATATCGTTATACCAGCCTGGGGTGACGGGTTCGCCTGTTGTATTCGACACCGCCCAACTGTGCGGTTCGCGCAATGCATTTGAACGCTCTTCTGGGGCTCCACAGTAACAGAATCGCACGGGCGCCGCGCGTTTCTAGTGTATGCGAATTGAGTGACGTTTATCGTTACCGGTTATTACGTCGGAACGATTATTTGAAATCAGACCCGCGCGGGAACCGCGTGATTATCGCCGTGTCTGAACGCGGACTAAACCGCACAAGAAAAACATTTCGGTAAACCGCAACGTGTGAGCGGACTGTAGATTGATCGAATATATTTTCCGTTTCGTTCTCTTACGACCGATTTGCAGAATAGTACTGTTCGACCGCGTCGCCTTCATCGCTTTGCGTCGCGCACAATACAAATATAGCTCTAGAAAATGCCGCGAAAGTGGAATAATGTCATCTCCGTGCATTAAAATTTAGACAAACACCTGTGCCTACGTATATACATCGAAATCTTGGAATTTTGTCACGGGAACTGATAGACCTACGTTTACATCAATTTTGAAAAGGCTTCTTGATAAATCGTGACAAAAAAATCGGGTATCACTACGTCGGAATCCACAGTTAAGGATTGACGTGAATACTTTCCAAACCTAACGTGTCACTAATAGATAGATAGAGATTTTTTATTGCACATTTTAAGAAACAAAAACATACAAAAGGCGGACTTATTGCCTAAAATACAATCTCCTACAGCCAACCTTCGTGGAAGTGTAAAAACTTGGTGCCAAGAGATAAAAATTAACAAAAAAAAGAAGAAAAACTTATTACATATCAAAAATTAATCAAGTAACAAAAATGCTATTTTTTAAATATAATTAGGATTTTGAATAATTCGTAAGCAGCAAAGGATAGGAGAGGATGGGATGAGACGTAGGATAACTAGGAATTTAGGGACATGAAATGCTTTTACAGAGACTCTTGAAAGGTAGAAACCGTTGGTGCGTTTCTGATATTTGACGGGAGCTGGTTCCATAGTCTAGCCCCATGAACGGCTTAATTCATTGAAGAAATCGGGTGTGACATTAATATATGATTAGAGGAAAGAACTTTGAAGAATGTACATACTTTTTCGAAAATCTGAGACAAGCTCGGTGTAAAGCGATTGGTCTATAATTTGATGAGTGCAATTGTTCCACCTTTTTAAGCAGCTGTTTAATTTCGCTATTTTAGAAAATTTAAGAAAATTCCTTCTTCAAAATGATTGATTAATTTAAAATATTAATACTTCTATTAGGTACCTATTTGATTCAAACATTTTTGGTAGGTACTAATGCATTACAGGAACATGCTCTACATAGGTACATTGTTGATGTTTTAACGTCACCCAATTATATACACCACGCTGATTCCGAATCTGCAATAATCTTTATTCGTTATGAATAGGCGAGATATAGGCATTCGAAGAAGCGCCAATTTCATACATTTCGGTAGGTTGTTAGTTTTTTTTAAATAATACATAAACACCTATATGGCGGTAGGTTAGGTTAGTTAGTTTTAAAAAACCTTTTATAAATTGAAAGTTTCTATTTAAAAAAATCTAATTAGGATTTTTTTTCTAAAAAATGGTAAACTCAAAAGTGGAAATAGCTCTTTCGAGGAAATGTAGTAGGTACTCAATGGTGTTGATCAATTAGTAAAAAATGAAATAAGAAACAAAATATGCATCTCGCAAAAAAAAAATTGAAACAAAATATTTTTTATTTTCGGAAATTTGCAGCAATAAAAGTTGTGCACGTAATTCAAAATGGAGTGCATTATTTAAGAAACAAATGTAATAATTTTAAACTAAGAAAATCGCAACGAAATATGTTGCACCAATCCAGAGATAGAGCAACGAAAATGGCAAAATATGTCAAAATTTTACATTCTTTCTGAAAAATTTTAAACTCAAAAGTGGAAGTTCTCCTTTTTAAGAACAGTAGTACTCAATAGTGTAGATCAACTGTAAAAGAAACAAAATTTTTAGGGTTGGTGTTTTTGAAAAAATAAAAACATATTTTTAGAAAGCTGCAGCAAGAAATGTTAAGCACATATTTAAAGTCGAGTACATCATTCTAAACACAAAAATATTAGCATTGAAATTCAAAATAACCGCAACGAAATATCTTGCCCCATACCAGAGATAGAGGATTTTAATTTTTTTCCCGAAATTCACAAGTGAGGAAATGGTTCTGGAATGCCATTTTTGGCGACCTGTATCTCGGGCCAGGATTTTTTTTTGAGCAAAACAAAAATAAACGTATATCTTACTTTTTCTTGTATTTGAACATATGTTTAATTCAAGAACTTCTGAGACTATGAAGGTTTATGTAGTTAATGGGCCCTTGTTGAGTTGGCCACGAAGACCCCTTCTGTTCAGGGTTGGTCACACTCAAGGATCAACACCTATCCGACGGCCTCCACGCATGAAGTGCGAGCCTGGGTAAGACTCTGGCCTTATGGTTAGTTTCCTCTAGGAATCAATCTTCTGGCGCTCCTGGACGGTCTGCGCTCCGTGCGGCATAAGCCAATCGATTGCGCACTCTGACTAACAGTCGGGGGAGTCTGGGAGCAGTGCTGTTTACTATAGAGCGGGGGTGGTTGCGGACCTTACAGCCGGGCAAAGGATGCCGTGGTCCGCGATAGATTCGGTATACACCGTTTCACCGCTTCGTGAGAGGACCGCGCAAGCGACCTCGAACTCGTAACCAATCGAGAGACTGGAGTAATCTGGTCGCAATTGGAAGTAATGGCGTGAGTGTAAGCCCGCTGGGTAACACTCCTGGCTATCTCGCTGTTAAGGCGTTGGCCTCTTACGGGTTTGTGGCGGAGCTTGAAGGTGGGCTGTTTTGTCCAAGTCTTCTGCGCTCAATCCAGGGAGATAGAACGACTAATCGTTAAAACTTCCTGAGGTGACGGGCTCGCCCGTTGTAGTTGACAACTCTAGTTGAGACTATGAAGGTAACCCCTGCCTAAATTGACATGGAATATGCCTATACGTTTTTAATGTGAACGATTTTATGCTGATGTGATTGACGATTGTATTACAGTTTTATGGTTAATACTGCATGTTTGATATTTATCGCGATATTTGTATTGATTTAGATCGTGATATTCAAGATCGCAAGTGGATACTATACGTTCTATACAAATCGCGTCAGTACGGCGATTTTAATTCACTGTTTTGATTTCAATTTCCATGGTCGATATTCAATTCATTTGACGATTTTTATTTCAATTCTGTCGATTGAATGCCATAACACGCGGACCTACACACATGTTACACGCACACATACATATAAAACTTCATAAAGGTGGTTTTTATTATTTTATTTGTTGTTTGGGGCTTTTCTAATGTCTTTATGAGCCCTGCAACACTGCGACCATCGTTCATAACACCTACTATAGTTCTGCGCTAAGCCTCGTGTCATTTAAGAACCGCAGCAGGTTTTTTGCGCCAGATTTTACCTCCTCAGGTTGGAGGTAATGACCACCCAAGTGGGTGTATCTTTTACGCATCAGCGGACCACACTCGCACATGAGGTGCAGGGGAGTTTTCTCTGCCCCTCGGCAGAACCCGTTTTTGTGTCCCGGACCTTCAGGTTGTACATGTTCAGGCCACAATGCCCCGTGATCGCCCTCACCAGTATGCGTAGATTGTTACTATTTAGCGATAATGCCTCACGGGCAGTCTTACGGTCGTAAGCCTTGATTAGCGCTTTGGAATGATTCAACCCTGGCGTGTTGTTCCAGTGGTTGACGGATTGTACTAAACATATATGTTTGAGCATTAGGTTTGCAAGGCTTTTTGGTACGCCACAGCAAGGTTCAGGGCCGTATAACGTTCCCTTTGCTCCCGTCTTAGCAAGTTCGTCGGCTTTTTCATTTCCCTCGATTCCTGCATGGCCGGGAACCCATCTTAGAATCACCGTTTTTTCGCCCAGGGAATTCAGCAATGATACGCAGTTTTGCACTAGCTTTAAATTAATAGTATTCGAGGCTAGTGCCATAAGAGCTGCCTTTCTATCCGAGTAGATATAGATACGGTGGCTGGCGTAGTTCTTATAGAGATTGATATCCGCACATTCAATAATGGAAGGCATATGTAACTTATTCTTAAGTATGGCTATCACCTCTGGAACCCTTACTTAAGCAAAAGTAGAGATGTCCTAAAAAGAGATTGTTCCTATTTAGCGATAATGCCTCACGGGCAGTCTTACGGTCGTAAGCCTTAATTATCGCCTTTGAACAATTCGTGTTCAATTTTTCCGAGTTACTTGATAATAATGGGGCTAAATGTACAAAAATTAAATGAATAAAGTATTAAACCTTAAACCCGGCGTGTTGCTCCAGAGGTTGACGGATTATTCTAAACATATTTTTCGAGCATTAGGTTTGCAAGCCACAGCAAGTTTCAGGGCCGTATAACGTTCCCTTTGCTATAACGTTTGTGGCGGAGCTTGACGGTGAACTGTTTTGTCGAAGTCTTCTGCGCTCACTCCAGGGAGATATGACTTGAAGTCTTTGTCGCTTGAAGAGTATTGTAATACTCTTTGTCGCTTGAAGAGTATTGTAATAGTTTTGTAATAAATCAAGTTGAGTGTTCTACTGTGTTTTTGCATCTTCTGCTGCCTATCCACGTAACAATATTATCCATAAGTCATCTTATAAATCATGCCAAAAGTAGTCGGCATTACACTTGTCCGGCCAGTTCTGCATCAATTGAAAGACTTCTTAACATTTGGAATGGTCTGGAGTAAATTACGTAACAGACTGGGTGTGTCACAAATACATCCTTTTTTTTCTTTTTGATAAAATATAATATAAATGCTATATCCGTTCTTTGATTTAATTATTATAAACAAGTATTTTTTCAAAAACCCACATTCGTCAAAAACCCTCGGGTTTTTTCAGGTGGGTTATACCCAATTTACCCCAGTGGGTTTTTTCGGGTTGGAGAAAATCAAGCCAACCCTGGATAGAACGACTAATCGTTAAAACTTCGTGAGGTGACGGGCTCGCCCGTTGTAGTTGACAACTCTAGTTGTACGCTTTGTTAATTGTTTGATTAAAAATAGAATGGACACTTACGGGTTAAATATTCCGATGACCGCATCTTTTGACACAAAAACGACACTCATTCTGCATAATATAATACAACACATGAGTGGCAAAACCTGATTGTATCGCGATGTTTATTTTAAAATTTAGTATATTCGCGCGCCGGCACAGTGCAGACGTCCCGGAAATTCGCCGTGCAGTAAAAATAATACAATAAAATGTTTGAAATTGTGAGTAAATTCAAACCGCGAAATCGCGTTTTTCTTGCGGAAATGTTGGAAATATTTTACGCCTTTAATTAACTTGAACGATTTTATGTGGGTGTGATTGACGATTGTAATGCAGTTTTATGATGTCATGTTTTATGATACGATGTTTATGATGTCAACCAGTGACAATTTCGGGGCCTTAAAAATAATAATCTAGGGGCTCCCTAGACGATCAAGCATGCTTGGCAAGCATCGCGTCGCGGGCTAGGAAGAAATCGTAAACCGCAGGAAATATGCAAATATATATATATATATATATATATATATATATATATATATATATATATATATATATATATATATATATATATATATATATATATATATATATATATATATATATATATATATATATATATATATATATATATATATATATATATATATATATATATATATATATATATATATATATATATATATATATATATATATATATATATATATATATATATATATATATATATATATATATATATATATATATATATATATATATATATATATATATATATATATATATATATATATATATATATATATATATATTTATATTTACCAAAAATGCCTAATTTTGTAGTTTATACCAGAGAGTCACGTTAATTAGACGTAATTGATTGATGAATGACGTGACTCCCTGGTATAAAACTACAAAATTAGACATTATTGGTAAATATTGAAAAAATATTTGCATATTTCGGGCGGTTTACGATCTCCTCCCAACCCACGACGCGGGGTTGATCGTCTAGGGAGCCCCAAGGGGCTCCCTAGACGATCGCGTCGCGTGCGCATGCGCATCGCGTCGCGGGCTGGGAGGCGATCGTAAACCGCAGGAAAAATGCAAATACTTTTTAAAAACATTTACCAAAAATGCCTAATTTTGTAGTTTATACCAGAGAGTCAAGTCATGCATTAATCAATTACATCTAATTAATGTTAATCCCTGGTATAAACTACGAAATTAGGCATTTTTGGTAAATGTTTTTAAAACATATTTGCATTTTTCCTGCGGTTTACGATCCCCTCCCAGCCCGCGACGCGATGCTTGTCAAGCATGCTTGATCGTCTAGAGAGCCCCATAACTTTGGTGTATTTTTATATTTTTACTGCAGATTTTAACAAGTAAATATATTTTAAGGAATAAAAAACACGACTGCCGACATAGAAAGTGAACTATGTATTGTGTTTATAATTATTTTGATTACGGTTTTTTTATGAAATATTTGTATTTATACATATAGATAAGTACATGTATATTTCCGGAATGCACTTAATCAGACCTTTCATTTGACACTAAACACGATATATTTATGTAAATTCATTGACATTTGGACATTTATACAACTATTTGGACAGATAAGGTAACCCTTATGACGTCATTTATTAGGTATTGCTACCAGTTCTATATTTTTGTTTTTTTTTCACGTCACCTGATTATATTCACGACGCTGATTCTGAAACTGCAATAATCTTTTGTCGGACTCAATAAACAAGAGAGATATAGGCATTTAAAGAAGCTTCAAACACCTACAGTTAGTTTGTTGTTAAAACAATTCACAAACACCTTAATGTCAGTATGTTACGTTAGTTTTTTTTAAAACCATCAAAAAAACTAATTTAAATAATTAAAAAAAACGGACACGATTTTAAAAATCAGATTTAGCATTCAAATTATAGAATTTAGTAGTGTGTGTGTTTTTTTTAAATAGGCGAGATAACAATACATTCCCATATAATTGGACAGTTTAAGTATCATATGACACTCAGAATGACATAACGATTCTATCAATACCACACACGTTTAATTCGGTTCACGCATTTAGAAGTTATGGGGGAATAAAGAAACGGAAAACATACATAGATGAACCCTAAACACAAAACACTCTTTTTTTTTGTTGGGCAGTCGCGGTAAAAGAAATAGTAAATTTGGCGGCAAGATTATAACGGTTATCATAAATTGTCTGTTTCTAAAGAAAGCATGTTTATTTAGCTGTGTCAACAGTGCACTTGTTTTATCGGGAGTAAATAGGGCCTCGGGTAAATATGCAAAATTTGAAATACACAACTGATATCTATAGTAAATATTTTCAAAATGCATTCAAAATGACGTAACTGAAATAAACTTCGAAAATGAAATAACTGAAAACTATAATATACTTCGAAAATGCTTTTGAAATGACATAAAACTGAAAAAAAAACAAAATATAAAACAATGAAAAATACGAAAATCTATAGGTCTAACTCTAAAGGGTCTGTAATCTAAAGTTCTATACGAAAATCTAAAGGGTCAGCATCATGCAAACCCGTAAAACGTCGCTTTCTAGGATTCCATTTACGAAAATATTACGAATTATACATATAATGGTATTTATGCAGTTCAGCAAACTCTTCTTCTACATTGAAGATGCAAACTCTTCTACATTTAATGTCGCCTCACTATATTTATCACACTGATTCCGAATGTGTAAAATCGTTGCTCTATCTCTATAAATAAGTGACATAGGCGTTAAAAGACGCGCGAAACACCTATATTTTGGTAAGTTAGTTTTTTTAAACAATTCATAAACCTTCTACATATAGAAGGTTAGGTTAGGTTAGGCGGTAGGTTAGGTTAGTTTTTTTAAACCACCATAAACACCTATTTGGCGATAGTTAGGGTTAGGGTTTTAAACAATATGGCAGAGATAGCTAAACTTCATATATTTGTAAAAAGGCTCTCATGAATTGTCTGTTTTAACAAAAGCTTGTCTGTTTAGGTGTACAAATGTTTCGCCTTGGTAGACGTGTCAACAGTGCACTTATTTTATCGCGAATAAATAGGGTCTCGGGTAGATGCAAAATTTTAAATAACAACCGTAAATACTTCCAAAATGCTTTTAAATGACATGAAAGTGAAAAAAAAGAAACAAAATATTAAACAATGAAAAATACAAAAATCCAAAGTTTAAAGTCCGCTCTACACTTAGCCCGCGAATCGCGCGCGACTTCGCGGCGCGAACTAACCGCGAACTCGCGATGAGCGAAACAAAGCTCCACACTCGCAAGTCGCAATGGTTCGCGGTAGTTTCACATTATAGTTCGCGCGTTTGAAGGAGATGGACGTCAAATTAGCTTCAAAACTGCGCCCCTTATGTTGTGCGCAATAGCGCACTATAATTATGAATATATTATAAGTAAAAACAAAATTATATCATCCATTCATTATTTCATATTCAAACCAACTGAGCTTTTTCAAGTAGGATTTTTTACTTCGCTTTTGTAATTTCTGTAACTAGATGGCAAGGGATTCTCTTTTTTCAAAATTTCTACATGTTTTTTCATCATGGCGCTAATGACGCGTCGTGATTTTTATATTTTTTCATATAATCTTTACGATTTACATCCCAAAAAACGTGTTCGGTTTAGTAGTATTCAAGAAATTGCAGCTAAAATTGTTTCATTTGGTTTACGGTAATTTTGTAGGAAATCTCAGCAACATATTAATTAGGAACAGACACGACTACACACCGACGTTGCCGACAGTCAACTGAAGGGGCAATCATATTATCGGTCGCGTCCGTAAGCCGCGGCTTACGGACGCGACTGAACAGTATGCACAGTCGTTTGGGACGCGGCTTGCCAGATCTCTATCGGACGTACAACGCTTCAAGGTCACGTCCGCGACTGACGTCCGATAATGTGCACGGCTCAATAGAAATTCCTTACACAGATAACCTTTCAGTCGCGTCCATGAGCCGCGGCTGACGGACGTCAGCCGCGGTAAAAAAAAGTAATGTTTGCCCCTTGAGCGGCGCGCGAGTGTACAGACTATGCGCGTTCGCACAATAAAAAAAAAGTTCGTTGTACGTTCGCGCTTCGCCGTCCCTTTGTCAACAACCGCGGTCCGTTTGTCAGAAAACCGACAAAAGTCTGGGAAGAGGGCGCGAAGCCGCGAACAATATGCGAAACGGCTCCACACTAACTACGCGTTCGCGCACCTTCGCGGCTTCGCGCGCGATTCGCAGACTAAGTGTAGAGCGGCCATAAGGGTCGGCATCATGCAAAGCCGAAAAACGTCGCTTCCAAGGATCACATTGCTGAAAATTTACGAATCATATAGTGCAGTCACTTTAGCAAAGAAAAGGGGTAAATCTCGGAATGAGAGATAATAAGCTGGAAAGTTGCCGAGATCTAAACGAAGCAAAGGAACATCTGTCTCAAGATCTAATTATTATAAATAAAGAAAGGCGTATACTTAGGGTACTGCATTCTCAGGTATATATTTCATAGAAAAAGGTCGGATTATAGGGTTCAGCCTTCCCAGTTATTTACCTAATAGAAAAAGTATTTAAGGGTTTACACATTTAAAGGCAAAATATTTAATTAAGGTACTTTTCCACTTAAAATCTATTTTAAATAAATAATTATATATTATTAAGATACGGGTAAGTAAGTAGGTACTATTAAATGAATATATTAGATAAATGTAAAATGTTATTAAATACAATGTTTTAGCTAATAAATAATACAAATTATTCATTGCTAATGATATTTAAATGATTTAATAACTTTATACAGGGTATTTATTATTCACCTAGATGCACAGTTGATCCGCCCTCTATTTCAAAAACGGTTAAGCGCACAAAAAAATGTTTGATACAGAATTTGTTGCAAATCGTATGCTCTACATTTTTGTCATAGATATTAACATCATTGGAGCTATAGAAACCTAGATAATCGCGAGAAACTAATTTTGGTGACCTTTGACCTTGAATAACTTTCGACGCAGACACGAGATTTTATGAGACTTTTGAGACAACTTATAGAACGCCAAAATGAAGGTGTATACAAGTTTCCAGCTTATTATCTCTCATTCCGAGGTTAAACCCTAATTTGACTGGACTAATATACGAATTTAGTGTATACACGCTGGCTCTGTGCATACGTCCCGAAATTTCGCCGTGCAATAAAAATAATTTAATAAAATGTTTGAAATTGTGAGTAATTTGAAACCGCGAAATCGCCTTTTTTTGCCGAAATATTAAAATACTGAAAATATAGTAAATACTTTCAAAATTTGATAAAACGGAAATCAAATCGAAAAAAATACATACAAAAATCCAAAGTTTAAGATTCGGCACTATGTAAACCCGAAAAACATGCATCCTAGGATTACAATTACTGAAATATTACGATTTATATATTTTGAAATGGAATCTATGCAGATTAGCTAACTCAGCCATATTAAAAACAAAGTAATTTAACCTACCGCCTAATAGGCGTTTATAATTGTACGAGTAGCGGCATAATTTCATGGCAGACCGGAAATTTCTTGCAATATCGCCGCGCTCGACAAAAAGTACAATAACTATGGAAATACTATAGCAATCATAAAAATAATAACTGTGCAATGATCGCAATGAAATTTTGTATATAGAATATTGAAATCTCATTTGTAAAACAATTAGATAATTATGAATAAATATGAGAAAGTCGAAAAAGTGAAAAATACTCGGCATTTCTAATTTGTACTTGTCTTACAGAAAAAAAACGGAACCCTATTTAGAAATTGTAAATACTATCATGCTCTTTATTAGATTCTCTATCAAAGGTAATATTTCGTTTTGCTTATTTACGAACAAAAATATTTAGATATTTAAAAAATATTTAAAAACCAATAAAAATTTTGATGATTTCTCAAAAAAAAAAAATGATGATGTTTGACAATGGAATTTTACCAGAAATATCCGCGAAATTACGCGCGAAATTATTTTAGCGGCCATCTATGTATCTATGGTAATAATGGGATATTTGGTATAGATTTTAGGATGCGTTCGAATTAGTAAATAATATTACTGTGCGCTCCTGGAGCAAGCCGCCAATATTGGTCGTTACGCAGTCAATGGTGTTCTGATGTGCAACCAAATTTGGTCGTTACGTAGCCGAAACTAGCCTAACCTACTTCCATGTAAATGTTCATGAATTGTTTAAAAAACACTAATAAACTACCGAAGTATCTCGGTATATTATCAAAATATGGTATCAAAACGCCTATATCTCGCTTATTTATAGAGATAGACCAAGATTTTACAGATTCGGATTCAGTGTGATGATTATAGTGAGGTGACTTTCAAACATCCTCAATGTTTCTGAGAGTTTGCTAAACTGCATAAATATCAAATTTGAAATACCAACCGTAAATTATAGTAAATTTTTCTAAAACACTTTAAAAATGACGTAAAACTGAAAAACAGAACAAAATTTAAAACTTTATATTATACACATGAGTTTTTTATTAGTGACATCTTTGAAGTGGGTAAATAAATACGAGCAAACAAGCAATTTTTGATAAATTAATAAAAAAAAAAATCTTTTGAAAAATACTTTAAAAGAGTTGAGAGTGTTGCACCATTTAGCGGTAGGTAAAATATCGCAAATATTGTGTATTTGCGATATTTTACCTACTGCTAGATGGCGCAGCGCAGTCAACGCTGTGATAATTATGGTTATGGTTAATTACTTTCTTTCTTTTTGGGAATGACTAACCCCAGACCAACAATAGAAAACATTTGACATAAATTTTGAGTTAAAACCATAAAATAAGGAATTAGATGTATAAAAAAATAAAAGTCTTCTAAAGTATATAAAAGCATTAAGTTTACAATACTCAGCTTCATATGGATCAAAAAGAAAAATGCAGGGCTGACTGCCAACCTTCACTAGTTGGAGAGGCACCAAAAAAAGAAGAAGTCAACACTTCAAAAACTTTTTTAAATAAACAAAATTTACAAAATTTCCAAAAAACAAAAAAAAAAGTAATGTTTTTTCTAAAAAAAATGATTGAAAATTTTCTCATCGGGAGCCAACCCAGGGTTCATTAGCCATGTCATGGTGGAACATGGAAGGGGCTATCATAATTGAATGCGTATACAACATTTTGGGTCTCTGCTGTTGACCGTTGAGGAGTTCCCTCGTCGGGTGCCAACCCAGGGTGGACGGATTGCAACCACAATCTTTTCAGCTTATGCTATGACCAAATGATGCCTGCATGCCAAATTTCAGCCCAGTCGGATGAAGCGTTTCGGTGCTATCGTTAGAGAATACACACAAGCAGACACACAGAAGTGCGTCCCCAATACTTAGTAAAAATAAGATTTTACTGTACTAATAATGGGCCCTGTGGAAGCTAATGAGCCCTGTTGGAGTTGGCCACGAAGACCCATTTGTTCAGGGTCGGTCACACTCACAGGTCAACACCCATCCGGCGGCCTCCACGCATGAAGTGCGAGCCCGGGTAGGACTCTGGCCTGAGGGCCAGTTTCCCCCAGGAGTTAATCTACTGGCGCTCCCGGACGGTTTGCGCACCGTGCGGCGTCAGCCAATCGATTGTGCATTGTCACTGACAGTCGGGGCAGTATAGAGCAGGGGTAGTTGTTCACCTTACGGCGACTGCTCTTAAAACGACCATCGACTACCCGATTAAGGGTGAACAGCCGGGCAAAGGATGCCGTGGTCCGCGATAGATTCGGTAGACACCATTTCACCGTTACGTAAGGGAGAGGACCGCGCAAGCGACCTCGTAAACGTAAGCAGTCGGGAGACTGGTGTATTCTGGTTGCAACTGGCAGTAAGGGCGCGAGTGTCGGCTGGCTATCTCGCGGTAAGGCGTTGGCTTCTTACGGGCATGTGGCGGAACTTGACAGTGGACTGTTTTGTCCTAAGTCTTCTGCGGAGACAGAACGATCAAATTTCGTTAAAACTTCCTGAGGTGACGGGTTCGCCAGTTGTAGTTGACAGGTCTAGTTTGTCAAGAGTTGAGTTATTTGCGAGGAATTACAACTAAGCATGTAAGGGGAATCACTGAATAAAATCATCAACTCGTGCCTATGTGATGCCACTACACTGAGAAATGATGCAATTACAAGAAAACTAAGTTATTTGAGCCCTGGGGACATAGACACACCAATCGGAAGTGTGAATATACACAAATAACATTAAAAAACGCAAATTTGAATTTTGGCCGTGTACAATGTTTTCACATATAGACCGACGATATGCTATGTTAATTTGATAAAAAGGAAAATTATATTATAATCTCCGACAATTATGAACAATTACCATAACCCTTGGTGAATCTGATAAATTTGTTTACATTATTCATAGATAATATTGGTCTTCTACAAACGTACACAACTGTCACTGTAATTTGTCAGCGTTCAGCTTTTCCCAGCCGTTTTTATGCAATTGAAATAAGTTGAATAACAGCAGTGATAATACTTTTTTGGTTGCAAAATGGAGAATTTGCGAGTCGCCACAGAGTTCATAAGGGAGAAATCGCCGTTTTCGGTAAATACCTCATGTAAAAGTTTTCATTGTTTGGTTTCATTTTGATAACACTGCATCAATTGATTTATAGAGAAATAACAGTGTGGTTTGATTTTATACTAATGGTTGATTTTGTAGTTTGGATGTTTTAACCCGTTTGACGCTGACAGTGCCTATAGGCATTTTGCGTCGTTTGACAGATCTGCGCGTAACCGTTTTGACCGGCCCATGTATATATTATGTAGATATATAATATACATGACGAACAACGTTTAATTACTAGGTAACAAGAGGGAATTCTTTAAAAAACGTTAGTATTTATTCACAAAATCGACCAAAAAGTTGCAGTGCGCGCGAAGGCTGACTTCCGAGCGGTTAAGAAATGACGTTGAGTGCCATTCTTTTTCGCTAGAGGGCGCATAAGTGATTGTACCACAGTGTTGCCAAATGGATAACGCATTTTCCAGCCATAGTGCCATTGAAAGCAAAAAATATATATCGAAAAGTAAAATATTTAATACCTTAATTACCTAATTTACCCTCTGACTCTCCTCTTATTTACAATTTTTTTACAAATTATTTATTGATTTGAAATTATGAGTAGGTTCAATATACAAAAGTCTTAACCTAACTAGGCTGCCGCCTGTTCCAAGGTAGACAATTTATTTTAATTATCCTAAGAAATCCATAATATTATATTTATATAAATAAACAAAATCATACTTAATGTAACAGAAATATTTTAATTAGCTAATATAAAATTCGTAAGAAAATGTCATGAAAATGATCAATAACCTATTATTTTATTTTAAAACATGATAAAAATTAATATATATATAATTATATTTATATACATATGTATTAACCCTTCAGGCCCCGATTGGCCGATCTCGGCCACAACACGATTCAGCGTGACGGCCCCGTTTTAATTTAATTTTAATTTAATTTATTTTATTTTATTTTGTTTTATTATGTTAATATGTTTTATTTTAATTATGGGTGCAGTGGTTTGGCAGTAATTAATGTTTTGGTGAGACAGTGTCATAATGTAATTCAATTTTTTGACAAATTTTTACTAAATTTTTCATAGACATCAATTTGTTAATCGGCTGAGGGGCCGAGGCCTGAAGGGTTAATAAGTATTAATATGTATTAATAATATACAAAACAAATTCACAAAAATGAAAATAAAATTATATTTAGAAATCATAAATTTATATTACTACATATACTATTATGTTTTTATTATAAAGATTCAATTATCTAATAAGGTGTTCAATATCTGAATTTTTACAATTTAAGAGGTAGGCACTCAAATTATTTTTAAATTTATATGAAATTTTAATGTCTTTAACCTGGTTCTTACCTTGGGTTTGTTAACTCAAGGTTCTGCTCCCATCCAGCCTCCTCGAAGAGGGACCCTAGTTCTGGACAGGTGGGATCGGATGTTACAATCAGGGCGGACACCTCGGGCGATACTAGGCGATTTGCTCATCGTGTGGCGTTTTCCGATGGGCTATGCATTTTGACGAATAACCAGAAGAGTCTGGAAATGTACGTTTCCTAAGCAGCGGGGATGGTGGCCGAATAGCAGTCAGCCACCTTTAAAACGATCTGTTAGCCATCTGATCCCGTTTGAGATTGACGGACAAAGAGCGCTACGGTCAACAATAAAATAGAAATAGAATTGAATTTCCGCTAACATCGGGTAGAGGCCACACTAGCGACTTCGAATCTGGAACCAGACTGGGGGATGGGAAAATTTGGTAGTAAGGGAGCGAAGTCAGCCCGCTGGTTCCCAGTGTCTCGCAGTAAGACGGTAGACTCTTACGGGTTGTCGGTGTTGTTAGACAGTGGATTGTTTTTGTCCATTGGGGCTTTCACGTTTACTTCATGGAAGACAGAATGACCCTACGCCGTTATAACTTCCTGCGGTGACGGGTTTGTCCATTGTGACTGACACCCCCACTTGCACCGATTGATTTATAAAGAAATAACAGTGTGGTTTGATTTTGTACTAATGTTTTAATATATTTAGTTTTGACGTTTTCACCCGCTTTTAAAACTGTTTTGAGAAAACCAAATACATAGCTGTCTACGTTGAAAAAGTGAACCCTATGCTTGTTGATACCTATACCTTTGAATCTGTAAAGGAAATGATGTTCAGTGCCACTTTTCCCCGCTAGAGGGCTCATAAGCGATTCCCACAGCATTGTCAAATGGCTGGCACATTTATTTATTTATTTATTTAGGTACATAGGATTAGGTATACAGTTCATTCATAGGTCATGTAATCTTATAATAATTATATAAATTATTTAATAATTAATATAGGGAGGTTTTCCACATCTTACATGACCTTTACTGCCAATAGCACATCTAACTAGGCGATAATTTGGCCCGTCTCTAGATGTGCATATTTTTATGCAATTTTAAGAAATGAAGTGTTTTTTTTATAATAAATTATTTGGACCCACCACCTGTATACCTATACACATAAATATACCAATTTTATAAAAAATATAGCTATGTAATAAATATATACATTTATAGTTGTAATTTAATTTAATTTTACATTATCCAGTTATAGTTCTGTTAAAAACTGAAAAAATGGTTTATCCAAAAGTTAAAATATTTAATACCTTAATTACCTAATATTAGTCATTATATATGGTATTAGATTGGTCAACTCCATAGTAAATTTTGGCAATCCTTCTACGCCGACGAAATGCAGGTGGCGCTAATAGCATTGACGGTGAAACTGTTAGAAATTTATTTGGCTATCTATTATAACCTTGATATTTTTTACGGTCCTCTCCCTTATTAAGCGGTGATTCAGTGTCTACCGAATCTCTCGCGGACCATGGCATCTTTTACCCGGCTGTTGACCCGGTATGGGGTAGCCGATTGGTCATTTCAAGAGCAGTTGCCGTAAGCTTAACAACCAACCCCTCGTTCTATGGGAAACAAAGCCATTTCCAGGCTCCCCTGGTTATTAGTAGGAATGTAAAGTCGATTGCCTGACGCTGCACGGTTCGCGAACCGACCAGGAGTATACTTCAACTAGAGCTGTCAACTACAACGAGCGAACCCGTCACAAAATTAGATAGTTCTGTCTCCCGTGAAGTGAGCGTAGAAGATTTGGGACAAAAACAGTCCACTGTCTAGTTATGCCACTCGCCCGTTATATTTTCACAACCTCCGCCGTCCCAAACGGTCGCGTCAACTGCTCCTAATTTCCTACGATTTTTTTCGTATCCTCACCAAATGCCATAAATAATCATTAACCAAATCCCTCCCCTCAAATCCCTATTCAGTGTTCAAGGAATTTCGGTGTTTCAATTCAAGTGAAGTGTGTTTTTGTGTGGTCATCACAAGGCAAGCCATCGGCGAAAGTGTTTCGGTGCCATTATTTTTTTGTTGTTGTGCTGGCGCGACCCGAAACTTGACACCTACAGCCGGGGCCTACAACAAGTGTTAATCTGTCATCTTTTTGTTTCGCCGCTAGATACTGATCCAGTGAAACTCACTAAGGTACCTTGTTAAATGAATACTTGTTCTCGACCACACTCACTAACTTTCAATTTTATATAAAATCGCAAAACCGACATGTCTAATAAACGCGCGTGTGACAAGTGCAAAAAATTTCTCTCCACAAAAACGGAATTCCTACAGTGTAGTGAGTGTGGATTATCATATCACTTTAAGTGTGGGCCTGGCGACGAAGCCGAACTCCGTGGATTAAGAAGCCACTGGTCATGTGGAAGCTGCAGCTCAAAAGTCACTATCAGGGATGCAGCTTTTGAGGAACAAGACCTGGAACGTCTCTCAGTAAAGGAGTTACTGATTCTGTTCAATAAGCGGTCTGAACTGATATATGACCTCCAGCGCGAAATCCACGAATTAACCAAGAGCAAGGATCATTTTAAGGAGAAATACGAGTCAATCGAAGCCGAGCTCGTAATCTGTCAAGAACAGCTGGCTGGGCATGATAAAAATATAAAAGAAAATCGGGAGGAGATCGACGACCTCAAACTACGTGTCGTCCAAATGGAGCAAAAAGGACTTAACTACGAAGTGGAAATAGTTGGAGTAGCACCAGGACTAGGAGACAACGGAACATCTACTCGAATATCCGAATCGGAGGTGATAGCCGCAATCGGAAGAAAGCTGGACTTGGACCTTGAGGACGACGTAGACACGGCATATTGGAAGCAGCATCGTAACGCGAAGAAGAAATCCAGCCTCATTGTAAGATTTCGCTCCATCAAGGGACGAAATAAATTGCTTTCAAAGAAAAAAATTACACTAACGAACCAAATATTGTCTGCCAGCAACGATCAACGCATCTACATCAACGAACATCTTTCCCACTACTTCAAAGACTTACTGTGGAAAGCGAAATCAGCAGGAAAACATACCTTCAAATACATCTGGTATAAAAACAATAAAATATATGCTAAAAAAAACGAAGACGACAAAAATATCATTCAAATAGTTAGTGAAAGTGACCTGGAGAAACTTCTATAAACAACTGCTATCTGCTGAACTTACTCTGAAATTCTGCTGCCGATATGGACTTTGATATTTTATCTACACCAACGTATCATAATAGTGAACATAATTCATTCGGAAAATGGCATGATACGCTGCCGAAGACTAATAAAAATTTATGTGTATTGCACCTCAACTTACAGAGGAGTAAATCTAACTTTGACCAGTTACTGGTGTGCCTTCATAACGACATTCACAAATTAGATATTATTTTAATTAGCGAGCCTTGGACTGATCCACAAATAGCTAATCTCTACGTCATTAATGGGTTTCACAAAATAATTTGCGCAAGAGATCAAGGTACGGGTGGAGGTTTGGTTTTATTTATAAAAAAACACATACAATTTGAGCAAAAAGACATAAAATATGACGAAATGGAAATTATCATTTGTAACTTAAAATGGAACAAGAAAAATACTTCAATATTTGCTGTTTATCGACCTCCAAATATAGATATCTAGTATGAATCATTTTATTATTGTAATCATTTGTTATTGTAATTGTAAACAAAGTAAGTATACCAGGATAATTAGTATAGGTTAGGTTAGATTAGTAAGTAGGCATATCAATTTAGTGGAAAAGCATATTTATAAGTGTATATTCAGCTAGTTATGATAGGAGATATAGATTAGATTAGGTTAGGTTAGGAAGTCAGTGCATCTACTTAACGTAGAAAGTTATAATAGTTAATAAAAGTATAACAGGTAATAGATAATATAAGTCAGATATAAACACATTATTGTTAGTTACCCACTGAAAAGGCACTAGCCTTAGTGGGGAACTGTGACATGTAATTTGTATCTTTTTTTATGAATAAAGGCTACTACCAAAAAAAAAAAAAAAAGGCCAACGCCTTACGCAAGGCACTGGAAAAGGTACCAAGCAGGCAGCCTCGCCCCCTGACTACCAGTTTTGGAAGGATATCTCTGTTTGAAATTAACCATCAGGATACCTCCAACCTCCCGACTGGTTACGGGACCAAAGTTGCTTGCGCTGCCTCTACCTGTTGTATTACAGCAGTAATTCAATATGAATTTACCACGTCCTTTGCCCGTCATACCACTCGGGATTGGGTGGCTGATATGTCGTTTTGAGAATGACAACCATTCACCCCCGCTGCTTAGGCGACAGTACATTTCGATAGTCTCCCGACTCCTTCAGTAATTAGTCAGAGTGCATAACCGATTGGCAGTCGCTGCACGGTGTGCAAACCGTCCATTAGCGCCGGGAGGCAATCCCCCAGGGGAACCTATCTACCAGCCGTGAGGCCTGAGACGGGAGAGTCCTTCTCGGGGTAATCTAGTTGGACCGATCCGACAGCACAATAGATTTTATGGCCCAAGCTGCATGAAACCATCCGCTACCAGTATACTTCATTACTGATTTGTTTTTTTTTTTGGTTTTACAGTTAGACACTTGGTTCGGTCGACCGAAGAAGAGCTCCGGCGGTTCAGGCGGAGGGCCGTCAAGCCCATATGGAGCCGGACCTCAAGACCCCGGAAACCCCCTCCATCATCAGGCCCAGCACGATGACGAAGGCGGAGGGGGCGGCGATCTCCAGGACTATAAGGCCAAACTGGATGCTCTCAATGAGCCGGCACTCTTGGAAAAATTTGAGGAGATGTTGGTAAAGAAACCTTCCATAATATTGTACTGTTTATACCACACAAATAACAGTTATTAAAGCCTAGTGACAAGTGAAAGGCTTGGAGTCTCCAGTCAGTGCAGTACATAGTTTACTAAAAGAGTCCTGAGTCTGACGTTGAGGTACTGCCAAATTGAGTATAAAACAGGGATTCCTAACCTTTTTGTAGTCACAGACCCCCTTTCATAATTTAAAAATCTGAGGGACCCCTTTCAAACATAACCCCTCACGTACCAGACGGCCCGAAACGTCCAGAATTGATATTTACCGTCGAACCCCAGACGGCCCGAAATGGCCAGGCGAGGCCGACCGCTAATTATGTTAGTACAACTTTGACTAATAATTATGAATAATCTTTATTGCTTTACATAACGACGTTACAAATATCTAATAGCAAATTTCAATAGGAACATAAAACAGGTCTTTTTTAGACGATCGGTGTGACAGTTTCGGAGTAATCGTTTTTTTTCTGAAACGCCATCTTTTTTTTGAGACTCGCGAATTTCTTACGGGCCGTAAGGCACACATTAAAATTCAAACCGCGGGCCTCGAGGGGTTAAGTGTAGGGAATAAAAACAAGGCATTTAAAAAAAAAAGAAAAACTTAAGTACATAAGTAGTGATATGGATGCCGCTGCATCTGTTTAATAGGAACGTTAATTTCAGGGGGCATTCTGGTCTAGAAGCCTAAATTTTAAGCGTTTTTCAGAGTAGGATAAAAAAAATTAAGTTCATTTTTATAATCCATTTTTTCACAACATGTTCATTGACGTTTCAAAAATACAAAAACAAATCACAAAAAAAAAAAAATCAAAGAGTTACAGGCAAAAATTATTTGACTTTGACAATTAATTATACTTTTTAGACAAGGTATTTTTATATTAAATATTAATGACTGTTTCTTTCTTTTCTCACATATAACTTTATTTATATTATTTAATCGAATTTTATATTATATTTATTGCCGATTAAATAATGGAATTGCATTTTATTTATTATATTATCATTTATTATTTTTTTTATTATTATTATTTTTTTATTTTGTTCTGAAGACCACATTTTAGGGCAATTTTAGTGTCATTAGCTTTATACTAAAACTTGTACATTTGTAAGCAACCAAGCAATCAAGCAAACTTAATTGTAATATTGCAGTCCTGTCCACCCTAGAACGGGCTAGTCCCAGTTGGGTGACAGAAACAAATAAGCAAAAGGTTAAGGTTTTGCCATTCGGTTCCTGTTATTTTTGTAAGCTAATCAATGTTTTATAGTAATTAATTCTTAAATAAATAAAATAAATAAATAATGAAGTAGGGCTTAAAAAAATAGGTGCATCCTGCTCGTCATATTTTCAACCCTTGTAGTGTTATGAAACAAACAAAAAAAAGGGCCGCTATACGTTCTGTTTCTACGCCGTTCAACTAATAGCGTAGAAGTAACTAACTCTGTAACGCTTCAGAAAAGGTTGAAAAGCAGCATTTAGTACCACAGAATATTTTCTTAACATTGGCATCTTCAGTGGCGGCGCTAGGCGTCGGCGACGTCGGCGACCGCCGACGGCCTCGCACCTGACGGGACCTCGCAAAAATTTTAGAAATTATTTAAATTTTATTTATTTATTCTTATTTATTTTCATACACTTGCGTGAGTGAAGTTAGTGAGTAGTACTTTAGGGGTATTATCCAGAGTCCTCTGGCAACACTGAAACTTCGCATGCGAGAAACAGAGTTAACTTTTTTAACACAATGATAGATGCTATTATAGTCGACACCGAATGTCGATTTAAAGCGCTCAATGAATATTTTGAACAATTTGATTTTATTTATGATATCAGTTATTTGAAATCGATATCAAAAGAGGACCTTCTCAAGCATTGTAATGATTTAGGTACAATACTGCGGGAAGGCGACTGTGAAAACAGTGACATACAGCCTTTCGAGCTATATAAAGAGCTACAGCTTTTAAAAGTGAATTCACTTGACTCTGTCAACGACGCGAAACAACTCGCTTAGTACATTTTAGAAAATAATTTTGAAGAAATATATCCAAATGTTTATAAGCAATTAGAATCATGCTCATAGTTCCCGTCAGTACAGCTTCCGCTGAGAGAAGCTTCTCAAAGTTAAAATTGATTAAGACCTACTTGAGAAGCACGATGACCCAAGAGAGGTTATCTGCGTTATCAATTCTATCAATTGAAGCGGCTAGTATTAGCTATGACATAATCCTGAAAAAGTTCAGTGAGGCCAAAAGCCGAAACGTTTGTCTATTTTAATCTCTATTTGTGTAATTTTTAACATCGTTTGATTAGCAATAAAACTCGTTTACTCATACATTAGTTTCACTATAATTCGGCTCATGTAATCTAGCGTTTTCTTTTTGACTGGGGAATAAAAAAGGCCCCGCGAACCTAATTTTGCCGACGTCCAAGTGTGGTCTAGTGCCGCCACTGGGCATCTTCATTCATATTTTCTGATTTGAAATTTGAGTATATCCATCATTTTTTTGAGAAGTTTTCTAGTAATGTATTTTGTTTTAAAGTGGTTACTTGCAGCCACAGATGTGCAAAAATAACTGACCAATATGAAGGCTTATATAAAAAGGCTTCATTTGTTGTATCTCATATGGATAATCTCATTTGTGTCATCTCATTTGTGTAATCTCATCTGTAGAGAAATTTTAGTGAAACTTATTTTCACATTTTTTCAAATTTCAAAAAAAATTGCATAAATTCTCATCATAAATAAAATACAAACGGAGCTGCCATGGAATTCACCGACCGGAGTCGGGCCCATCATAATACTATTTTTTTTTTTTTTTACACTTCTGGGGGATGAGCAGTGGATTCCGGACTTACGAACCGGCTGTGGTAGGTTTAGGACAGCTGTCTTGCCACATGTGAGCGTTCACCTTACCACCCATTTACTCCCCCTTCGAAGCCATAGAATTTGAGATGCAGAAATCGCGGTTTTAGATAATTTTTCTAGAAAGGAGTTGATTATTTTCCTGGAGAGACCGAGATCTTTAAAAAGGTGAAACAAAGATTTAGCTGGCAGGCCTTGAGCGCCTACTTCCACCGCGTGAAGGTGAACAGTGAAGCCGTTCCGGGTGACGGCATTTGCGAGGTCATGGTATTTATTTAATTTGTACTCGTGGTCTTTTGGGATATTTGATTCCCATGGAACAGTTAATTCTACGATAAGGACCATCTTCCGAGATAGAGAGTAAAGAGTTATATCTGGACGCAGGGCTGTGCATCCGAGACTTTCAGGGAATTTATACTGCTTAGAGACCGAATCGACCTCCATAATCCAATCTGAAGCTTTCTCGATTATTGAGAAAGGTTTTGCAGTGAGATGTTTTTTGCCTTTAGAGCCAACCCGCACAAACTGTATTGGGGGTTTGGAGGATACTGTGGAACCCTTGTTGTCACGAGCCACTGCGAGACTAAGTACCTCGCGAATAACAGCAAGGACTTTGTCGTGGCGGTAAGTGTACCGTCCTTGATCCAAGGCCACCTTGCAGCCAGCTAGAATATGTCTAGCTGTGCAAGGGGTATTGCTACAAAGGGGACATGAACTATCCTCGGCATAGCTCCAACGAGCGAGGTTACTGGGGTCTGGAAGCGTATGCTGAAAGGCATTTAAATAAAATTTCAGCATCTCTGGCGTCCAGTCATACAACATTATTTTCCAGTGCATTGGAGGAGGAATGCAAAAGTCTCCAATTGTTGTCCAATCATTCTGGCATTGAAGGCCAATAGCATGAGCCATACTTTTGCTGTCATAATCTCCCCGCAAGAGAGACTTCTTCAAGTCCACATCGCTCATGGTTGTACTGCCATACCCCAGACCAGTGCCATTCTGGCTGATTCCAGTAAGGAACTTTTTGTGGAAGTCGACGCGGGCTTGTAGATCATTTGACTCACTACGGCCACTTACTACGTGCTTCGATATTGCCGGATCCTTGGAATTACTTAGAATCGAATTTTTTGTTATTCTGGAGTTGGCGTAGAGCAGAGAGGGCAGTTTTAGAGCTAGCCCAAAATTGTGTTTGGACCTGAAATTTCCGTTTGTAAAAACGAAAATTCCATACCTCTAATTATAAGTTGTTTATGCCAGCGTTGTATAGTATTCATAGGATAATAAATTAGATTTGTATTAAATCGGTTCTGCAAATACTCTGTCTTGTATTTACTATCTGTAATTGTTCTATAAAATTGAAAATAAAAGACATAAAAAAAATGGTGCAAAATTTCATTTTCTTTTACTTATTTGATATTGCCCAGTCATAGTGTCGTCTCTTGTTGGATGTAATTGTCACTACTGGTTGCCAGTACGCCAAAGAAGAAATGTTCATATACTTGCTCTCCTATATCGTGTACACTCCCAATTAACACCATCCCATTTCCACCAGCTTTTTGAACCACTAAGTTCCCACGGTCTCTTACTTCGGTCAGCCTCTGACAGTTTACTAAAAATTTCTAGTCATAATAGCGATTTCTATTCCTATTCTTTCTGTGTCCATGGTGCAAGACTCTGGAACGATCTCCCAGCAAACATACAAAACTCACCTTCTTTACCATCGTTTAAGACTCACCTTAGGATTACTACCTTTCTAAGAAGTAACCAGTTCTTCCCTTTCTCTCCTCTTCCTCTCCTAAGTTCCTCTCCTCGGGCATTATTAGTTTAATATTCTTCCACATGTCTGTATGTTATGCAGACGGTCAGTATGTTATGTAATAATCTTTATTTTCACAATGCGCGCATGTACCGCTGTATTTAGGTTAGTTGTAAGACATTGCCATGTGGCAATAAGCTCGCCTTTTTGTATACTAATTAAGTGCAAATAAAGAGTTTATTATTATTATTATTATTACTAGTTGGTAGATGCTAACCTCATGCTAACCTCAAATTATGTAGTCTCTCGACATAATTTAAGCTGTTAATTTTCAGGCGGATATGAATTTAACAGAGGAGAAAAAGGCACCGCTAAGAGTTCTTTCGAGAGATCAACAGAAGCAGATGCTCGTAGCCTACAAAGGAGTCAATACACAGGTGCTTATATTTCTTATATATGATTAAGTATTCGATATTGGCCTTAAATTGAGAGAGATTTATTTATTTATTTAAGAATTAATTACTATAAAACATTGATTTGCTTTTTTTTTAATTATTAGTATGCATAGCTTGTTAATACTTAGTTTTAGCAGTTTGGAAGTTTAATTGTGCTATTGATTTTTTAGTAGATCTTTAACAAATTGTTGTTCTGGTATATTTTGCTAGTATTGGCGAGTCTGTTGTCACTCCTGTTATAAATAAGATAAAAACGTGAAGTTTGTAACACCCGACGTTTCGGCGATGTTGCCAATTGGATACGAATGTAATGTAATAGAGGTTGAGATTTTTGGCAGGTGCTGCCTACGCCATTTTTAGATCTCATTTGCTAAAAAATGAAACGTAGTTAGTAATACAGTGGTAAATTTCAGGAAGGCAAGTCGAAATTTGAGAAACCCGTGGATTACCTGTCGTACCTGGGCCAGCCGGAGTTGTCCGTGACGAAGCTTCATACGTGTCTCGAAAACCTAAGGATAGCTCTAACTAATAATCCTCTATCTTGGGTGGAAGAATTTGTGACCAGAGGAATACCGAGGCTATTGTCTACTCTCAACGATTGCTACAAAAAGTGAGTATTTTTAAATTGAAACGGTCGAGCATGAACAAGATTTTGACTGTGTTTAAAAATCGGCTTGATGTGTTTGAAATTGTTTAAAAATCGGCAATGTGTTTAACCCTTGGAGTAAATGGGTATTTTCATGGATGCATCTGTCTCTTTTGCAGGATTTTCGGCGACATCGATCTTAAAGTACTATAACTACGAAACTACTACACCAATCATAAAAAGAACAACTGCACAATGATTGCATTGAAATTTCGAATATAGAATATTGAAGTATCATTTTGTAAAACAATTAGATAATTATGAATAAATATGAGAACGTCAAAGAAGTGAAAAAAACGCGGAACCAGATCTGGTCGTATCATACTCAACGGATAATTGTTTCAGAACCAGATTTGGTCGTATCATCCTCAAGGGGTTAAAATATAAAATAAGAATATTATTTGCACCTAACGCTTTTACAGCGGATCTTAACTTGCGTCTAACGTACTGAGGGCGTGATCGACTTTCATATAGTTTGTTTAAAAATCACGTACTCAGTTCGTTATTCGCGTCGTTCCAGCGTGTAGTTTCGTCTTTTATCTAAACATACATATGCAGGTAGTTGGTGTTCATGGTGTAGATAGTCTGCAACCCAGGAACGTGCATGATGCAGTCAGAATCTTATATGTCTCGATCAAGTCACCCCGTGCCCTGCGTTGGTCCAGAGTGGTCAATGCGAGAGCTGCCAGTCTTTCCTCGTTGCTTTAAGTTAAAGTTAAGTTAAAAGGCATTTTAGTCGCGTTTCGCTGGATCTTCTCTAGAAGATCGATATCCTTGCTAAAGTATGGGTTCCAGATCTGATAGGCGTGTTCCAAAATATGTCTAACAAATGACTTATAGATTTTTTGCATCAGTTTCTCTGTAATATATAGTCGCCTTAAAATTATAACTTGATAACTCTAAAATTGGCATTTTTGAGATAAGTATACCAGAAGATGTAAAAATATCAACTCTATATTCCCTTAACCCTTGGAGTAAATGGGTATTTTAATGGATACATCTGTCTCTTTTGCAGGATTTTCGGCGACATCGACCTTAAAGTACTATAACTACGAAACTACTACACCAATCATAAAAAGAACAACTGCACAATGATTGCATTGAAATTTCGAATATAGAATATTGAAATATCATTTTGTAAAACAATTAGATAATTATGAATAAATATGAGAACGTCAAAGAAGTGAAAAAAACGCGGAACCAGATCTGGTCGTATCATACTCAACGGATAATTGTTTCAGAACCAGATTTGGTCGTATCATACTCAAGGGGTTAAAACCAGATAACTAAAATTCCCCCGCCCTTAGGACTTAACGGTGGTTGATAAGTTGAAAATCAGCTCCAGCTATCATACTAAAAATCGATTTTTGGCAGCACTGTCTGTTATCGTAGTACAAAAACTCGATATCTCCACTTATCTAGTTAAAGGTTAGTATTTAGGCCCATTTATTAGTTTCCACAAATCAAAAATGGTAGACGAGTTGAAACTTTAAAAAAACATTAAAACGCATTTATCTCAGAACTAATAAATTCGAGTTATCGAGTTATAATTGTAAGGCGATGATATATGGTGAAAAGCTCTCCGAATGAGCCACAATAGAGAGCTTGCCGTCTTTACTATTTCAGTCACGTTTTCTTCTCATTTTAAGTCTTTTGTGATTATTACAGCAAGAAGAAATCCTTTTGTGATTTCACAGCTCGAAGAAAATTCTTTTCCAGAAAGTATGTCTGCTTAGCATTCTATTTTCCACGATGAAGAACAACACATTTTTCAGCATTTGGAGTTAGAAGCCTGTAACGGCCCTTAAGTACCGTCACATGCAATCAACAAATGCATTGGTTTCCAGTGAAATACACTGACACAAATTCAGCTATTTTGCTACCTCGTGTAGCGATGAATCAGCACGATGAAACAATACTTTTACTCGGAATATGATGCAATCCAATCCATTCCTCGAGTGATCATCCCCCCCAAGGTTGCTACGGCATACTCGGTACCCCTCTCACGAGGTCGCTCACCGAGTCCGGCCCCTTGGTTTCCTTTTCTGTCCTTTCCCTATCGAAAAGCATCAGTCTGCATCCCCACAGACTCGAGATACTATGAGCACAAGTAAAATCATCATCCTCACATCCTCGTAAATTCATTCATTTCGCGAGTCACTTCATCCGCGTCAATATTACCTATTCGGGAAGCGTTACAACTGGCAATATCGAACTCTCAATCAATTTAATAAATACCTTCTGATTCACTCAGAATCGCCTTTTAATACGGAGATAACCCGCAAGTTGACACCACCACCTCACACCGAATAACCTTGGAGTCTAGTGAGGGATGGTCCCTCACAAGCCATTCCGATGTCCAAGCGCTGAGTTCGTCGAGGTCATTCTTTATAAATAATAATTTTTGTTTCTTTTTTCAATGCACTCGCAGCTCGGCGGGGATCTTCGGGTTCGTTGACAACATTTTCTTGGATTTTGCTTTGATTGTGCGATTATGCTTCTGTAACTAATAACGAACAAAAAATGCAGCGCAGCGTTTCTGTAAACACAACTTTATGTTAATTTTGTATTTTTTTCCGTGTTAATTTTGTATTTATACATTGTCATATCATTATTATAGATTATCCGGCAGATATCGGATCAGAGCTCTACCGGATTACTGGAAATTACTAATAATGGTGTATTTAAACGGCAGAAGCTATGTTTCATTGTATACTGTAATTCTTTATCAGGACCTAATGGTCCCAATGCAGTTAAGCCATTATGACCCATTCCTGCTAGGGTCGGCCCAATGAGAGTCAGCACCCATCCGGTAGCCTACTAGTAGAAGTTTGAGCCCGGGTAGGACTCCTGTGCCTCTTGTCGGACAGGATGGAGGTGTCGACTACAACGGGCGACCCGTCACCCCAGGCTGGTATAACGATATAGATCATTCCTTCAGCCTTGGGATGAGCGTAGAAGACTTGGGGACAAGACAATCTACTGTCTAGTTCACCAGCAACCCGTTAAGAGTCCAACGCCTTACGGCGAGGCACCGGGAAAGGTATTCAGCGGTCAGCATCACCCCCTAACTACCAGTTTTGGCAGGATATCTCAGCCTGGAATTAACCTTCAGGATACCTCCGTCCTCCCGATTGGTTACAGGTCCGAAGTCGCTTGCGCAACCTCTACCTGTTGTATTACAGCGGTAATTCAGTTTGAATTTATCGCGGACCTGGGCATTCTTTGCCCTTAATGCCACACAGGATCGAGTGGTCCAAGGTCATTTCAAGAATAGCATGACACCACTAACGTTTTGCTGGTGAACTAGACAGTAGATTGTCTTGTCCCCAAGTCTTCTACGCTCATCCCACGGATGAAAGAACGATCTATATTGTAATACCAGCCTGGGGTGACAGGTTCGCCCGTTGTAGTCGACACCGCCATCCATCCTGTGGTTACGGGTTTGCCAGTTGTAGTTGACACCTCTCTAATAATACTGCATTACTGTGTAGGTTTGAGATTTCAGTCGAGAAAAGTAATACCGTTGATTACATAGGTTATTAGATTGCTCAATGATGCTACATTTTGGCAGCTAGGATTTCACTATGAAATGTAACGATTAGATGGGAGTCATTGATTAATATTTTCTTATGTTCGGTAGAATAGTTGGCGTTCTAAACATGCCTATACTATCTCAAAATAAAATACAAAACAAGCTGAAACCTGTCAAAATCGACATTCACTTTAATGTTTCAAAAATAAATGAATTGTTAATAACAAAAATAAATGGAATGCAAAAATAAACGGAAATGGATCATAGAGAAATTTGTCATACTAAATTTTTCAAGAATCTGCCTACAGTTTTCAATCTATATATATAAAAATGAATCGCCGTGGGTTAGTCTCGCAGGATCTCAGAAATGACTAGACCGATTTGAAATATTTTTCTTTTATTTTGTTTGCCTTGATTCAGGGGTGGTTTTACGAAAAAAAATATTTAGGGAAAACTCAAAGAAACAACTGAAAATAGAAAAAAATCAAAATTGATCATTTTGGGAAATAGGCGACTTTCAATAGATGGCGTTCGCGGTGATCTTATTGTTCGACAGCTGCGCCATCCATAACTGTTATTCATTCCGTGCGATTGTGTAAAATTTCACATAGTCGAAAAGGTCAAAAAAGTCAAAGTCGGAAAAGTAAAAAAATCGAAAGTCAGAAAAGTCGAAAAAGCATTTATATTTCATCATGTAAATTAAATACATTGACTCATTTAATCACCAAACGAAACTCAAACCGTACATGATTCGGCCATATTACAGATTTCAATGAATTGTATTTGGTAGGTTGATTAGGATTAATAAACGCTTATGAAGAGTTACAATCAAATCAATTTTAGGTGGAACGAAGATCACCGGGTCATCTAGTACATTATAATTATGCGCTTTATAGTGCAAATATACTAATAGATGGCATTCTAATCTCCATATTATTTCTTTCATGCAATATGTATTTTGTACGTTTCACGTAAGCCTAATTTCTTTCTTATTTACGATTTCACCAAAACCCAACTGTCTCGTCTGGATGCACTGGTGACAGCTATTCTAAAATCCTGGTTGTCCTTAGCCAAACCAGCTGACCCCTCGACTCTCTTCAGGTCCAAACACAATTTTGGGCTAGCTCTAAAACTGCCCTCTCTGCTCTACCGCAACTCCAGAATAACCAAAAATTCGATTCTAAGCAATTCCAAGGATCCGGCAATATCGAAGCACGTAGTAGTAAGTGGCCGTAGTGAGTCAAATGATCTACAAGCCCGCGTTGACTTCCACAAAAAGTTCCTTACTGGAATCAGCCAGAATGGCACTGGTCTGGGGTATGGCAGTACAACCATGAGCGATGTGGACTTGAAGAAGTCTCTCAATGTTGTATGAGTGGACGCCAGAGATGCTGAAATTTTATTTAAATGCCTTTCAGCATACGCTTCCAGACCCCAGTAACCTCGCTCGTTGGAGCTATGCCGAGGATAGTTCATGTCCCCTTTGTAGCAACACCCCTTGCACAGCTAGACATATTCTAGCTGGCTGCAAGGTGGCCTTGGATCAAGGACGGTACACTTACCGCCACGACAAAGTCCTTGCTGTTATTCGCGAGGTACTTAGCCTCTCAGTGGCTCGTGCCAACAAGGGTTCCACAGTATCCTCCAAACCCCCAATACAGTTTGTGCGGGTTGGCTCTAAAGGCAAAAAACATCTCACTGCAAAACCTTTCTCAATAATCGAGAAAGCTTCAGATTGGATTATGGAGGTCGATTCGGTCTCTAAGCAGTATAAATTCCCTGAAAGTCTCGGATGCACAGCCCTGCGTCCAGATATAACTCTTTACTCTCTATCTCGGAAGATGGTTCTTATCGTAGAGTTAACTGTTCCATGGGAATCAAATATCCCAAAAGACCATGAGTACAAATTAAATAAATACCATGACCTCGCAAATGCCGTCACCCGGAACGGCTTCACTGTTCACCTTCACGCGGTGGAAGTAGGCGCTCAAGGCCTGCCAGCTAAATCTTTTTTTCACCTTTTTAAAGATCTTGGTCTCTCCAGGAAAATAATCAACTCCTTTCTAGAAAAATTATCTAAAACCGCGATTTCTGCATCTCAAATTCTATGGCTTCGAAGGGGGAGTGAATGGGTGGTAAGGTGGACGCTCACATGTGGCAAGACAGCTGTCCTAAACCTACCACCGCCGGTCGTAAGTCCGGAATCCACCCTTCACCTCCCAGAAGTGTAATAATTATATATGATGGGCCCGATTTTTGGTCGGTTAATTCCATGGCAGCTCCGTTTTTATTTTATTTATTACCGTATGTTTAACTTTGTTTACATTTTTACAAACCTTTTACTTTTACAAATTTACATATTTTTAATCTATTTGACACTTACATTGTCACACAATTAATTTGTAATAACGATGTTTTTTTTATCGAAAATAGTGCATTTTCTGGGGAAGGAGTGATGTGGGGACACATGATGACGATGATGAAATACGTCATCGCATCGAGTTCCCCTGCACCTCCCTTCTTCCCGCGCGGGATTCAGTCCGCTGCACAGGCACACAGTAGTGCAACGCCCCCGGTCACGAATCGACGCTAGTAATCTCGCGCGCGCGCTGCATTGTGCGCGACCAAATTTATTGCTGATAAAGTATTAATATCGGCGATATATGGTTTCCTTCACACCGCAATATGGAGTCAGAACCCCACCAGTGAGAACGTGAGGATATGGGTGGCACGTCTCTCACCAGGCCACGCCAGGTGACATCACCGTACATATCATCATTACCAAAGTGACCCAGACACCCAAACAGCCTATATAAAATTGCAATAGATGGCACTAATAATTTAATCTTTTTATTGTTATCATTGGTTAAATAAAGGGTTTGTACAATTAATCAGTCTTATATAAAAAACATTCATTATCAATGCTATTATAGATAGCCAAATAAATTGCTATTAGTTTAGCCGAACAATGTTATCAGCGCCATGTGCATGTTGACAGTGCAGAAGAGTTGCCAAAACGTGGTACGGCATTAAGCAATCTTATACCCTATATAATCAATAATGACTGACTGAGTTTACGGCTGTGTCCTGACAGCGCCGGTTGTTTTACTTTCCATACTTTAATTTTTACAGTGATTCACGATATGATAGACCGCAGTACGAGTGCATACGATGTCTCTCCGCCATTATGAACAACACGGCAGGGATCCGGGCCGTGTTTGGATGCCAGGAAGCTCTTCCAGTCCTCGCCAGGAGTCTAGATACCAGCAAACCATACTGCATGCTGGAGGCTGCCAAGGTATACACATTTCATTGAATTTGTAATTCATAATAATCTACAAGTTAATGGACAACATGTACAAAATGGTATCATAATTAATTAATCCGTCTAAGTCCCAATCTATTGTAATTGGCAGCAAGAGACTGTTACCATCATTTAATATTGCATCTGTCCCACCAATCTATATTGATAGTAATGTTATACCATATTTAAAGACGGTGAAAAATTTGGGTATTATCATTGATCAATATCTCTCTTGGCAGTCACAGATCAATTACATTACATTTTCGTCGTGTCCAATTGACGGCTAAAGACCGCTCTTGGACGTGTCAAAATAATTGTGCTAGGTAGTAAGTCTCATTACTACTCTTTACTGAACATACATAGGTAGTCAAGAATTAACTACTAGATTGTCAAACTATAAATATAAATATACAAAATAGAAGCCTAATATTTGAAGTAGTTAGTTATTTGAAAAGATATGTAGTAAAATTATTCATCGTAATATTCAAATTGTCAGTAAAATGTTAAATAATCAAACTAAATCTACATTATGCATTTTAAACTAAAAGTACAGATATAAGTTCAACTTGGGTTGTCAACTACAACGGGCGAGCCCGTCACCTCAGGAAGTTTTAACGATTAGTCGTTTTATCTCCCTGGAGTGAACGTAGAAGACTTGGGACATGGGACAAAACAGTCCACCATCTAGCTACGTCACAAGCCCGTAAGAGGCCAACGCCTTAGCCGCGAGATAGCCAGGAATGTTACCTGGCGGGCCGACACTCGCGCCCTTACTTCCAATTGTGACCAGATTACTCCGGTCTCTCGATTGGTTCCGAGTTCGAGGTCGCTTGCGCGGTCCTCTCCCTTACGAAGCGGTGAAACGGTGTTTACCGAATCTATACGCGGACCACAGCGTCCTTTGCCCGGCTGTTCACCCAGGATCGGATGGCCGATGGTCGTTTCAAGAGCAGTCGCCGTTAAGGTCCGCAACCACCCCCGCTCTGTAGGAAACAGTACTGCTTCCAGACTCCCCCGACGAGGGGATTTCATAGTCTTCGGCGGTTGCAAAGATTTTTACCAGTGGAGGTTAAGAAGACCATAGCTCAAACACTGTTATTGCCTATACTAGACTATGCTGATGTTTGCTACCTTGACGTCACTGAAGCCATCCTTGACAAATTAGAGCGGTTGCAAAACGTATGCATTAGGTATATCTTCAATACGGAAAAAAATTATCACATCTGAGTATAGAAGCAGACTTCATTGGCTTTGAATACGTGAACGTAGAAACATGCATATTCTTTCCTTTCTTTATAACATCCTCAACAATCCTACCGCTCCCTCCTACCTAACCGAAAAATTTAATCACTTAGGAAGTCATGGTCTTCCACTCCGTTCCAGTCAGGATAGTAAAATCGCGATTCCCACTCATAAATCTTCTTTTTTTACTTATTCAGCTAGACTATGGAACCAGCTCCCGTCAAATATCAGAGACGCACCAACGGTTTCTACTTTTCAAGTATCTCTGAAAAAGCATTTCATGTCCTTACATTCCTAGTTATCCTACGTCTCATCCCATCCTGTCCTATCCTTCGCTCCTTACGAATATTTCAAATCCTAATTATATTTAAAAAATGGCATTTTTGTTACTTGAATAATTTTTGTTACGTAATAAGTTTTTTTCTCTTTTTTTTTTGCTAATTTTTATCTCTTGGAACCTAAATTCTTACACTTTCATGAAGGTTTGCTGTAAGAGATTGTGTTTTAGGCAATAAGTCCACCTTTTGTATGTTTTTGTTTCTTAAAATGTGCAATAAAGAATCTCTATCTATGTCGTAGACAAAAAAATTGATTTATCAGGTACTTTAAGCTCATACAGGTTTGACCAGGACCATATCCAAACTTTAGCAAACTAAAATTACCCCTTCTGATCCTGAAAAGCATATACATTTTTTATCACTTTTGAGTAATACACTTAATTATTATTTTTAATTTTGTTTGGCTTTTATTGCAAATACTATAATGTTATTGTATATTTCCGCATAGGTTTTGGCAGCGACTTGCTTAATACCTGGCGGTCACGAGCGTGTCCTCGAGGCGATCACAATGGCGGGGGAGGCCAACCGAAGGGAGAGATTCCTGCCTATCGTACAAGGACTTTCAGATCGTTCTCCCGACAGTTTGAAGGTAAAAAAATATTGTATTGACCTTTGCTAGTGAACATCCTATAATATAGCTTAGACTGAAAAAACTCTGTTGAAAATGAACTTCAAAATATGAAATTGAAGAGTATCGTGGTTGTTAGAGCATTTTCTGAAAGAGATGGAATGTTTAAATGATGTCGTCAGGAATAATTGATACGGATGATTTTTCCATAATTTCTACTTAATTTCAATATTTTAAAAAGAAAACGAATTTACCACATGAAGTTTGTAACATCTGACGATTCAGCGATGCTGTAGCCGCCATTGTCCAGGGTACACTGGAGTGTTGTCAATCGTTATCCACTGTTGTTTAGCAAGCAGGCGGCAAACTGCTGCTGTTGCTACGCAGTTTATAACTGTGGCGGGTTCAGCCGCCATGCACACGACACTCAGTGTATCTTGTGACACATCCTTGCTCTCGGCAATGGCGTTAAGAATATTTTAAGAAGAGAGTTCCGTGGCATCAAACTCGCCACTTTACGTTTAAGTTAAACTATGTTATATTCTTCATGTAGTATGTATTCGATTTGTTCTCCCACGTGTATCATTATAATTAAAGTCTCAGTTGACAACGCTGTTTGGCTGGTCCGCGGCGCGCGGCGAATGGGAGGCGGCGGCGGTGATAAATCGTTTCCCGAGCGGAGCGCACGCCGCCTTGCCGCCCGCTCCGCATTTTACGTAACCACGCTATCTGTTAAGAAATATATTTCACGTCGTATCCAAAGTGCTGTATTTCATTGTTCGTCTGGCACATCTACCTATAGTTCCATGTAGCAGAGAGTTTAAAACCGTCATCTTAAATATACAAGGCGTATCTCGTGATATTTGATATCAAAGAATTCCAATATGGAAGAAGATCCAATATGGAAGCAACTCAGAAACTGAGCATATATATCATGAGCATTCTTACCATACGTTAAGGCGTGACTAATCGAATAAGTAACACGCTGAACAAATTCGATATAATAACGATCTTCAAACTGACCTAAAGTATAGCTGGGTCTCTGTTATGTATCGCCTTATACGCCGTATATAAGTTGATCTTAATAATTAATTACATCTTGTAGAGAGAGAGCACATTTTTATTCTCGACGGTTCCGACATGACATCTTTGTACACTTTTTCTCTGTGTGATACATTTTTGCCAGCCCTTGTTCAGAGTCCAGAGTTCTTGTATACAGAAGAATGATGTATCGGAATGGCGAGTATGTTATCCCGGCTTGATCGAAGTGGAAGACCGTGGCCTCACAAAGGGTGGAAATTCTCCTTGAGATAGGAGGGTGAAGTGGGGTTATTGAGGATGTTGTAGAGTAGCGACAATGTATGCAAATTTCTTTGATCGCGAATAGGAAGCCAATGAAGTTAAAATCATACCTGAGGAAGATATTTTGCAGACGCTCCAGATTATTCCAAATAACCTCACTGGCATCTATATAACAAACATCACCGTAGTTTATTCTATAATTAGTGTGCATTGTCATTACCTCCAAGGTTTTTGTATTGATATACAATAATCTTCTTCATGCTCTCCTATTCCCATTATTTGTGGTCGGGTCTCCTCACTTTTCTGCACCAGGTTAAACAATCTTGGGTTGTCGGTTCGGACAATTGGCTTTCTTGAGGTTGTTGGAGTTTCAGTCCAACATACCCACAACAAAAAAGTAATTTCTACAGAATCGAAACCGCAAACCCGCTCAAATCTACACGAGCCAGCTGCAGTTGATTTCCAACTAAATTCGGCATTTTTTTGCACAGTCAAGTGATGACTAATGTCACTTCTTCTGATCGATACGAAATTAACACACATTTCTCACCCCACTCACAACTATTGCGTCACTGCTTACAATATAAAACGCAGTACATTTCGATCGATCAATATCATTCCCTGGAGGACAGTATCCGCGCACTATCAAGTACTCGCGCTCTTCTTTATCTTCGAGTCAACAAATCACGCATAGTATACGCGACTATCATTATCTTTGAATCTATCGCGGCGCTCCACACTTCGGATACACAACTACGGCTTCACCTCGCGCCCACACTACCTACACAACGGCGAAGCATCAATCGAGGCGTTACGAACTGGCAACCTACTAGACACCTTCTGAATAAATACTTCAACTTCAACATCCAAGACTTTCAATAACGGAGAAAACTTCTCGATGAGAACCACCCTTCGCTCACAATCAATTGGAGTCTAGTGAAGGGTGGCCACTCTCACAAGGTCTCTTTCGATGTAGGACCACTTTCTTTTGTTCAGGTAGTTTCATAGCAATTTGCACCACATAGTCGTCGCTTTGTCTTTTGACATGCCCATACTAGCGTAGGCGGTTTTCGGTGATCTTACCTACGATTGCTGCAACTTGAAGCTACCTCGTATGAGTTCATTACGGCTTCTGTCCAGCCTAGTTACACCTCCCGCCAGGGTTGGCTTGATTTTCCCCAACCCAAAAAAACCCACTGGGTTAAATTGGGTAAAACCCACCTGAAAAAACCCGAGGGTTTTTGACGAATGTGGGTTTTTGAAAAAATACTTGTTTATAATAATTAAATCAATGAACGGATATAGCATTTATATTATATTTTATCAAAAAGAAAAAAAAGGATGTATTTTGACACACCCAGTCTGTTCCGTAATTTACTCCAGACCATTCCAAATGTTGAGAAGTCTTTCAATTGATGCAGAACTGGCCGGACAAGTGTAATGCCGACTACTTTTGGCATGATTTATAAGATGACTTATGGATAATATTGTTACGTGGATAGGCAGCAGAAGATGCAAAAACACGGTAGAACACTCAACTTGATTTATTACAAACTCTTACAATGCTCTTCAAGCGATAAAGACCCTTATATACACTTCAATATACACTATTTAGTTCTAAAATCGTTTGCACTACTACTCAATACTTGGTGCCGAAATGCTGCCAGCACTACTACTCAATACTTTCGCGCCGAAACAGCGCCACTAGCAGTTGTTAGTGTTAACTCTTATCTTGTTGTGAAAATAAAGGGGATCTCCCCGACATCTTACAATAACGATTTTCAGGGGAATTCGCTTCATGGTAGTGTTACAACTTTATTCAGTAGCAAATAGATTTGGATTGGGAGAAAAAATGCAATAAAATGGTAATAAAATAAAATAAAATGTAAAATTAAAATATGGTAATTTAAAATTCTCATTAACTCCGAAAAAACCCGAAATTCCCCAAAAAAGCCCGAAATTCCCCGAAAAAACCCGAAATAACCCAGTGGGCAGATATTTTTTGATAAAACCCGGGTTTTTGCCAACCCTGCCTCCCGCCCACCTGAGGATCTTCAATTATATCCAATAAACAATATATTATATTAAAAGGTCCATTTAATTGCAGGTTGGCTGTATGCAGCTGATGAATGCCATAATTACGGAACCAGATGAACTCGACTTCAGGATCCACCTTCGGAGCGAAATGATGAGAATCGGATTTTGCGATATTATTGGTGAGACTAACGAAATAGTTGAGATAAATCTTAGATTGCTCTAAATATGAATTTGACTATCCTAAAGAAAAACAATATTTACTTTTTGTATTTTCTCGAAATTGTTATAATTTTTTGCGTAACAAGAATTCCATATCACCAATCTGTACCCAAGCCTACTTTGATTAATGCATTGAAAATAGGATTTTTGAGATGAGTGTAATTTTCCGTCATTTTCTCAGATTTTGACATTTTTGCAGAAGTGGCCTGTCCCGTCAGAATCTAGTGACATTGAGTCTAAAATCCTGCTTGTCCTTAGCTAAACCAGCTGACCTCTCGACTCTCTTCAGGTTCAAACACAATTTTGGGCTATCTTTAAAACTGCCCTCTTTGCTCTACGCCAACTCCAGAATACAAAAAATCGGTTCTGTCCTATTCTAAGGATCCGTGAATATCGAAGCATGTAATAAGTAGCAGTAGTGAGTCAAATGATCTACAAGCCCGCGTAGACTTCCACAAAAAGCTCCTTGCTGGAATCAGCCAGAATAGCACTGGTCTGGGGTATGGCAGTACAACCATGAGCGATGTGGACTTGAAGAAGTCTCTCTTGCGGGGAGATTGCGATAGCAACAGTATAGCTTATGCTATTGGCCTTCAATGCCATAATTATTGGACAACAATTAGGGACTTTTGCATTCCTCCTTCAATCCACTCTATGACTGGACGCCAGAGATGCTGAAATTTTATTTAAATGCCTTTCAGCATACACTTCCAGACCCCAGTAACCTCGCTCGTTGGAGCTATGCTGAGGATATCATGTCCCCTTTGTAGCAATACCCCTTGCACAGCTAGACTAGTGGGCCTTAGATCAAGGACGGTACACTTACCGCCATGACAAAGTTCTCGCTGTTATTCGCGAGGTAATTAACCTCTCAGTGGCTCGTGCCGACAAGGGTTTGACAGTATCCTCCAAACCCCCAATACAGTTTGTGCGGGTTGGCTCCAAAGGCAAAAAACATTTAACTACAAAACCTTTCTCAATAATTGAGAAAGCTTTAGATTGGATTCTGGAGGTCGATTCGGTCTCTAAGCAGTATAAATCCCCTGAAAGTCGGATGCACAGCCCTCCGTTCAGATATAACTCTTTACTCTCTATCTCGGAAGGTGGCCCTTATTGTACAATTAACTGTTCCATGGGAATCAAATATCCCAAAAGACCACGAGTTCAAATTAAATAAATACCATGATCTCGCAATTGCCCGGAACGGCTTCACTGTTCACCTTCACGCGGTGGAAGTTGGCGCTCGTGGCCCGCCAGCTAAATCTCTATTTCACCTCTTTAAAAATCTTGGTCTTTCCAGAAAAATAATCAACTTTCCTAGAAAAAATCTCGAATTCTATGGCTTTGAAGGGGGAGTGAATGGGTGTTAAGGTGAACGCTCACATGTGGCAAGACAGCTGTCTTAAACCTACCACCGCCAGTCGTTAGTCCGAAATCCACCGCTCACCCCTCAGAAGTGTAAAAAATAGTATTATGATGGGCCCGACTCCGGTCGGTGAATTCCATGGCAGCTCCGTTTGTATTTTATTTACTATATTAAAATGTTGTTTTCGTATAATCATATCCTTACGCTCCATTCTTCAAACGCGGCTAACTTCATTTCGTAACTTCGTGACGCAAACCTACGTGCAAATATGTCTGCTGTCTCCTGTGAACCTGACTCTGTCAAAGCGACATTTATACAAATCTTTACCCTGCAAATCTTTCTCAGATGATCTAAACATCAAAATATCAACTACCCTAGGCAACTTAAATACGATCTTCCAAGCAGAATGCATTGGCATCACCAGAGCAGCACAGGCAGTCGCAGCCAAAGATGTCGGAGACGTAAGTTTGAAATTTGTCTCCGACAGTGCCTCCGTGCTACAAGCGCTAGCAAAAAATACGATAACCTCAGTCCTCGTACTGGAATGCCACAATGCGCTTCAATCCATTGCAGGGTCAAATAAAGTGACCCTGCAATGGATTAAAGGGCACAGTGACTCACTGGGCAATGACGCGGCGGACGAACTGGCCAAAAGGGGATGAAAGAAAATAGTATATGGACCGGAACCCTTGATGCCCATTCCCCAGGCCCAAATAAAAACATGGCTACGCAGGAACACCGAAGAAACCCACCTTACAGAATGGAAAAAAAACGCAGGATGCAGGCAAACAAAGAACGCGGTTCCGGAAGCGTCCAAAAAACTTGCCCGCAACCTCACCAGATTAAAAAGGGACAAAATCCGCAAAGTCATAGGTACTATGACAGGCCACTGTCCCCTAAACAAACACCTGTTTACCATAGGTGTGACAGACAGCCCTCTATGCAGAGGATGCACGGAGGAAGAAGAAACGCCACAGCATGCGCTCATGGAATGCAGGAGCGTGGCAGAGCAACGGGCAAGAATACTACAATCTCCAGCATCTGTCCCGGAGGCCTGTAGCAACCCAAACAGGCTGCTAACCTTCTGGGACAGCCTGGGTTGGCTGGAGTAACATAAATGGAAACATGAGCCACGCACAGCGGCCCAATCAAGAGGCCAAGTGCGGGAAAAAGCCCAGTCAAACTAACTAACTAACTAACTACCCTGCAAATCTAGCGGCCCCCGAGCAAAAAAAAAATGCATTGTATTGGTTTAGGTGGTCTTTTGTAAAAAAAAATAATTATTAAAATCCGACCCTGTTCGGGATCTTCATCTCTGATCTTCCCCAACTCGCCGGAATATCAACGAGCCTCTTCGCTGATGATGTTAACCTTACTGCAGACGCTGTCTTGAGTTGTGGAATATTAAGAGAAGTTTTAGATGAAGTCACAAAGTGGACTCAAGACTGGGTTATTAAAACCAACCCTGAGAAATGCACAGTTCTACACCTTGGTAAAAACAACCCTAAAAATGACTACCAACTTGGATCGATCAGCTTAACCACCACAAATGCACAGAAAGGTAAAGGTAAAGGTAAAAGGTATTTATTTCCAATACAACCATACAATTGTGTAGGAATGACAGTAATTAATCTTAAATTAGTTACTCAATTTAGACAAGAGATGATATACAATATATAGTTTTAAACTTACCAATTTACAAAAACATAGACTATATGATAACAGTTTACAACAAAACAATTAACGGTAAATAATATGTATTAGATTAAATGGGTAGATACGATGCTATGTATTTTCAAAATATTTTAAGAAGTCGTTATGGGCATACATGTTGATTTTAAGCAGATAGACTCGGATGGATCTCTTGAAAATATCGATGTTTTTAATTTCTTTTAATCTTTCGGGCAATTTATTGAAAAGTTTGAGGCCTAAGTATCGACTAGTCGCCTGGAACTTGGCAGTACGTGCTACGAACGGTTGGAGATACAGGGTTTTATTCCTGGTGTCATGCCGATGTACTTCCTCGTGGGATATGGCCGAGCTCTTATTGCAATAGAATTCGCAAAGAGCTTCTTGAGCAAAAATTGCATATACGGTCAATATCCCTAGTTTTTGGAAGTGTTCACGACATTTGAATTTCACGACAAAGACCTTGGTATAACGATTACGGACAACTTGAAATGGGCAAACCATATTGAAAACATCGTAAAACAGGTAAACTCACTTCTATATTTGGTAAAGAAAGCTTCTCAAGTATTGACGATACCGACATTTCTAAAAATTTACCAAACCTACATTCGTCCTCTGATCGAGTACGGTTTTCAAATCTGGAATCCTTATTTTGCCAAGGACATCAACCTGCTTGAAAGTATACGACGTAGAGCGACAAAACTGCCAAAAACCCTAAGAAAAACACCCTATGAACATAGATTAAAAATCCTCAAACTGACAACTCTGGAGCAACGGACACACAGAGGAGATCTCATAGAGACATACAAAATACTGAGGCAACACTACTACTGCCCAGAGTTGGAAAGCATGTTTGTGTTCAATTCAAACAATCACTTAAGAGGTCACAGCCTGAAACTCAACGTTACAAGCTTTTCAACTGAAGCGAGAAAGCACTTCCTGACAAATAAAATCGTGAACCGCTGGAATAAACTGCCCGAGGAAGTTATCGAAGCACCGACCATAAATGCATTCAAAAATAGGCTTGATTTATATTTAAAAAATGATATATGAAAGAAAAAAAAGGAAACAGCAACACCAGTGAATTTCATAGATATGAACACATCAGCGTTAAGCTGCTAGTTCATCAACAAATAATAATAATAATAATAATAAAATAAATAAATATATATTTTTTATTTCCTACAGAGGCTGTGCGTGCTGGGGCTAAGGGTGCCCTTCAAATACAAATGAATGTCTTCGATACGCATTCAGAAGAGGATCAGGACGAATTTTTGGCTAAATTCGATAGCATCAGGTGAGCAATACAAAAAATATATCGAATATTGTTTCTTTTATTAGGTGTCAAGGCGGAATTACATTGAATCAGTTACAGGTATCATTGCTGGCGCCGAGAACTGACTCACACTGTTAAGTATAGTCAGTTGGTCGGGGTTATTTGTCGATGTACGCACGCTATTATAGTCAGTGGGGAAAAAGGGAAAGATTTGGTATACACCGTTTCACCGCTTCGTAAGGGAGAGGACTTCGCAAGTGACCTCGAACTCGTAACCAATCGAGAGACTGGAGTAATCTGGTCGCAATTGAAAGTAAGGGTGTGAATGCAAGCCCGCTGGGTAACATACCTGGTTATCTCGCGGATAAGGCGTTGGCCTCTTACGGGCATGTGGCGGAGCTTGACGGTGGACTGTTTTGTCCAAGTCTACTGCGCTCACTTCACGGGAGATAGAACAACCAATCTTTAAAACTTCCTGAGGTGACGGGTTCGCCCGTTGTAATTGACAACTCTATTTGAGAGCAGATAGCAGCACGAAGTAATTCTTCTGATGTCATTCTGTACCACTGTCGCAAGTTTTCCAGCCAAGAGTAACGTTTGTCTTCCTGAGTTCAGTGTGAAATATGTGAAATCTTAAATTACAGTTTGATGATGTGTTTGTTTGTTTGTGCGAAAATCTTTGTTGCATACACAATAGATTTCAACATAGCGAATCTTTCAACAAAAAAAATATTCTTCTTCTTCATCAGCGCGCATTCGCCCACCGTTGGGCATACGCCTCTCCAATCACTCTCCATCCGGATCGGTTGTCCGTTTTCCTCATCCAGACTGGTCCAGCTGTCTCCTTGATGTCATCGACCATCGGGCCGGTGGTCTGGCCACACTTCTTCCGCCTAGCCGGGGTCTCCACTCCAAAACGCGCTTGCTCCACCGTTCGTCGTGTCGTCGGGCCACGTGGCCGGCCCGAGCCCATTTCAGCTTGGCCACTCTTTGACCCACGTCGACCACCTTCGTGCGCTGTCTGATGAGCTCGTTTCGGACTCGATCGCGCAACGATATGCCGAGCATGACTCGCTCCTTGTTACGCTGCACCACCTTAAGCTCGTGGATCATCCCAGCAGTCAGTGTCCATGTCTCACAAGCATACATCATAGCCGGTAACACGCACTGATTAAACACCTTCGTCTTGAGCGATTGGAGAATTCTGGACTTCAGCACGAAGCTCAGCTTCCCGAAGGCTGCCCATCCCAATTGTTTTCTTCGCTTTATCTCTGCCATCATCGAGTCCGGCCGAGCTTTATCACCTGTCATAGGTATGTGTACTCTTGCACCTGCTCCAGCGGTTGTCCATTCAATGAAAGAGGATTCGGTGTGAGATCGGCTTTCGTCATAACCTTTGTTTTGTCCATGTTCATCTTAAGACCCGTTTGCAGGGACGCGTGATATAGTTGCTCCAGCATGAGTTGTAGGTCTTCGGCACATTCAGCTATTATAACTATATCATCCGCGTAGTGCAGGCGATTGAGATACACGCCGTCAACGTTGATTCCCTTGTCACTCCAGTCCAATGTCTTGAATATATCCTCCATAGCGTTGGTGAACAGCTTAGGGGATATAAAGTCACCTTGTCGGACTCCTCTTTGGACTGGCATGGGGTCTGTTAGCTCTTTCAGCTGTACGGTCATTACTGCCGCTTTGTACAAGCTCTTCAGGATCTGTATATACCGGTAGTCTATTTGACATCGATGTAGCGATTCGGTGACTGCCCAGTGTTCTATGGAGTCGAATCCTTTTTCATAATCGACAAAGGCTAGATAAAGGGGCCTATTGTGTTCTTTGGACTTTTGGATAACCTGCCGAAGTGGTCGATCGTTGTGGTCGATCGTTCCAAAACCCTTCCGAAATCCTACCTGTTCCCTGGGTTGATATTCATCCAGTCTTTGTGTCAAGCGTGTAGTCAGGATTTTGGAGAATACTTTGTACACCTGACTTAAAAGTGAGATAGGATGATCATTTTTCAGAAGGGTCTTATCGCCTTTCTTATGGAAGAGCACAACGATGCTGTTAGTCCAATCCTTGGGTACTTCACCAGTGAACAAGACCTCGTTGAACAGCAGACTCAGCTCCTTTACGATAGCTCTGCCTCCAGCTTTTAGTAATTCCACAGTAATGCCGTCCTCGCCCAGAGCCTTGAACTTCTTGGTGCGCTTCAGTGCTTGCTTCACTTCATACGTACTAACTTCAGGAATATCTTCCAAGTAGTGTCGCTTGATAGGCGTACATGCGTGCATTGTGGAAATATAGATTATTAAAGAAATAAGTTATTCTAATTATTCTAAAGAAGTCATGTTTCGTATATTTTCTGGGAGATCTTTCCAGAGTCTTGCACCATGGACACAGAAAGAGTAGGAGTAGAAATCAGTATTATGATATGATGAGGACTTTTGAGTAAATTTTCAGAGGCTGATCGAAGTATGATGCCGTGGAAACTTAATGGATCGTAAAGCTTGTGGAGATATGATGGTATTGATTGGTAGAGCAAATATGATTATTTCCCCCTTGGCAGCCACTTTAACTGTGCCCCATATTCGGCCACATGATCATACTTATGAATGCATACATTTTGAAAACGGTCAAGTTTCATCTACTGCAAGTTGCCAAAAATCCTGAAGAGTATTTTGCATTCAAAGACGTCCAGTGAATTTTTATCCGCTTTAATGAGAGTGCATTTTTCTGAAGCGCAAGTTAAGGCTGGTTGAATGAGTGTCTTGCAGAGGTTTGCCTTCATCCTCCGAGAGTCCAAAGTAACACCTATTCGCTGCCATTAAATGCACTGTCACCTCTTCATAGGTGTTGTTGCTGGTAATTAATAAGCTGACGTATGTGAATTTTCAGGATTTCTCAATTCTTTTGCATTTGTGAAAAAAATATGATAGCAACTGAATATTTCGCTTTCAGGTTAGACTTCGACGATATTAACGAATGTTTTGAGCTGGTGAAGAACTTGACAATGGAAACATCGGCTGAGCCATATCTTCTCTCTATCTTACAACATTTACTCTTCATAAGGGACGACCACTTTATTAGGTAACATATTTTTTTAATCTCTTATATTTCTCTTTTTAACACGGTTTTATTAGGTCGACCTGTATGTAACTATGTAATGGAGTCTAAGGTAACTAATTTAACCATCTTCCAAGGATCGCAGCATCATGAAAATTGGCAGCTGTATGTAGTTCTGATGACAATACAATAATATGTACTGTCGAACTGATCTGATGATGGAGTCGGAAGATATGAACTGGAACTTCATGATGGAACATCGTATCATAGCTGTGTTTGGACTTGTTAGAAAAGTCTTGGAATGAACTTTGACCACGATTAGGTTTCAAGGTCTGGTGATGAAGCCGGAAGATAGGCACTGGCATTCCATGATGGAATATCGTATCATAGCCGTGTTTGGACTTGTTAGAAAGGTCTTGTAATGAACTTTGACCACGAATAAGTTTCAAGGTCTTTTTTTGGTTTTTACGTGCATTTATAAAAGCGTGTTTTTAGTGTTTTTTTAAAACTATTAATTTATTTAGTAATTATTCTAAAACTCCACCATATTATTTCTATGCTTATTTTTTATTTCAATGAAATGCTATTTCAAATCAAATAAAGTTTATTGTCTTCTAAACCTTATACATAAGTAATTATTTAGACATTAGTACACAGTACTTTCGATACATGATATTACATAATTTGATTTTGAAAACCAAAGCAATCCAGTGATTATGGAATCGGTATAAGGGGCCATCCACATATTACGTAATCACCGAGGGGGAGGGGGGTTGGAGCTGAGCTTACGTTTGATTAAATGGGGGGGGGGGGGGGGGGGAAGGGGGTGCCCATCCTGATTACGTAATCAACTTTGGTCATTGCATTGCAATTTTTTTGGTCTAAATCTGCATGGAAATATGGCAGTGCCACGCTCTGGCACTGCCATATATATATATATATATATATATATATATATATATATATATATATATATATATATATATATATATATATATATATGGCACTGCCATATATATATGGCACTGCCATTATATTTTTCAAACCTTTACAGGCCTGCTTACTACAAACTCATAGAAGAATGTATCACACAGATCGTCCTACATCGAAACGGATACGATCCGGATTTCCGTGCCACTTCCCGATTTAACATAGATGTGCAACCGTTAATAGATGGATTAATAGGTGAGAATATCAACCATAACACTTTATGTGGGGATGTTTATGCAAAACTTTTTGTAGGAAGCGCCAGCTTGAATCTATAGTCAATTACTTAAGCATTCCTTTGAAACTATAGTATATTTCGTAGTCTATAGTCTATGTTGTTTATGTTGACTATAGCGTATAGTCTATAGTTTCCTATAGTCTATAATTGAATCTATAGTCGATTCCTTTGAATCTATAGTCGAATACTCAAATTTGAATCTATAGTCGATTGCTTAACCCTTTAGGCCTCGGCCCCTCAGCCGATTGACAAGTTGCTGTTCCAAAAATTTTTGGTAAAAATTAGTAAAAAAGTTGAATTACGACACTGTATCACCAAAACATTAATTACTGCCAAACCACTGTACCCATAATTAAAATGAAACATAATAACACAATAAAACATAATAAAATAAAACAAATTAAATTAAAATTAAATTAAAACAGGGTCGTCATGCTGAATCGTATTGTGGCCGATATCGGCCAATCGGGGTCTGAGGGTTAAGCATTCCTTAACCAAGCATCGCTCGGGTTCTATAGACAGTCAACTTCCCTAAGCTCAAGCAGGTAGGATTCTTTTTGTTTCTTCTGGCAATATACACAAAAGTATCGGTCGTAAATGAAAGAATATTTCTCTTTTGTCAAATACTCCTAAATTAATTACTAAACTTTTATATGTCGTATTAAAAATATTTTACTGTATTCTCATTACGTTTATTCTTCTGTCACTGTGCTTTCTTTTAATGTATTAGCTAAATCCTGTCACCGGCCGCCATTTTGCTTTGTCATTTTGATGTTTCGATCAAAGTCCGTCTAAGTATTAACCCGGTAACTCCCTAACATCCCTTGCAGGACCAACGGCCGACTCCCCCAATTTCCAGGTTATAATTTTTTATATGTCAAATTCCAATGCGATCATTTTACAGTAATTTTTTTATGATCCGTATAGTGGTTTACAAGTTATGGTCGTTTGTATCAAGGTCGTCGACTCACGTCGATTTTACGCGCGAAAATGTCGCGGGCAAAAGTGATAGCTGAATTTTTACTTCGCGAGAGGAGGGGTTAAAATATCCACAAAATGTCCAACCTGATACCAAACAAATCAATTTCATTGTGTTCTAGAATCATTCAAGAATCAAAGGCGGAAGGTCGATATAAACATGATATAAGGCAGCGCCACTAGAAATAATATACCGTGTCACTGGCCGCCATGTTGCATTGTCATTTTCATGTTTCGATCGATTTCCAATCGAACCAAAAGCAAAAGAAATCAAATTCAAGAATCAAAAGCTGAGGCTTATAAAAACATGCCATATTATTGAATATTCTTATAGACTAGTTTTAAATCCTTTTGTATTTGAGTTTAGTTTTTATTGACATATTACTGATTGTAAAATTGACATTTACTACCTTTACATAGTATATAGTGATATATCCAAGAGCGATAAATTCACCAAGTGTCATTAAAATTCAGCAAAATTTCATTATTTCCTTTTTTCTTGAAAATTCCTGAAAAGTAATGAATTTTGAAAGATTTCTAACCGCTTTAACCCCTCAAGCGGCGGGTGTAAATCTTGGCAGTCACCTGTCATTTCTGAGAGTTAAAGGTCAAAAATATAGCACGTTAGAAAAACGATCATAAGAAAGAAACTACTTGATGGATCATGAAAAGACAAAATTGTAGAATGATCGCATTGAAATCTGAAATATAAAACATTAAACCTCATTTTGTAAAACAATTGAAAAGTAATGAATTTTGAAAGATTTCTAACCGCTTTAACCCCTCAAGCGGCGGGTGTAAATCTTGGCAGTCACCTGTCATTTCTGAGAGTTGAAGGTCAAAAATATAGCACGTTAGAAAAACGATCATAAGAAAGAAACTACTTCATGGATCATGAAAAGACAAAATTGTAGAATGATCGCATTGAAATTTGAAATATAAAACATTAAACCTCATTTTGTAAAACAATTAGATAATTATGAATAATTATTAGAAAGTTGGAGAACAGAAAAAAAGTCACTTATTAAGCGATATCGACGTTTTATCTCAAAATACGAAACCCTATTTAGAAATTGTATACACATTTGTGTACGTTATTACATGCTTTACCAAATCTATTAGTACGTTTTATTTATTTCCATATATTTATCCGAAGAGAAGCTACATAATATCAGAAAAGAAGCACAGATCCGAGCAATGGCAGCACTCGACTAAGTGCCCCCAGAATACAAACAATTATATTAGGGATTCTAGACTGCGAAAAGCACGACTGAATAATCAAATAATACAGAATTTATCCGTCTCTCACACATATCTAACAGGGGGTGGTTGCACTGTGATTTTGGTGTAAATTCAGTTCGTTGAGAGCGTGGTTTGTCGTGCCGCACTCTTACCCGTTTTGGGACGTTACTGAGCATTGACTACAATACATGGTATTCGGGACGTTACTGTCTTGAGGATTTAAAGGATTCATTAAATTATTGATATATAAATTAATATAGAGATGTTTTTTGTTAAATCGTAATGTAAAAATCATAAAGCCATTTTGGCTTGTTTTTGTCAATATTTCTCTAATTATACCCTTTTATTTTGATTACGCTATTTGTTGTTGTGTCTCTTTTTCATATATGGGGAATATTTGAGAAAGCGCTGAAACAACATAAAATGACAATTTTGTATGGCATTTCTTAGAATCATTAATATAAGGCACAATATTGCAGATGTTAGATAGTTTAACTTATGGGATAACGATGATTTCTACCTGATGCTCGCTTGGACGGGCCGTCACTTCCTTCACACCTTTATAGAACCAAGAGAAAATGGCAGCGAATATCCTCATTGGGGAGAAATTGTAGCAATTCTCCTAAATTGTTAAAATCCATGTTCATGCGGTTCTTGTCGTCTTTAGATAAAACGAGAGCAGAGGAAGAAAAACAAGCTGAAGAATTAAAGCAGAAGCTGAAGAAGCAATCGCGGCCAGGCAAGAAGCTGAGGCTAAGGTAGATTACATTAATTTATTATTCTAAGCTTACCTGGGGCTGTCAAATACATCGGGCGAACCCGTCACCTCAGGAAGTATTAATGATATTGGATCGTTCTGTTTGCCGTGAGGTGAGCGTAGAAGACTTTGGATGAAAACAGTCCACTGTCTAGTTACGCTCTATAGGAAACAAAGCCGTTTCCAAACTTTCCCTGTTATCAGTTGGAATGCACAGTCGATGCTGTGCATTCCGGCTGTTGCTGCACGGTGCGCAAATCATATGGGAGTGCCCGAAGGGCAATTCCTAAGAGAAACTGCCCCGTAGGCCAGAGTCCCCTACCCGGGCTCAAACTTCTGCGTGGAGGCTGCCGGATGGGTCTTGACCCGTGAGTTTGGCCAACCCTAACACATGGGTCGTAGTGGCCTAATTGCAACAGCGCCCATTAGCTCCCAAATGGGACCTGCACAAATTTGGCTCAGTTTAAAAGCTATTTAACGAACTCAGGTAGTTCTAAAAGGATAAAACGAATTTACCGCGTGAAGTTTATAGCACCCGAGATTTGTACTTTAATAGAGACGACTGTTACAAGCTCTCTACTACGTGGAATCCTCTTCTTAAAATGTTTTCAATGCCTATCACTATATATAGTGGGTGTTGTGTCCACGAGGGTTTTTCAAAATTCGCGCGCGCCGACCCCGCCGCCCCCACCACCGTCGTTATAATTTGCGGAGTAACAGCAGCAGTTTGCCGCCTACCCGCAAAACAAGGGATGAAAATACTTCAGGACAACGGCAGCTGCAATGCCGCTGAAACGTCGGGTGCTACAAACTTCATGCGGTAAATTCGTTTCATCCTATTTATAACGTCAAACAACCGTGATAGTCTTCGAGTTCATAAAACACGGATAGGGATTGTTCGAATTACAGCGGATTGTTTGTTCTTTGGAGAAACTCGCCGACCGAAGGAGTGCGTCTCTAAAATGATAAATTATCCTTTCGACGACGAAAAAACTTAAAGGCAGTAAAGAGCACTTAAAGAAACTATAAATTATAATATAGCGACGCGGGGACTAGACCAAGGGAATATGCCTTCGTAGAAGCAGTTTAAAAACTCATAACGCAGCCACTTTACTCCGCTAATAAAACGATAGTTCGGAGATAAAGGGTGACATAACAAAAGGCAACCCTAAAAATACCCGTACACGGAAACGGGTTTGCGTCCAGTACAGACAATGGCCTTCTGCTAAAAATATATGATGCAGCAACGGGCGAGTCCTTCACATTAAAAAATAAATAAAAAAACAAAGCCCTGTAAAATCGAAAGAGAGATTTAAATGCGTATTATCTTTGCTCTATCCAGTTAAAGGTTTAGATACTTGACATACCTTATTTAATTAATTAGTATAAGCTACTAACCACGTTTACGGTAACTATTAACCCCTCGTTGCCCGCGGTTTGAATTTTAATGTGTGCCTTACGGCCCGTAAGAAATTCGCGAGTCTCAAAAAAAAGATGGCGTTTCAGAAAAAAAACGATTACTCCGAAACTGTCACATCGATCGTCTAAAAAAGACCTGTTTTATGTTCCTATTGAAATTTGCTATTAAATATTTGTAACGTCGTTATGTAAAGCAATAAAGATTATTCATAATTATTAGTCAAAGTTGTACTAACGATAAAAATTAGCCACTGGCGATAAAAAAAATGTAAGGCGATAAAAAAAAAATCGGTAAGCCCTCGGTATGAAATTTCTACTCGAATAAATAATAGTATCATTATAATATATAAAGAACTTACGATTATGACGATATAATCACTTTTAACACACAAACGAACGTTTTTTCACTTTACGTCTCGAACGTCTTGTTTACCGGCCGAGCGATCGCGGCACTATGGATTTTCAAAAATTTGTAGTGGCTAGTCAACGTGACGAAAAATACTTATCTGGCTACCAAACGGTAGAGAATTTTCTCCGCTCCTCGCACATACTACTGGCTAAGTGGTTGGTGCGAGACAGTAAGATTAAATAATTCATAATTAGCGGTCGGCCTCGCCTGGCCATTTCGGGCCGTCTGGGGTTCGACGGTAAATATCAATTCTAGACGTTTCGGGCCGTCTGGTACGCGAGGGGTTAAGAGTTGTTACAAATAATTTGCTAATCTAAGCTAGGTGCATGTCTTATTAATAATCATAATAACCGCTAATCGGAAATTTATAAATATGTAAAATTCTTTTCCTTTGGTTCTTGTTATTAGTTCTTGTTAAGTAATTCAAAAATAATTTAAAACTTGTTTATTCTTAGGAACTATGCAAAGTAATATTTTAAACATAATACAGTAATGAATCACCCCTAAGGTTACCATTTATAATTAACACTTAAAAGTAGAAAACGGGGAAAATCGTTCCCTTTCTACCTTTATTTAAATAGAGTATTTTAAAAGGAAGACAAGATGTCGTCACTTCGGATCCGGACCGCCCACATTTTTTACGGGGTAGGCAGCGGCATATTACAAGCTGCACTTCGATTGGCCGGCCAAAATAAGATGGCGGCATTATCATCCACTAGGCAATAAGGGTGGAGTCCTGTACAGACATCGAGATATATGTATACTCCTTTTATCAAGCAGTCGTTAAAAAATCTTAGACTCCCGCGGACGTATCCGCGGAGAAGTCGGGCGGTATAAAGTGTACGCACCGATTAAAGAGTGCAAATAAAGTGTAACTAAAAATGTTAATTAGCATTAATTAGCACCTAAGAAGATATCAATAAAGACTTACGATTTCGCGACAAAAACGCTTTAATTGTACCTTTATTGATCCAAAACGGTGTAATATCTTCCGAGGACAAGGCAGCTTCACAGATACCGGGCATTATTTACCTACGCACAAGAAGAGGAATCCGATGGCGAAATAATCTACTATGGGATATTGCGGTGAATTCTAACTATCGAATATCTACAGTCCGCTAGACCTCGCCGCTAAAAATAGATGTTCGAACAAACTATGTTATAAAACGAACAGGGATAGTCTTTTTACATGGAACCAAATACCCAACTTTTTTACTGTAGCGTCAATTCACTTGATTAAAGTTTCAAAGTTTGCATCTCTGAAAATTAGAGAAGTATCATATGCGTAGAGGGTAATTTCATCTAGTAATTACATCTCATTAATTTCCTACAGTTTGTGTCCCAATGTAGAAAATGTCGCCTATTGAGTATCTTTGTGGTTAATAGGTTGCACTGGGTGGAACGAGTAAGGTCAGTGGCAAAGATCACAATTTTAAGGAAGGTCAGAATTATTGTTCAAGAAATATGAAAAACATTCTGAATCCCGAATTTTGTATATTGCAGCATGCTGAATTGCAATATTAAAGCTACTACTATTCAATATGCTTCTTCTGATATACACTGAGATATTAATTTTTTGAAGGTTGCACATCTGGAGCAGAGGCTAGCGACGAGTGGTGTGCCTACTTCGGGAGGTGTTACTGCCGGCTCCATTGCAGCAATCGCCAAGGTATGGTGCCTGCTTTTAGTTTATCTTTTAAATGCAGTTTTCATTATTGACTTATTATTGACATTATTGACATTTATTTATATTTTTTTCTCACGTAACATTAGCTTGCTATCTCTTATAAGTCTTAACCCGTTGAGTATGATACGACCAAATCTGGTTCTGAAACAATTATCCGTTGAGTATGATACGACTAGATCTGGTTCCGCGTTTTTTTCACTTCTTTGACGTTCTCATATTTATTCATAATTATCTAATTGTTTTACAAAATGATATTTCAATATTCTATATTCGAAATTTCAATGCAATCATTGTGCAGTTGTTCTTTTTATGATTGGTGTAGTAGTTTCGTAGTTATAGTACTTTAAGGTCGATGTCGCCGAAAATCCTGCAAAAGAGACAGATGCATCCATGAAAATACCCATTTACTCCTAGGGTTAAATCGCACATCTAGGCGCAGGCATAAGACTAGTTAGATGTGTGACGTGCCTCGGGTTTGGGATGAATCAACTTGTAGCTTTATTTAATTAGAAAGTAATTGTTTTTTTCTTATGTAGTAACCTTAGATAAGATATGTGAAATTAATTAAATAAATAAATAAATAAAAATAAAAAAAACATACGCAATTAATCCATTAAGTACATCCCTTAAACCAGTTCTGGTTTGCCCTAAGGTACTTATGGTTTCACTCTGAGGTAAAAATCGATCAAAATAATGTCTGCAGTCCCAAAACACGGGTGCCATGTTTTTTTCTCATCTGCTCCGCCTCTGCTCGTCGTGAACGTCAATTCGGTCGTTTTTAAAGTCACGACACCATTTAAACACACTTACGATTTATAACTCTTTCACCATAAACCGTTTAGATCTCATTAAAAACCTTAGGCGACGATTTTCCCTTCACAATGAGATAGCGGATGACGCTTCGAATTTCACACCAGGCGGAATGAACCAATGACATTGATTATGCAAAATTATGTCACGTCGACAGTTCTGACCATACTGACTTCCGCATGGTCTCGTTGGAAAGGGGAAAAGCCTACACTAACCTACACTGCAGTGTGGGAGCGTATACCACAGTATACTAAACAGTAGCTTTACTCTCGAGCTACAGGGCATTGCGGGAAGAGGGTGCGAGGAATGTGGGCAGAGGGGTACGTCTCGATGAACGCCTTTTGTTAGCGTTACGAGCAGGTAAAGGCTGGTAAATTTATCGAACGTTTCGTGTCGAGTAGCGGACATCTGGCGACTATATCCGATCCCTTACGACTCGTGACGTATTCGCTTCGATTTCAATTTTCTTCTAGGAGAAGCTGCTGTCTGATATACTGTGGCGTAGTTAACCATCGTAGGTACCATGTGTGCCGAGTAATATCGATTTAATGAGTACAACTGTGATTCAGTGACAGTCTAGTCCAGTGTTCCGCTTTTTGTGTTCAAGGTACCAAATCAAGAAATTTTAGAGGTACACCAAAGAAAATAAAACAATGTTTATTCAATATTTATTTATCATTAAAATCAATATAATATGAAAAGACGTTTAATAAGAAATGTGATCCTGCATAACTGAGCCCAGGCGATCAAAATTTGGAGCTATCCTTGATACGGCTGCTCTCATCTTTTCGACGATTGCTTTCAGGCGTTCTCTTCTTTTAAATTAATCGTAGTGATAGTTGAAAATCCCAGTTCGCATAAGTAGGTCGTGGGAAATGGTAAGAGAATTGCAATAGCATGCTTTGAAAGCAGTGGATAGTCATTTTTTAAATGTAGCCAAAAATGTAGTAGTTCTGTTTCGGAAAATTGCAGTTATAATGTCCGATCAGTTTTTAGCTCCATAAATTTTTCCTGCTCGTTTATTGGTAAGTGCCCAAGGGAAATGCTATATCTGAGAATGAATTTCATACCCAGTCTATAGGTTAGAGATCACACTTAGGAAAATAAGAGTTAATTCTTTCTCCTAATAGCTTCAAGTGTTTAACTATCAAAGCCTGCACTTTTTTTCTGAATAGGCAACCATGACATTTGGGAACATTTGATTACTACCATTTTTAGCGTGGCTGATCCATAGCACCAACTTCTTGCAGCACACTAACTAATGACCATTGTACACCAGTGTGCCGCGGCACACACTTTGGGAAACACTGGTCTAGTCTACAGTCAAATTAACCGTATTTGCAATGGCCTCTATTGATCATTACCATAACTACGCTCCCACATCAAAACCTAACATACCCAAAACAAAATCCCTTTGCATGCGAGAGGCCTAGTACACTTACTTTCTGGACTTGCCTTGTAAATTCACAAGTCGGTATTCTAAGGTGAAAAATAAATAAATATATAAATAAATAATAATTAATAAAAAATAATAATAATTTGATTGTTTCAGACAATAGGCGCTGGCGGCCCGGCACCCCCTCCACCACCTCCTATGCCAGGTTAGATATAATTATCATATTAGTTACACCTAATCTTTGCTGTTCAATTTGTTTGTCAACGATCTGACGGGGCTAATGGGCCCTATTGCAGTTGGTCACTAAGACCCATATGCTCAGGGTCGGTCAAACTCACAGGTTAACACCCATCCGGCGGCCTCCTCGTAGAAGTGCGAGCCCGAGTAGGAATCTGGCCTGCGGAAGTTTTAATGATAGGTCTTTCTCTCTCCCGTGAGGTGAGCGCAGAGGACTTTGGACGAAAACAGTCCACCGTCTAGTAACGCCACACAACCGTAAGAAGCCAACGCCTTATTGCGAGATAACCAGGTTTTTAATCACCCAGCGGGGGGGATACCAGCCACCAGATACCACGAAATCCTTACTTCATTTCACAAATGCTTCAACTTCGAAAACAAACATCGGAACTTCAAACCTACTTGATGTCAACCCGGAACAATGAAAAACAACCCCCGATGTCACGGAAACCCGACTTCGGACATAGGACTTCATAGGATGACAGACTTCTATGAAACCACTATTTTTCTGTCATTTCCTTTTTTTTTACCTCTTAGTCATACGTTCTACTTTCACTTCTTACAAGCAATATTTTTTTTTTTACATTCGACATTGTACGGCAAACATTTTTTTACACGCCAGCAATTATATACACTTATTGTTATATTTATATACACCCTTACTACCAGCTGCAACAAGATTACTCCGGTCTCCCAACTGGTTACAGGTTCGAGGTGGCTTGCACCACAGTATACCAACCAGTGGCTTTACTCTCGAGCTACAGGGCATTGCGGAAAGAGGTTCGAGGAATGTGGGCAGAGGGGTACGTCCGGACGAACGTCTTTGGTTAGCATTACGCGCAGGTAAAGGCTGGTGACCCTTTCGAACGTTGTATATCTGCGTGGGCCGAGTAGCGGGACATCTGGCAGCCATATCCGAGCCCTTACGACTCTTGACGTATTCGCTTTGATTACAATTTTGTTCTAAGAGAAGCTACTGTCTGGTATACTGTCCTCTCGCTAAAGTGGCGGTGATACAGTGTCTACGGTATCTATCGCGGACCACGGCATCCTTTGCCTTGGCTGTTCACCCGGTATCGGATAGCCGATTGGTCGTTTCAAGATCAGTTGCCTTAAGGAACTACCCCCGCTCTATTGAAGACAGTACTGTTTCCAGACTCCCCCAGACTCCACAATCGATTGGCTGATGCCGCACGGTGCGCAAACCGTCCAGGAGCGCCCGAAGGTTGACTCCTGGGGGAAACTGGCCTGAAAGCCAGAGTTCTATCCTGGCTCGCACTTTTACGTGGAAGCCGCCGGATGCATTAGCTCCCGAAGTATAAATACAGCCAATTGAAAGAAAATTAAACATTTTGTATTACAGGTGGAGGCGGGCCCCCTCCTCCTCCCCCGATGCCTGGAATGGGCGGACCGCCACCTCCCCCGATGCCAGGTAAGACGAAAATACATAACTAAAGGCATATTTTATGTGTAAAAGAGGAAAGTAAAGGTGTGCTTTTATGGTGTAGGCTGTGCCCCCCCGCCTCCGCCGATGCCGGGCATGGGGGGCCCACCGATGCCACCTCCGCCGCCCGGAATGGGGGGCCCACCGCCGCCTCCATTCATGGGGGGAATGCCCCCACCGCCGGTAAGTATTTTTTAATGATATATCCTATTGGAACATAATCGAATGCTCCTTCTTATATAAGTAAATCCCTTTACCTCGAACTGGTATGTTACTAAAGTTGCTAGATCTAGTTACAAGAGTTACTAGCCCTAGTCACTAAAGTTACTATCCCTCATTATTAGTTACTAGTCCTCGTTACTAAAATTACTAGCCCTGGTTTCTAGTTTCTAGCCCTAGTTACTAAAGTTACTAGCCCTCGTACCAGTAACTAGCGTCTAGTTATTAGAGTTACTGGCCCTAGTTACTAAAGTTTTAGCCCTAGTTACTAGCTTGTAGAGTCACTAACTCGTAGGTTCAACATAATCCATGCCAATATATTTAAAGCTTTTGTGGATATTTTTCGACTAACTAGACATGTTTACTCTATTGCAAATTGTAGATAGTGATCGCCATTACATCAACTCTAATAATCAAATTAGAAAATTTTGACATTAGAAGAGGTATGCTAGGTGACCGTATCGAATGCCTAGGCTAAATCCAAGTCACGGTATTAAATTTCTCTAAATGTATACAATCTACTACTATTCATGTTGACAGGAATTTGCAAATGTCTAATCAATCCCTACGATAATATGAACATTTATGGAGACTAACTCTTGCGACTGACTTGAAAAAAATATTTTTTAAATTTAATTTTGATTTGATTTGTAATTCACAATAATCTGCAGTTAAATGGACAACATGTACAATTAAAATGTCATTGATAAAAATCCAATAGAAAAAAACTGACAACATGATACTTCGTATCGACAACTTCGGCCGTCTCAAGATAACGTCATTTGCATCCGCTATGGTGAAATGGAACTTGAAAATGTTGACCATGTTAAATTTTTAGGTATCCATTTAGATAGTCAACTCCAATGGTCAACTCATTTAGATGAATTGTGCGGAAAATTAAGTAGTGCCACGTTTGCCATTAAGAAAATTAAAATGCTATGCAGCTTTGAAGCCGCAAAGTCTGTATACTATGTTTATTTCCATTCATTAATAACTTATGGCCTTATGTTCTGGGGAATGGCGGCAAATTCAGTTAGAATATTTGGACTTCAAAAAAGAGCAATTTGCAATTTATTTACAATATCATCGCTAACATCTTATTTTTATTTATTTATTTATTTATTTAGGTACATAGGATTAGGTATACAGTTCATTCATTGGTCATGTAATCTTATAATAATTATATAAATTATTTGATAATTAATATAGGGAGGTTTAACACATCTTACATGACCTTTACTGCCAATAGCACATCTAACTAGGCGATAATTTGGCCCGTCTCTAGATGTGCATATTTTTATGCAATTTTAAGAAATGAAGTGTTTTTTTTTTAATAAATTATTTGGACCCACCACCTGTATATATACATAAATATACCAATTTTATAAAAAATATAGCTATGTAATAAATATATACATTTATAGTTGTAATTTAATAAAATTTAATTAAGAAAAATAGATAAGTGATACTATGTAAATAAATTGTCGTGCGTTGCAAAGAAGTTGATCAGATTTTACATATCCCTTGTTAAGTAGCCATCTATTAAGGTTTGCTTTAAATATTTTTATGTTAGGATAATTTTTCATGTCTTCACTAAGGGAATTATATAATTTTGGGGCTATGTAGAATATATGTCTCTGGGCAAATGTTGTCCTGACTGACGGAATTATATAATTGATACTCGCGGACATTCTTGTGTTCAGATTGTTTTGAGTTCGGGCGTGGTCATCTCTAGATTTGTAGAATGCAAGAAGCGCTTGCTTAATGAATAACTGTTTAGCTGATAGCACATGGGATTGGGAAAATAACAAGGCAGATGGATGACGCCGGTTTTTCCTGTGAATTACTCTCAATAATAATCTTGCAGGCCGTATTTCATTGAATCTGGTATCATGACAATGTATGCCGCTTATGTATACCAGGGTATCATGTATGCAAGAAAAAACATCAATACTACTCTAAAAAATTCGGATATTCATTCGCATAATACTCGGAACAAACAAGACTTGCCTCCCTACAAAGTACGACTGAGTAAGGTTAGAAATAGTTTCCTGTACCAGTCCAACCTTTTTTATAATAAGATTCCATTGTGCGTCAGGGGTCTTGGAGACATTCATTTTAAGAAAAAGGTCCAGGACATTCTTATCAAGAACCCAATTTATTCTATTAGGGACTTTGACAATATTGAATTTCCTAATCTTTCATGATTACTTTTATTATAATAATATATATGTTAAAAAAAATCTTGACTATATATCCAATCATTTTGGATAAATATAATTGTGGTATTTCTGATTTGACTATTTTATAACTGACTATTCATTTTTATATTTTGACTATTTGTATTTTTCATCTATATCTACTTAGGTATTTTAGTTCCACAAATAGTGTTTTAAAGAACCATATATTTTTATTGTAAATTTATTTAATAATTGTTTTTTCCTTTTAAAAAAATAGTCAATCTGTATAAAAAATAATTATACCACATAAGGTATAACATATTATATTGTACAAAGAATTTGACTATGCCAAGAGTTGATTTTATAAAAAAAAAATGAGAGAACAGATAGATAAATAAAAATGATGTACAAATACATAGTAATTAAATAATCATTGTTGCTAAAAAATACAGTAGCATCTAATTATAAAAAATAAAAAATAGTCAAAAATAAATAAAAATGAGATTTATATGAGTAAATATAGAAGTAATAAAATAATTATAAATCTAAACGATTCTGTAAAATTTCAGCTACCGGACGTTTTACCCTTTGGGCTAAAACCGAAGAAGAAATGGGAAGTAGACGGACCCTTAAAAAGAGCAAATTGGAAAACGATTGTACCACAAAAAATGTCGGAGAAATCATTTTGGATAAAGGTATTTTATATTTTTAATTTCTGATTTTGTCAACATTTCGTAATGGGCAGGTTTATTTCCTTACGGGAATCTCTAACTATGAAATATATGTGTGTTATTGCTTTCGATCGACAGAATTCAAATGCTATTTCATTATTTGTAAAATAGTGGAAAATAGTGTAAAATAGTGGATTCCTGGCTGGGTCACAATTTGGAAAATAGTGACCCAGCCAGGAATCCAACCCAGAACCATTGATTATATAGCATATTATATTGCTCAGTGCCTTGACTACGATTTGGCAACTAGAACTGTACTACAAAAGGCAGTAAATAGATGGCACTACTAGTTAATTACCATTCATTAACCTTTCGAAAGCCAGTCATTTCAAGCAAAATTTTCGAAGCCCTCAAAAATTTCTTTGTAGAAGGTGTGTGCAATTGATTGACAGGTTTTACCGCAGTGGAGGGAGAAAAGAGCCTATAATTGAATAAATACGGATATAATAAGGATAATACGACAAACGCCGATCGGTGTGCGTGTCCACTCAAGGGTTAAAGAACAGGAAAAGCTGTTTAAATAATAACGCTTTCTTCGTTTATAGGTCCAAGAAGATAAATTGGCCTCGCAGGATATTCTTTCTGGGTTAGCTCAGAAGTTTGCATCGAAGCCTTCTAACAAAAGAACTGAAGATGCCGTTGATAAGTAAGTATTTATTCCATTGACTTATAAGTACTAGACCGCGTAACTAGCCTGAGAATGCGTCAGCCGAATAGAAAGAGACAGCAGCATATATTACCCCCTCCATCCTTGTTTAGTCGCGCATGCACGGACACTCGTACATATATCACTATGGCAACGCTTATATATCACAATGGCAACGCTTCGACGCTGTAAGTCTGCTATGCTATGGATAAACACGCATGCACAACTAGACAAGGATAGAGGGGGGTTCCACATGCAGCTATCTCCCTCCATTCGGTGTACGCATTCACTCACAGTCCACCTTTACACACCCGTTCTGTATTCTGTTACCTTTATGATTTATTCACTCTTTCCGTTGTCTTCTATTTACTTTTGATATGCAGTCCTTTCATTATTTTGATTTGTAAGACAGGTTTGTCCCCAAATTCCCAAGGCAAAACCAAATTCCCAAGGCAAAATCAAGACAAAACCCCCAAGGGTTTTGTCTTGGTCAGTGGTTTTCAAGCTTTTCTTAGGGATGGCACACTTTTAGTATATTATAAATAGGATAGAAAACGAATTTACCGCGTGAAATTTGTAGGACCCGACGTTTCGGTGACGTTGCAGCCGCCGTTGTCTAGGGTAAACTGAAGAGCTGTCAGTCCGTTGTTTTGCGGGTAGGCCGCAAACCGCTGCCGCCACTGCGTAGGTTATAACGGTGGTGGGGGGCCGGGCTCGGAGCGCGGGAATTTTTAAAATCCGTCTTGCACACAACACTCACTGTATCCTGTTTTACGTCTTTGCGTTCGGCGTTCGGCGGCGGGAACATTTTAAGAAGAGGGTTCCACGTAGAAGAGAGATTGTAGCCGTCATCTCTATTGAAGTTCGGAGTTCTTCTTATTTCAATGGCTTCCCGGATCATGCGAGGAAAGTAGAATTGTTCCTTGGATAGTTTCAGTTTACCCTAGACAACGGCGGCTGCAACGTCACCGAAACGTCGGGTCCTACAAATTTCACGCGGTAAATTCGTTTTCTATCCTACTTTTAGTATAGTTGTCACTTGGGAGTAAAAAGGTATATCTGTCACTTGGGAGTAAAAAGGAGACTTTCAATGAATTTTTACTCTTAATCCAATCTGGTTTTCTCGATTATTGAGACAGCTTTTGTAGTGGAACGTTACCCACCTTTGGAGACATCACACACAAATTGTATTAGCGGTTTGGAGGGTACTGTCAGACACTTGTTGGCACGAGCCACTGAGAGGCTAATTACCTCGCAAAGGACTTTGTCATGACAGAAATGTACCGTTCTTGATCTAAGGCCGTCTTGCAGCCAGCTAGAATATGTCTAGCTGTACAAGGGGCATTGCTATTGCTACCAATCACATTTATACAATCAGCAATTTTAAGCATTACTTTTATGTTTTTAAAATCAGTCTTTTGTGTTAAATAATTTTCTTTTATCCACAACTTTGCTAGTTCGTTCGTTTGTTAACGTGTCCAGGCCAGGATAGAACACATCTCCATAAATTTGCAGCCAGGACTTGTCATTCGCCTCTTGTAGGTCCTGGTGTGTGGTGGGTGTTGACAACTGCGGGCAGGATATGTTTATTTGTCTGTTTGTTTGAATTTAAAAAAAGTAATTTAATTCGAACGTCGGTTGCGTGATTCTAAGCCGGTAAGTAGATTCGAACGTAGGGGTTACCAATGTGAGGAACCCCGTTTAGAAGTTAATTTTGTTTTTATTGAGATTAGAGTTGCCCGTTTTTAATTGTTGCTCGAATATGATATTTATGACGCGAGGGTGTTGATGCGCGACTGAAGTTATGAGGGTTTCTTGATGATGATTATAATTCGGAGGGACCACCCCTCACTAGACTCCTAATTATTTGGTGTGAGGTGGTGGTGCCAAATTGCGGGTTATCTCCGTATTAAAAGTCGATTTTAAGTATATCAGAAGGTGTTTATTGAGAGTTAGATATTGCCAGTTTGTAACGCTTCTCGAATGGGATATATTGACGCGGATGTATTGGCTATCTGCCTGAAGCTACGAGGGTGTATGGAGAAGGATTGTACTTGTGCTCCTAGTATCTTGTACTGGGCACGGCTCAAGTCTGTGGGAATGCAGACTGATGCTTCTCGCCTCGATAGTGGAAAGGAAGGAAAAGGTAATCAAGAAGCCGGGGTACCGAGGTATGCCGTCGCTATCTTGGGGACGTGATCACTCGGGGAATGATACTTTGGTTGCTTTTTCGCCGGTTTATATAGGCCGAGAAATGATGCAATCCAAAATATTCCGAGTAAAAGTATTGTTTCATCGCTGATTCATCGCTTAGAGGTAGAATAATAGCTGAATTGTGTCGGTGCATTTCACTGGAAATCAATGCATTTGTTGATTGCATGTAACGATACTTAAGGGCCGTTACATACTCTTCACTGTGAAATTTCACATTGGGTGGGTTTATTGTCATACCGCAATCTCTTCAAACCAACCTTACTATGTAAAGTTTGTGTGAATGACCCTTACTATGCAAGTAACATATGTGAAAGGACCCGGAACCTTACAATGTAAGATTTGGCGACCTAACCACTATGTCACCGGGCCAAGTGATAGGAGGTGTTCTTCATCCTGCAGTGTTCCACAGTCGCATATTGGATTCTCTGTGTAGCCCCAGCGGACGAGATTGGCTCAGCATCTTGTCACACCCACCATCAGTCTGTTGCGACTACGCCAGGGGAGATAAAACCTTGTTTCTATTTGTTACCTTGACATCCTCACCACAGTATACCAGACAGTAGCTTCTCTTAGAACAAAATTGAAATCGAAGCGGATACGTCACAAGTCGTAAGCGCTCACATATGGCTGCCAGATGTCCGCAACTTGGCCCACGCGGATATGCAAACGTTCGAAAATGTCCCCAACCTTTACCCACGCGTAATGCTAACCAAAGGCGTATTGAGACGTATCCCTTCCCTCGCATCCTATTCCCGCAATGCCCAGTCGCTCGATAGAGCGTCTACTGTTGTCTCGGTATACTGTGTCCTTGCCAAGTAAAGCCCTCCATTGAGTGATGCGGTTCGAAGATTCTTTCATCGTGCTGATTCATCGCTGCACGGGTTAAAATAATAGCTGAATTGTGTATTTCACTGGAAATCGATGCATTTGTTGATCGCATGTAATGGTACTTAAGGGCCATTACAACTGTCTTGGAGAGGCTGTATGCGGGTCAAGAGTGACTTGAGGCAATTGTGTTGTGGTTCTTGCCCTTGCAGTCGGTATCTTCGGTCATCTATCACCTTTAGGCGTTCAGAACGCGGTTCCGGAAGCGTTTAAAAAACTTATATAAAAATAGTATATGGACCGGAACCCTTGATGCCCATACCCCAAGCCCAAATAAAAACATGGCTACGTTGGAACACCGACGAAACACACCTTACAGAATGGAAAAAAAACGCAGGATGTAGGCAAACAAAGAATGCGTTTCCGGAAGCATCTAAAAAACTTGCCCGCAACCTCACCAGATTAAAAAGGGACAAAATCCGTAAAGTCATAGATACCATGACAGGCCACTGTCCCCTAAACAAACACCCGTTTACCATAGGTGTGACAGACAGCCCTCTATGCAGAGGATGCATGGAGGAAGAAGAAACGCCACAGCATGTGCTCATGGAATGCAGGAGCGTGGCAGAGCAATGGGCAAAAATACTACAATCTCCAGCATCTATCCCGGAGGCCTGTAGCAACCCAAACAGGCTGCTAACCTTCTGGGACAGCCTGGGTTGGCTGGAGTAACATAAATAGAAACATGAGCCTCGCACAACGACCCAATCAAGAGGCCAAGTGCGGGAAAAAGCCCGGATAAACTAACTAACTAACTAGGCGTTCAGAATCACCTAGTTTATAATGACTTATTGCAGGGGCAATGATGCCGATGAGCGGATAAAGCTTTTCAACGGGTGTAGATTTGAGGCATCCGGAGATAATTCTCACAGAATCGTCCTTAGCAGTGTCGACCATTTTCCAGGTCAACCACTTTGCTAGTTAAGAAACTAACATACTAACAATGATTATCAATGTTTTGGCTCTCCAGGGTTGGAACTCTGAAGAAGGTGAAGGACCTTAAAGTGCTGGATGGTAAGTCGGCGCAGAACATCTCCATACTCCTGGGCGGCACGCTTAAACACATGTCACACGAGGCAGTCAGGACGTATCTGCTGAAGTGCGATACCAACATACTCACCTCTACTGTGCTCGACTTGTTAATACAGGTTTGCTTATTCCATTTTTTATTTATATCTCATTCCTTATGGCATTTATTATATTGAGTATGAGATTGCTGAATGCTATAGTACGTTTTGGCAGCTAGGATTTGACTACAAAACGCAATGTTTAGATTGCACTCATAGTTCCAAATATTGATTAATCTTCTCTTATGTTCATTATGGCAGCGTTCTTAGTGTGGCAGTATGCACACCTAACCTAACCTAACCTAAGCAGCATGTTATGGTATTCTATCTCAAATTAAAATAAATAATAATAAATAATAAAATTATTTCTTGGCAAGATTATTTAAGTCGTCGTATTTTCCATGGTTTTCATTGTCTCCGGCGGCTTCAGCGATTTCTCCACATGTCCCATAAAGAAATTATTGTTGATCACTCTTAACGCCAATACTTGACTACTGTGATGTTTGTTATATAGATGCCAGTGAGGTTATTTTGAATAAGCTGGAGCGTCTGCAAAATATCTTCCTCAGGTATGTCTTTAACTTGCGAAAGTTCGACCACGTTAGCTGCTTTTTTGAGCAACTTCATTGGCTTCCTATTCGCAATCGAAGAAATTTGCACACGTTGTCGCTACTCTACAACATACTCAATAACCCCACTACACCCTCCTATCTCAGGTACTGTTTCCAGACTCCTCCGACTTTTAGTCAGAACGCACAATCGATTGACTTACGCCGCACGGTGCGCAGACCGTCCGGGAGCGCCAGAAGGTTGACTCCTAAGGGAAACTAGCCCTAAGGCCAGAGTCCTGCCCGGGCTCGCACTTCATGCGTGGAGGCCGCTGGATGGGTGTTGACCCGAGACTGTGACCGACCCTGAACAAAAAGGTCTTCGTGGCCAACTCAGCAAGGGCCCATTAGCTCTCTGTAACAAAAACCGCATATTTTGTTGTTTTGTTTTCGCGCCTGGTTGCAGGTTATGTTTCGCCGAGCCTGTTTTCCATGTTTTCCCCCGTGTTTTTTTATGTTTCCCGGTGGTTTTTCGCGATTTCCGTGCATTTCTTCCATACTTTGACAGCTATAACCTAAATTTGCGAAATACGGGAGCACTTCGCGCTTGGCAGCCGGTGAAAGCCGAGCTCTCACGTGATTGGTGGAGGCCGCGGCTTTGTTTTTTTAAATATTTAACGGCGTTCAAGCCGTTTTTGACGTAACCTTCGGCGGCTTTCGCTCGAGATCGTTCTATTTCGATTGACAATGGCGCCTGAGCGGCCGCACGAGTTTGGTCGGGGAGATTGGTAACCGCCGTGAATGGAGAGAATGTCGGAGATTGACCGCCTGGCGGTTATATTTTTTATGTGAAGTGTGCGTGACTTTTCTGGTGAGCATTTAATTTCCTTTTGGGGTGCTTTTCGTATACGATCCTCGCGATTTTAACAGATTCTTTTTCTATTGATCGCAGTTTGGCGGCACCTCTGTACTTCCGTTTTTATTCATATTTTAACTGCTGCTTAATTAAATGACGAGATCGTCGCGGAATGTGACGGGACTTGCCTCCACGTCAAGGAATTTGCCTTCATATCTGGAATTTGCGACTTTTATTTGGCTGGAGCACATGTGTCACGCCGATAAGGCGGGAGCTGAAGAAAGGGGTGCCTGCGGGGGCGATTAAACGCAAATATTTCACATAACCTTGTGTTTTTTTGTGTGCTTTAGTCTTTTGTGTGTCTGAGGAAAAAGGTTTTCTGGGGGCCAAATCCAGTGCACATCAATATATTGCCCACTCTCTGAGATCGTTTTTGTTTTAGGTTAACTTTTCTTTTTAAAATTCTTTTTGTTATATTTTTTTTTAAAATTAGTTTCCTTCTTTATCTTTAAAAGAAAGGTGGCGTCCTTATAAATTCATTCTTTTGGGTTTTGGTGGATTCTGCTGCGTTTCCTCTAAACACGGTAGATTAGAAATTTAAGGTTATATCTCTCCCAAATCGACCAGTCGTTCATTACAAAAACCTTTCATTATCAATGTTATTGATAGCCAAATATGTTATAGATGGCTAAATAAATTGCTATTAGTTATGTCGTTTAATGTTATCAGCGCCACCTTCATGTCGCCTGCTTAGAAGTGTTGCTAAAATGTCCTATGGCATTGTGTAATCTAATACCCTATATAATCAATGTTGCTACTTACATTATGCGATGATTAACAATAGTTTTGGAAATGGACCAACTCCCCTAAATGCACCATTTTTATTAAATTATTGTTTTATTTTTAGTACTTACCTCAAGCGGATCAGATGCGTAGGCTGTCAGAGTACAAAGAGAACAACCGACTGGATGAGCTGACGGAAGCGGAACGATTCGTCGCTGTGGTCTCCGATGTGAAGAGGTTGCAGCCTAGGCTGAGGAGTTTGGCCTTCCGGCAGCACTACTCGGACCTGATCAGCGAAGTAAAACCGGTATGATCAATTGTTTTCTACTGCTTGGGGATTAATCCAATATTGATGTAAAATTGCTTTCTTCTATAAAGCTTCGTAAAGGTAGAATAGAATAGATGGGATAACTTAATTGTGCTAGGAAAAAAAAAACAAAACGTCTACAAACCAACTACAAAATCTTTCTCAATAATCGAGAAAGCTTCAGATTGGATTCTGGAGGTCGATTCTGTCCCTAAGAAGTATAAATTCCCTGAAAGTCTCGGATGCACAGCCCTTCGTCCAGATATAACTCTCCTCTCTATCTCGGAAGGTGGCCCTTATTATAGAATTAACTGTTCCATGGGAATCAAACATGCCAAAAGACCACGAGTACAAATTAAATAAATACCATGATCACGCAAATGCCTCACCCGGAACGGCTTCACTTCAAATCTCTGTTTCACCTCTTTAAAGAGCTTGGTCTTTCTAGAAAAATAATCAACTCTTTCCTAGAAAAAATATCTAAAACTGCGATTTTCGCATCTCAAATTCTATGGCTTCGAAGGGGGGAGAGTGAATGGGTGGTAAGGTGAACGCTCACATATGGCAAGACAGCTGTACTAAACCTACCACAGCCGGTCGTTAGTCCAGAATCCGCCGCTCACCCCCCAGAAGTCCGTTAGCCACGTCCGTAGCCCCGTTGATACCGGTTCTCTTCGTTGTTACCGAAGTTAAGCAGCGTTGGGCGCGGTCAATACTGGGATGGGTGACCACCTGAGTGTTTGACTGCGTGATGCTACAAATGCCCGCCTAGAAGATGGTGCCAATAGGCAACAAGGTGGGTTCCACAAAAAGGCATTTGCCTTGTGGGTAAAAAAAAAAAAAGAAGTAATGACAGTATTATGATGGACTCCGGTCGGTGAATTCCATGGCCGCTCCGTTTGTATTTTATTTATTACAGTCAACCATTTGATAAACTAATTTTTAATTGTCAACGTACAGTACACATAGAAGTAATAAACTTAAATTTAAAATAAACTAATATAAACGTTTTAAATTTGGTAGGAAAAAAGGTAAAATGACATTCATTTATTGATAGAAAATTAGTTTTATGTTTGACATTTGCAAAATGGGACGCTATAGATCGAACAAAACTGATCAATGTTCAAGGAGCCACCTTTATGATCAATGGTGAGCGTTACCGTGACGACGTTTAGTTTTAACAGGACGCCGCAACTTGCCACAGGTGCCAAAGTAACAATCGAACTTTTAAACACCGCTTTCGAAAACCGAATAATCAGCCAAAATGCTGGTGTCAATTGGCCGCCTCGGAGCTGTGATTTGTGCCTGTGAGGGACCACCCCTCACAAGACTCCAAATTATTCGATGTGAGGTGGTGGTGTCAACTTGCGAGTTATATCCGTATTTAACCCCTCGCGGCCCGCGGTTTGAATTTTAATGTGTGCCTTACGGCCCGTAAGAAATTCGCGAGTCTCAAAAAAAAGATGGCGTTTCAGAAAAAAAACGATTACTCCGAAACTGTCACACCGATCGTCTAAAAAAGACCTGTTTTATGTTCCTATTGAAATTTGCTATTAGATATTTGTGACGTCGTTATGTAAAGCAATAAAGATTATTCATAATTATTAGTCGATTAAATAATCCATAATTAGCGGTCGGCCTCGCCTGGCCATTTCGGGCCGTCTGGGGTTCGACGGTAAATATCAATTCTGGACGTTTCGGGCCGTCTGGTACGCGAGGGGTTAAAGGCGGTTATGATGAAGCAGAAGATATTTATTGATTGAATCGATTGAATATTGCCAGTTATAACGCTTGCCGAATTAACGAGTGCCCGGATTACTTTATCGAGACGCGAGGGTTGCGCGACGGCGGTTATGTAGGAGAGTGGATGAGGATTGTATGTGTGCTCCTAGTATCTTGTACTGGGCACGGCTCGAGTCTGTGGGATTACAGACTAATGCTTCGAGACTCAGGGAAAATGAGGAAAGGAAACCAAGGAGCCGGATCCGTTAAGCGACCTCGTAGAGGGGTACCGGATATGCCGTCGCAACCTTGGGGGAAGGTGATCAATCGGGGACTGATAATTTGGTTGCTTTTTGGCCGGTTTATATAGGCGGTGCAAAGATGTAATTTGAAATATTCTGAGTAAAAGTATTGTTTCATTGTGCTGATTCATAGCTGCACGAGTCAAAATAATAGCTGAATTGTGTCAGTGGATTTCACTGGGAATCGATGCATTTGTTGATCGTATGTAGTGGACTTAAGGTCCGTTACAAGCCCGTTGGACTATTTTCTGTGCAGAGTCGTTAAGGATAAATGTTACGCTAACCATCCAGAGACGGTAACCGCTATGAATAAAAATTACATAAAAAACCTCTTTCACGGTAATCGCTATGAATAAAAATTACATAAAAACAAAAAATGCTTCTAATTTTTTTATACCATTTTTTAAACAATGTGCTTAAAAAATCGTGCTTCAATGGCTGAGGAAAAGAATATTCTGACAGCCAAAATCCAATTTATAGGCCTAACGTTGGAGCGTTAATTTTATAACCGTAAAGTTATAATCTACCGTGTTTTAAAAAAACACGGCAGAATCACCCAAAACCAAAAAAATAATGTTCTATATAGGCGCCACCTGTCTCTTATAGGGAGAGACGGAAACTATTTAAAAAATATATACCAAAAGAACTTTTAAAAAAAGAAAAAAAAGAAGTTAACCTCAAAAAAAACTATCTCAGAGAGTGGGCTAAATATTAATGGGCATTGGGTTTGGCCCACAGAAAATCCTTTTCCTACAGACGCACAAAATAAAAAAACAGCCGTGTATGTGAAAAGTTCGCGTTTAATCCATATAAAATCGGCACACGGCAACCCTCCCGTCGTGTCGATGTAATTTTACGGCGTGCAGTCAGCCAACATGTCACCGCTCAAGAATTGAGGGTTATTTTTATTTCCTTTTCTACGTGAAGACAAAAATCCCGGTGCAATTAAAAGGCTAGGTGAAATCCTCACATTTGGTGACGATTTACGTCACATTAGCAGCAATATTGTACAAAAAAACAGAGGTGCCCACAAACTGCGTTCAATAGAAAAATCCGTTAAAATCGCGAGGATCTTATATGAAAAGCTACCCAAAAGGAAATTAAATGCTTACCAGATAAGTCACTCACACTTCACATAACAAATTTTACCGCCAGGCGGTTAATCTACGGCCTTTTCTCCTTTACGGCGGTTGCCAATCTCCCCGACCGAACCTGTGCGTCCGTCTCGGAGCCATCTTCAATCGAAATAGAACGATCTTGAGCGGAAGTCTCCGAAGATTACGTCAAAAACGGCTTGAACGCCGTTAAATAATAGCCGTTAAAAAACAAAGCCGCGGCCTCAACCAATCACGTGAGAGCTCGGCTGTAGCCGACTGACAGGTGCGAAGTTTCGACTTTCGCAAATTTAGGTTATATCTGTCAAAGTATGGAAGGAATGCACGCAAAATCGTGAAAAAACACCAGAAAACATTAAAAAACAATGGGAAACCATGAAAAACAGGTGCAGCGAACATAATCTGCACAAAGGCGCGAAAACAAAACAAAACACAAAGGCGCGAAAACAAAATATGCGGTTTTTGTTACACAACCGAGGCATTGAAACACAAAATCGAAGTTGCCATTCAAGAATTTCAAGCCGGAACAATCGAAAAAGCACTTGAAAATTGGGTTGATCGGATGGGGTACCGTCGGGCCAGCCGAGGCAGTCATTTGAATGATATTGTGTTTCATTCTTAAATTTCAATGTTCAACCCTTCCAATAAAACAAGATTTTTGTAAAAATAATTATTAGTTTTTTTTAACCCTTCGAGTAGCGGCATAATTTCATGGCAGACCGAGGCAATTTATTGGAATTTCTTGCAATATCGCCGCGCTCGACAAAACGTACTATAACTATGGAACTACTATAGTAATCATAAAAAGAATAACTGTGCAATGATCGCAATTGAAATTTCGTGTATAGAATATTGAAATCTTATTTTGTAAAACAATTGGATAATTTTGAATAAATATGAGAAAGTCGAAAAAGTGAAACAAAATCGGCATTTCTAACTTGTACTTGTCTTACGGAAAAATACGGAACCCTATTTAGAAATTGTAAATACTATCGTGATCTTTATTAGATTCTCTATCAAAGGTAATATATAGTTTTGATTATTTACATACAAAAATATTTACATATTAGCTCATAAAAACCAATAAAAATTTTGATGCTTTCTCGAAAAAAAAAAAAATGATGTTTGACAATGGAATTTTACCAGAAATATCCGCAAAATGACGTGCGGGAAAGCGACAGGAAAGCAGGCCTGATGAATATGAACTATTTAGATCGCTTAGAATTCCTTGGACTGACTACTCTCAAATAAAGAAGACAAAGAGGGGGTCCTGATTGAGGCATATAAACTACTCTCAACATTTGAACATTTACTTCTCTCAACTGGTCCTACAGATTTTAAAGTCGCTTGTTGGCTTTTACTGATTCACCCGCTCCAAGAATGCCGCTTATAAAAAACTCACCGTGTATATACACCCTTGTGCAAATTAATGTGGACAAAATATTTTTTCTTTAAAAATGTGTTTTATTCTCACAAAAAATACAATCAGACACAAAGTCATAAAATTAATATTTGATATGTCCACCCTTGGCTTGCAGCACCATATTAATGCATTTCGGCATTGATTCTACCAGCTATTTGCAGTTGTTTTGAATTTTTGGATCCTGATGCCACACTTAAATCACTGACTCGATCAAGTCGGTTTTCATTGTGCAGTCCATCTTTCTGAGCCTTGTCTTGCAGATAGACCACAAATTCTCAATTGGATTGAGGTCTGATGAGTTGCCAGGCCAATCAAAAACGTTTTTCCCATTGCCAGTGAAGATTTTTTTCACAATCATCGATGAATGGCAAGGTGCCAGGTCTTGTTGGAAAATGGGGATTTCCAAATTTATTTTTGAGAGCTCAGGGACCATTCTATCTTGCAAAACCTTTATGTATTTTCACTATTCATCATCCCTATGATGGGTACCAATGGTCCTGTACCATTAAAGGATAAAAAGCCCCAAAACATTTGCTTCACGGGGTGTTTGACTGATTGCTGAATGTGAGCTAATGAAAGTGATTCACCATCGGTCCGGCGAACAAACTGATGACGCATGCCCTGGACAAAGAAATGGCTTTCATCTGAAAACAACACCTTTTTCCAGTCATCTTGGGTCCACCCTTTATATTTCTGTGCCTAAACCATCCTTTTCTTCTACATCACAGCAGTTAAGAGTTGCTTCTTAAGGGGTGTTCGAGCCTTTCACCCAACTTCTAGCAGACGACGCCGTACTGTCGAGGCATGTACACTTGTCCCAGTAACAGCTAGCTCTCTCTGTAAGTCTTCGCTGGTCTTTGTGGGGTTTATTTTACTGTCCCTCAACAAAAACATAGCATTTTTCTTGGTGGTTTTTCATTCTCGGCCACATTTTCCCTCTCCTCGTGGTGAAATTGAGTCAGTTTCTCGATTGAGTTTGATCAGTTTGTTAACTGTACTTTTAGAAATGCCACACTCTTCTACAATCTGCCTTTGAGTCTTTTTAGTATGTTCAGATAGTGTAATAACCTTAGAACGAACTTCTATTGCAATATCCAATACTCATATACACCCAAACTGTCATTGAAAACTAAAGAAAAAGTAAAAAATCTCAGATGTATCGCCCAAAAGTCGAAACACTCAAAAATTTGTAAACTACTCATGCAACAACACACCTGTGAGATTGATTGAGGTTACCTGATACTAATGTGACTTTGACAGCTGCTAATATTGTTGACATAACGAAACGTGAAGCAAAATCTGTACCAGTATGAAAAATATGCTTTGTCCACATTAATTTGCACAAGGGTGTATTTCCTATAGTATATTGTGACATGTCCAGGAGCGATATATTTGCCAATTGGATACGAATGTAATGTACATGTAAATGTGAATTATTCGAGTGTGACACCCAGGTATTTCGGGTATTCAGTACCTATATTTCTGCGCTCAGGTTGCGAAATATGAGACAATTAATTACAGCTTGGGAGGGCTGAATAATCCTGTTTGATAATGTGTCACTCTTTTGCAGGACATAGTATCTGGTACAGCGGCCTGTGAAGAAATCAAGAGAAGCAGTAAATTTGCGAAAATACTGGAGCTGGTGCTGCTTCTTGGCAATTACATGAATACCGGCTCTAAAAATGCCGGCGCTTATGGTTTCGAAATCAGTTTTCTCACTAAGGTAACACTAAATTAAATTACTCCAATCTAATTATTAGTATTATCATTACTATTATTACTGAGGGTTACTTACAGAAAACATCCCCGCCATGACTCTGACCTGCTGTTCAGCGAAGCAAGTGTTTTGGATATTCGTCAGTTGTTCGTGAAACAATGCCTAATACATTTTTACAAGACTTTAGAGAAACGTTCCCGAAGCCAGCAGCAAAGACCAACTAGAATGGCTGAAGGGACGAACTATGTAATTTCTCATATACATACAACCTTTGCCCAAAGACAGTTGTATTTCATCGCCCCAATTTTTTTTATACTTTAGAAGAGTCAGTTAAAAAATGTTCAAAATGTACACCTATTTAAGATGTGTGTATGTAGATGTATGTGTGTTATTATATATGTATGTATGTTTGTATGTGTATATATGTATGTAACTAACCCTTTACCATATATATTTGTATTAATATATGTACTATTTTATGCCATTATCTTAGTGTTAGTATTGAAAGTAGTCTATTAGTCAGTACTACTCAAACGTCAGTACTACTCAAAAACAAAGGCAGTATATTTCGTATGCCCAGATACAGGCTGTTCGGTCTAGTTGGGCATTCGTCTAGAATGATCGTATGGGTTGTGTTCATTTCCTTATTGCTTATATAAATAGTTACAAATTATATCTGTACAATCACACTGTTAACTCTCTACCAAGATGTAACAAATAAATAAATAAATAAATAAACTATTATTTAGTTTAAACTATTATTTCCTGAAGACCAAAAAAATAAATAAATAATTCTGGACAGGCATCTTTGTCATATCATCCAGATCAGATCTGGAAAAGCTAGTCATAAACAATATTAACAAGTTTTTCGGTACAAATCAAGTCTGTTTTTAAATTGATTGACAGAGCTTACACTAATCACTTCAAATGATAGTTTATGCCACATGTCCATTTCTTTATTTTGCAGAACGTTCTGAAGAATAAAAAATTTAAATTTTGCACGGTTGATTTTTTTGCTGTGACCTCGAATGTGACTTCTCAGTAATATTCCCTACCAATGCTCTAGCCCATACTGCAATCCTCTTGACTATTCCTTTTGGGGGCAGTTGAGGTTAAGGTAAATGAAAAATGTCACAACACTGAGGGCCACCATTACGGACCTGATGACCAACATGGACATGAAGTAGGTGAGATGTGCATGCGGTCGGTTCAGGTCAAAGCTTGAGTAAGTTGTGAAAGCTACTGGCGGTTATCTATACTAATATTATAAAGAAGTAATGTTTGTAAGTTTATATGTTTGTAAGTTTGTTACTGGTTTATATGTTTGTAAGTTTGTTGTTCGGGGTAATCTCCGAAACTACCCATCCTATTTTAAAAATTCTTTCACTGATGGAAAGCTCCATTATCGGTGTCTGCTATAGGCTATATTTTATTGTGATAAATATTGGTTTTCAATACAAAATCATGATATCTGTAAATAAAATTGGAGAAAAATGATCTAGTGACTTGTTTATCGGCGTGCATTGACGTAACGGTTTGATATAGGTGGAAACAATATATGACAAAAACATCGGCCTCAAAGAGAACTATAAGACAATCAACGACAGCATATATCCAACTTTTATGTCTCAAAAAATTGAAAGAAAAATGAGTAGGCAGAGTTTGTTGAAGAAATTAGCAATAAAATAAAAATCCTTATCAAAATAATTAATCCATTATCACGGCTGGTTAATAATCATAAAATTAGCAATTTACTGTAAGTTTTTAGGTTGTATAGTTATAAAGATATCATGAAATTAGTAATGCATGCAAGCACCCCGAACCTGAACAAACACATATTCAACCTCAAGCTCAGAGACACAAAAATGTGCAGGTTCTGCCAAGGGGCAGAGGAACTCCCCTATACCTTATGTGCGAGTGTGGCCCGCTGATGCGTAAAAGATACACCCACTTGGATGGTCACTACCACCAACCTGAGGAGGTAAAGCAATCTGGCGCCAAAAGCCTGCTGCGGTTCTTAAATGACACGAGGCTTAGCGCAGAACTATAGTAGGTGGCGAACACAATAGATCAGCAATGGTCGCGGTGTTACAAGGCTCATAAAGACCTTATAAAAGCCCCACTCAACAAATATATTTTTTTTTTAAAAAGCACCCCGAAATACCTAGCAGGCGTCGGCAGCAGCTGCTGGCCCAGCAAAGTCCAGCGTTCAACGGAAGCTGGTGCGGGTGACGAGGAACAAGACGTGTACATCTACGAGATAGGTAGCGTGCATCTGAGGGGGGACATCTTGCAGTATATACTAAAGGTAGTGTCAGAAAAGACAAATAAATGCCACCCTACTTAAATTAACAAATTGATTCAAAACTTAAATCTACTCGAAACTCGAAAAGCCGCGGGCAACAGCTAGTATTGAATAATATAATTTTTTAACATATTTCCTATAATTGTGCAATGTTATGTACGAAAGAAATATTTCAGATTCTATTTTCCGGATTTATCTCGACGGCCCTGTATATTATTATTATTATTTATTCTGGACATGCAGCTTTGCTGATACGTCCAGATCAGATCTTGTAAATATAAACAATATTAACAAGTTTTTAGGTACAAATCGAGTCTGTTTTTAAATTGATTGACAGAGATTGCACTAATCACTTCAAATGGTAGTTTATTCCACATATCCACCACTCTATTTGGCAGAATGTTCTTAAGAGGATTAGATTTAAATTTTGTACGGTTGAGTTTTTTGTTGTGACCTCGAAGATTTGTGTTGACGTTGAATTTGTAAATATTCTTCAGTGCAGGTACATCGTAATAGTGTGTTAGAATTTTATATGTCTCAATCAGGTCCCATCTTTGTCTTCTTTGTTTGAGTGTAGTAATTCCAAGTAATTTCAAGCAATCTTCATAATTCCTATTCATCAGGCCCACTGGCATTTTGGTTGCCCTTCGCTGAACCTTTTCCAGAATATCTACATCTTTGCAAAAGTAAGGGTTCCAGATCTGATAGCCATACTCAAGAGTAGGTCTCACATATGCCTTGTACATCTTGATAAAAACCTCTATTGACAGATGTTGGAAAGCCTTCCTTATTAGATAGAGAGTAGAGTTGGCTCTCTTAGCAATTGCAATTATGTGTTTCCCATTTGAGATCATCAGTAATTGTTATTCCAAGATGTTTTTGTTGCTTGACTGCTTCTAGTTGGGCGTATGCCAGAAAATATTGTTTGTTGGAGTTGCTTTTCCCGATATGAAGCACTACACATTTCTCAACGTTTAAGGTAAGCAACCAATCTTCCGTCCACGCTTTGATCTTGTCAAGATCTTGCTGAAGCTGTCCACTGCATAGAATAGGATTGGCGAAGAATTTTGTGACATCGGCAAAGTAGCTGCTCTGCGATGTGATTGAGGCTTGAAGATCCGTAATATACAAGGTGAACAAAACTGGACCCAGCACTTACCCTTGGGGTACACCACTGGATACAGTGAAATATTCAGATTTAAAGTCGCCTACACTCACATATTGTTTTTAAGTAACTCCTACACACTGTACTATTTACCAATGCAAATGTATAAATATACAAATATACTGTATTTTTTATTCCAGTTAACTGCCACAAAGGACTTGGAAAACAAGCAGACTCTTCTTCACTATCTCGTCGATACAATTGAAAGCAAGTTTCCCGAAGCTCAAACATTTGGAGACGATATGCCACATGTGGACAAGTAAGAACCATAATCCAAAAGTCTGGAGATCTGAAATTGGAGATATGCCGTTTCATTGGCAATGTCTTTTTATTTTGCAGAGCGTCACGTGTGTCTATGGAAAATGTGCAGAAGGCGCTCAAGAAAATGGACAGTGATATAAAAAACATGGAAACCGATTTAGTCAACGCAAAAGTGCCGCAAGGAGCAGATGATAGATTTGCAGAAATCATGACTGTATCCTTTTTTAAGAGTCTAATAGGTTATAGTTTTTATTTTCTTACTAGCTGACCCGGCGAACTTCGTACTGCCTAACAGTCAATGAATGTCGTGTTACAGATTAGCTGAAGTTAATTTATGATTTTATGAAAGTAATGCAATGAATACAAAATAAATATTAAGTTCACTACTTTATTAAGATAATAACACAAAAAGAAAAATAAAACTACAAAAATTATGTATATCAATCGTGTGTCAGCAAGACATGATTGAATTAAACTATTTACATATTGTGCAGCATTGGATGCACTCGGTTTAATTCTCTTCATTGAAGCACCTTGTGATATACAACATTTTTTTTTTTTTTATCAGACAAAGCTGATGATTTGCCGACACGTGAACATGCCACGTACAACTGACCATGAGAAAAACACGGATTTACATTTTGTATGGGAAAATGTTTTTTCTTTTATTTTAATTTTTTGTCAACTTTACAATTTTCGTTTTTAATAGTTATTCTGCTATTCGGGACAGAGACAAATACTAAAAATCAAAAACCATGAAAATCGGTCCAGCCGTTCTCGAGTTATAAATGTTCGAACAAACCCGACTTTGTTTTATATATATAGATTTAATTGGGAAAGGCAATAGTCAATTACAGTAAACTAAAATAAAATAAATAAAATAACATACAAAAGGAGCTGCCATGGAATTCACCGACTGGAGTCGGGCCCATCATAATACTATTATTACACTTCTGGGGTGTGGATTCCGGACTAACGACCAGCTGTGGTAGGTTTAGGACAGCTGTCTTGCAACATGAGAGCGTTCACCTTACCGCCCATTCACTCAGTCACAGACTTTGAGATGCGGAAATTGCAGTTTAAGATATTTTTTCTAGGAACGAGTTGATTGTTTTTCTGGGGTTAAACAGGGATTTGGCTGGGAGGCCATGAGCGCCATCTTCCACCGCGTGAAAGTAAACAGTGAAGCCGTTCCGGATGACGGCATTTGCGAGATCAAGGTTTTTATTTAATTTGTACTCGTGGCCTTTTGAGATATTTGATTCCCATGGAACAGTTAATTCTGTAATAACCTTCCGAGATAGAGAGCAAAGAGTCATATCTGGACAGAGGACTGTGCATCCGAGACTTTCGGGGAATTTATACTGCTTAGAGACCGAATCGACCTCCAGAATCCAATCTGAAGCTTTCTCGATTATTGAGAAAGGTTTTGTAGTTAAATGTTTTTTGCCTTTACAGCTGTGACGGGCCACCCCTCACTAGACTCCAAGTTGTTTGATGTGAGGAGGTGGTGTCAACTTATCTCCATATTGAAAGTCGATTGAAAGTATATCAGAAGCTCAACTTTTTTTCAACTTGTAATCTATTAAGTGTCTTCTTAAGACCTCATAGAAAAAAGCCATACAAGGTGGGGTGTGTGATGCCCGAGCGCACTCTAATCACGTGTTGCGCGCTGTGAATCTGATGCCGGACTGAATGAATTGCATTAATCGAAACGGCAACGTGCATTTGCAGCTACTGGGAAAACAACTTGCGCATCTTTATAGTTTAAGAATTATTATGAGTTTTTAACTGCTGGGGTGTGTTACACCCCACCCCGTACACGGAGGGGTAATAAAGGTTTGTTTTAATGCTCACAAAGTGTTTTTAATGGTTTCTTTTTCTAGAATTCCTAAGAAGAAGCTAGAATATAATTACATAGTTAAAAATTCTACTAAAAAAATATTCTAATTAAAAAGGAGGTTGGAAAAGAAGGAGGTTAGAAATGATGGTAATGAGGATAAATTTATCAAAATATTTAGAGAAATTCGTGTAAATAAATCTACTTGTATTCGGTTATCAAGGGATTTAAAAAAAAAGTCATTTGAAGACGGATTTAACTCTAGGTAAGTTTAGCATAGAATCCATGCCTTTCATGGGTATAACGTTTTTGGAAGCTAAGAGTAATTGATAGGTGGGATAGGTATATATTAAAAGAAAGTGTATAAAATGTATTAAAAAGTTGTTATTAAATGTATTAAATGTATTAAGTGTATAAATGTAAGTGTATAAAGCCTACAGTGGCATCTTTGACTAATTGAATCACCGCTGAATAATCACTTGGAGGCCGCGCAAGCGACTTCGAACCCATAACCAGTCGGGAGGTTGGAGGTATCCTGATGGTTAATTCCAGATGGAGATATCCTTCCAAAACTGGTAGTCAGGGGCGAGGCTGGCGGCTGGGTACCTTCCCGGTGCCTCTGACGGCCTTTGACGGGCATGTCGGCTTGGCTTAGCTAGACGGTAGATTTGTATTCGTCTCTAAGTCTTCTACACTCTCCTCTCGGGAGATCATTATCGTTAAAACTTCCTGAGGTGACAAGTTCGCCCGTTGTAGTTGGCACATCTAAGTGTGCCATCTTTGACTATTATGGTTAGCGTAAAATTAAGATTAAATAATATTTCCTTAACCTTCTTTTATCAGCCATTTGCAAGTGAGGCTAGAGCACAATGCGACATCCTCAACTCCATGTTCAAAAAGATGGACGCTCTCTACAAGGATCTGGCAGAATTCTACGCCTTCGATCCGCAGAAGTACACCTTGGAGGAGTTCTTCTCCGACATTAAGACTTTTAAGGACTCATTTGCGGTAAGAAATCACAGCTAAACATAAATATATAATACGGCGGAACATTGATGTAAAAGTGGTCGGGAAACTTTTACTTGTAATTTCATATGCCAGACCCGTTATAGTAGCTCCTTGATCAAAGTATACAAACATCACGACTCCTCCACAGTACCAGAAAAGAAAGCTCATGATCTCATGGACGGATGAAATTTTATTTATTTATTTATTTCAAACAATAAATCGAAATACATAAAATAGTCATAATAGGTAATGGCGCAAATACTAGTAATATTAAACTAGGCCGAATATAGCCTGTATCTGGGCAAACCACCTATTGTCTAATTTAAGTGGAGAAACATAACTGTCGATACTACAATAAATACAAACGGAGCTGCCATGGAATTCACCGACCGGAGTCGGGCCCATCATAATACTATTTTTTTTACACTTCTGGGGGGTGAGCAGTGGATTCCGGACTTACGAACCGGCTGTGGTAGGTTTAGGACAGCTGTCTTGCCACATGTGAGCGTTCACCTTGCCACCCATTCACTCCCCCTTCGAAGCCATAGAATTTGAGATGCGCAAATCGCAGTTTTAGATAATTTTTCTAAGAAAGAGTTGATTATTTTTCTGGAAAGGCCAAGATCTTTAAAGAGGTGAAATAGAGATTTAGCTGGCAGGCCACGAGCGCCAACTTCCACCGCGTGAAGGTGAACAGTGAAGCCGTTCCGGGTTACGGCATTTGCAAGATCATGGTATTTATTTAATTTGTACTCGTGGTCTTTTGGGATATTTGATTCCCATGGAACAGTTAATTCTACGATAAGAGCCACCTTCCGAGATAGAGAGTAAAGAGTTATATCTGGACGGAGGGCTGTGCATCCGAGACTTTCAGGGAATTTATACTGCTTAGAGACCGAATCAACCTCCAGAATCCAATCTGTAGCTTTCTCGATTATTGAGAAAGGTTTTGTAGTTAAATGTTTTTTGCCTTTAGAGCCATCCCGCACAAACTGTATTGGGGGTTTGGAGGATACTGTCAAACCCTTGTTGGCACGAGCCACTGAGAGACTAATTACCTCGCGAATAACAGCGAGAACTTTGTCATGGCGGTAAGTGTACCGTCCTTGATCTAAGGCCACCTTGCAGCCAGCTAGAATGTGCCTAGCTGTGCAAGGGGTATTGCTACAGAGGGGACAAGAACTATCCTCGGCAAAGCTCCAACGAGCGAGGTTACTGGGGTCTGGAAGTGTATGCTGAAAGGCATTCAAATAAAATTTCAGCATCTCTGGCGTCCAGTCATAGAGCATTACCTTCCAGTGCATTGGAGGCGGAATGCAAAAGTCACCAATTGTTGTCCAATCATTCTGGCATTGAAGGCCAATAGCATGAGCCATACTCTTGCTGTCGTAATCTCCCCGCAAAAGAGACTTCTTCAAGTCCACGTCGCTCGTGGTTGTACTGCCATACCCCAGACCAGTGCCATTCTGGCTGATTCCAGTAAGGAACCTTTTGTGGAAGTCTACGCGGGCTTGTAGTTCATTTGAATCACTACAGCCACTTATTACGTGCTTCGATATTGCCGGATCTTTGGAATTGCACAGAATCGAATTTTTGGTTATTCTGGAGTTGGCGTAGAGCAGAGAGGGCAGTTTAAGCGCTAGCCCAAAATTTTGTTTGGACCTGAAGAGAGTCGAGGGGTCAGCTGGTTTGGCTAAGGACAGCCAGGATTTTAAACTAGCTGTCACCAGTGCATCTAGACGGGACAGTTGGGTTTTGGTAAAATCGTAAATAAGAAAGGGCCATGACAAATGTGACGTTAGATAATTGTCATAGATCCAGGCCTTACGAGGGCCAGAAATTAGCAAGGCATCTATTTTCGCCAGGCAACTTTTGAAATGCTCTATAACATGATCGCCCGAGACGTCTTTTCCCTGATGGGTGATTTTTCTGCCGAGGAATTTGAAATGATTGTTTGGGTCTATAAGGGAGATATTAGAGCCCTTATAGACCAATTTGGGGTCATAGGATGTAAATTTTGTGCCCATGCGGGCGAGTCCAAGGCAAAAACATTTGGAGGGCTTCACTTTTATACAGCCTGACCAGTCGCAGAAAAGCTCCACTTTCTGTAATAGCAGGGAAAGCTGCTTGGGGCTTCTGGTAATGAAAGTTAGGTCGTCGGCAAAAGCGAGGCACGACGAGGTGTATTGGCCGTCTGTTTTAAAACGGTAGCCCCACTTCCTGTCAAACTGGCTCAGGCTTTCCAGAAGTATATTAAAAACTATATTAAAAATCGTCGGGGAGAGGCAACAGCCCTGAAATAGTCCAATTGAATATGGTATAGAGCGGGTAGTCCATTCTTGCGTTTTAACATGGAAAGTCAGACAGTTGTAGTAGGAGGCTACAATGTCACGCACGACTGGTGGGAAGTTGTACCAGCGGAGTGCAAAGTGGAGGAGACTGTGTCGGACTGACCCAAAGGCATTCTCTAGGTCGAGCCAGCATACATTGATTTGGCGTTCGTGCTGTCTCGCATCCTTGATGGCAGCAGCCAGGAGAGAGTTGTGCTCGAGGCAGCCCGAGACGCCGCGCATGAAGCCTTTTTGAACTGATACTCCAAGGTACTCATTCCGGTGCATGAATTCGCTCATCCTCGTGTGGACTATGCTAAAAAAGATTTTGGCCACAGTGTCTGTGAGAGCAATGGGCCGAGCGTCCTTTGGTCCGGTGCAAACTGGGACCTTCGGAATTAAGATGACTGTCGCTCGGCCAAAATTCTGTGGGACTACACCGCTATTCCATATATTTCGGAAGATGGATCCTAAATATTGCAGAAGGCAGGGGCATTTTTTGTATACTAAATAGGGAATACCATCGGGACCCGGAGTAGAGCCCGACGGCTTCCTCTTTACTTGATTAAGAATCTCATCTAGTGATGGAGGTTGAGAAGCAAAAGCTACCGTAGGCAGGGGCGGAGGTGTAATGCCCGGCGGAGGGCTGTAATTATGGAGCCGCATTGGGTCCTCATACGTGGTCGAAAAGTATTCCGTGGCCATATCTTCCGGGATTTGGATTTTTCCCTTGGCGGCAGACAAAACCGTTTTGCTGTAGTTAAAACGGTTTTTGTCGAACCGGGCTTCCTCTTTGGATTTGAGAAATGCTGCCTTGCGCTTGTCGTTTTGCGTTGCTACGCTCTGTATGAGTTTTAGTATAGAGCGGTACGCGCGCGAGAAGTTGTGGCAGAGGGCTTTATCCCCGGCTTTCTTGGCTTCACGTAACTGGCGACGAAGTAGCCGCTTTTGCCTACGGAGCTTTGCCTTAAATGCGTTTTCTCTGTGAACCGGGTCGACATGGGTAGATTTTGGGTAAACACCCGAGAAGTATTCATGGACCGCCACCTGGAAGGATGACAGCTGGACGCTGGCAGGGGCATTACGGTTCACAGAGTGGTCAAGAATAGAAGTTAAATTATTATTATGAAATTCCCAGTCCTCTTTCGCAAGTGAAGGGAATTTTAGAGGAGGGAAGGATACGATTTGCGCGGGTAGAGGAGACCGGTCGGGTGACAAACTGCGGGCAGATGTGGAGTCAAGGGACATGTGAGGTTCAACTCTGTCCGTGACTCCTTGCGACGGTTTAAGACACTGACGTGCAGCGTCGCTATCATCGTGCCCAGCAATGTGTTTATTTAACCATGCTAATCGTTTATATTGTTTCCCGCAGATAAGGCAAGCAAGGTCCGGTGTCGTTTTAGCCGTGTCGTTGTTTGGGGTTTCTACTGGGGTAGCGGGAATTCTCCCCCCCTGATAGGCCGCTTGGGGGCATATTTCCTTTTTTTTCTTTTTTGCTTTATAAATAATCGGGTCTGGCTTGCAAGGCCATCGACCCGATGCGTTCTTTCACGCCGTCCACCGTCTCTCCGGCTGTCACAACTCTTTCGTTGTTGTCATCCTGATGATCAGGGGGTTTACAATAAATACAAACGGAGCTGCCATGGAATTCACCGACCGGAGTCGGGCCCATCATAATACTATTTTTTTTACACTTCTGGGGGGTGAGCAGTGGATTCCGGACTTACGAACCGGCTGTGGTAGGTTTAGGACAGCTGTCTTGCCACATGTGAGCGTTCACCTTGCCACCCATTCACTCCCCCTTCGAAGCCATAGAATTTGAGATGCGCAAATCGCAGTTTTAGATAATTTTTCTAAGAAAGAGTTGATTATTTTTCTGGAAAGGCCAAGATCTTTAAAGAGGTGAAATAGAGATTTAGCTGGCAGGCCACGAGCGCCAACTTCCACCGCGTGAAGGTGAACAGTGAAGCCGTTCCGGGTTACGGCATTTGCAAGATCATGGTATTTATTTAATTTGTACTCGTGGTCTTTTGGGATATTTGATTCCCATGGAACAGTTAATTCTACGATAAGAGCCACCTTCCGAGATAGAGAGTAAAGAGTTATATCTGGACGGAGGGCTGTGCATCCGAGACTTTCAGGGAATTTATACTGCTTAGAGACCGAATCAACCTCCAGAATCCAATCTGTAGCTTTCTCGATTATTGAGAAAGGTTTTGTAGTTAAATGTTTTTTGCCTTTAGAGCCATCCCGCACAAACTGTATTGGGGGTTTGGAGGATACTGTCAAACCCTTGTTGGCACGAGCCACTGAGAGACTAATTACCTCGCGAATAACAGCGAGAACTTTGTCATGGCGGTAAGTGTACCGTCCTTGATCTAAGGCCACCTTGCAGCCAGCTAGAATGTGCCTAGCTGTGCAAGGGGTATTGCTACAGAGGGGACAAGAACTATCCTCGGCAAAGCTCCAACGAGCGAGGTTACTGGGGTCTGGAAGTGTATGCTGAAAGGCATTCAAATAAAATTTCAGCATCTCTGGCGTCCAGTCATAGAGCATTACCTTCCAGTGCATTGGAGGCGGAATGCAAAAGTCACCAATTGTTGTCCAATCATTCTGGCATTGAAGGCCAATAGCATGAGCCATACTCTTGCTGTCGTAATCTCCCCGCAAAAGAGACTTCTTCAAGTCCACGTCGCTCGTGGTTGTACTGCCATACCCCAGACCAGTGCCATTCTGGCTGATTCCAGTAAGGAACCTTTTGTGGAAGTCTACGCGGGCTTGTAGTTCATTTGAATCACTACAGCCACTTATTACGTGCTTCGATATTGCCGGATCTTTGGAATTGCACAGAATCGAATTTTTGGTTATTCTGGAGTTGGCGTAGAGCAGAGAGGGCAGTTTAAGCGCTAGCCCAAAATTTTGTTTGGACCTGAAGAGAGTCGAGGGGTCAGCTGGTTTGGCTAAGGACAGCCAGGATTTTAAACTAGCTGTCACCAGTGCATCTAGACGGGACAGTTGGGTTTTGGTAAAATCGTAAATAAGAAAGGGCCATGACAAATGTGACGTTAGATAATTGTCATAGATCCAGGCCTTACGAGGGCCAGAAATTAGCAAGGCATCTATTTTCGCCAGGCAACTTTTGAAATGCTCTATAACATGATCGCCCGAGACGTCTTTTCCCTGATGGGTGATTTTTCTGCCGAGGAATTTGAAATGATTGTTTGGGTCTATAAGGGAGATATTAGAGCCCTTATAGACCAATTTGGGGTCATAGGATGTAAATTTTGTGCCCATGCGGGCGAGTCCAAGGCAAAAACATTTGGAGGGCTTCACTTTTATACAGCCTGACCAGTCGCAGAAAAGCTCCACTTTCTGTAATAGCAGGGAAAGCTGCTTGGGGCTTCTGGTAATGAAAGTTAGGTCGTCGGCAAAAGCGAGGCACGACGAGGTGTATTGGCCGTCTGTTTTAAAACGGTAGCCCCACTTCCTGTCAAACTGGCTCAGGCTTTCCAGAAGTATATTAAAAACTATATTAAAAATCGTCGGGGAGAGGCAACAGCCCTGAAATAGTCCAATTGAATATGGTATAGAGCGGGTAGTCCATTCTTGCGTTTTAACATGGAAAGTCAGACAGTTGTAGTAGGAGGCTACAATGTCACGCACGACTGGTGGGAAGTTGTACCAGCGGAGTGCAAAGTGGAGGAGACTGTGTCGGACTGACCCAAAGGCATTCTCTAGGTCGAGCCAGCATACATTGATTTGGCGTTCGTGCTGTCTCGCATCCTTGATGGCAGCAGCCAGGAGAGAGTTGTGCTCGAGGCAGCCCGAGACGCCGCGCATGAAGCCTTTTTGAACTGATACTCCAAGGTACTCATTCCGGTGCATGAATTCGCTCATCCTCGTGTGGACTATGCTAACATAACTGTAATAAGTACGTACTGCTGACTTCCTTATTCCTTGCACAGCTAGACACATTCTAGCTGGCTGTAAGGTGGCCTTAGATCAAGGACGGTACACTTACCGCCATGACAAAGTTCTCGCTGTTATTCGCGAGGTAATTAGTCTCTCAGTGGCTCGTGCCAACAAGGGTTTGACAGTATCCTCCAAACCCCCAATACAGTTTGTGCGGGATGGCTCTAAAGGCAATAAACATTTAACTACAAAACCTTTCTCAATAATTGAGAAAGCTACAGATTGGATTCTGGAGGTCGATTCGGTCTCTAAGCAGTATAAATTTCCTGAAAGTCTCGGATGCACAGCCCTCCGTCCAGATATAACTCTTTACTCTCTATCTCGGAAGGTGGCTCTTATTGTAGAATTAACTGTTCCATGGGAATCAAATATCCCAAAAGACCACGAGTACAAATTAAATAAATACCATGATCTTGCAAATGCCGTAACCCGGAACGGCTTCACTGTTCACCTTCACGCGGTGGAAGTTGACGCTCGTGGCCTGCCAGCTAAATCTCTAATTCACCTCTTTAAAGATCTTGGCGTTTCCAGAAAAATAATCAACTCTTTCTTAGAAAAATTATCTAAAACTGCGATTTGCGCATCTCAAATTCTATGGCTTCGAAGGGGGAGTGAATGGGTGGTAAGGTGAACGCTCACATGTGGCAAGACAGCTGTCCTAAACCTACCACAGCCAGTCGTTAGTCTGGAGTCCACTGCTCACCCCCCAGAAGTGTAAAAAATAGTATTATGATGGGCCCGACTCCGGTCGGTGAATTCCATGGCAGCTCCGTTTGTACTTATTATATACTACTGGACGTTGTGGATAAATTTTACAGCAAAATCGTAGAAAAACTTCTAGCAAGAGTCCAAAGTAAATCGAAGCTCATTTTATTAAATATTTAGCCAATACTCATTCCTGGTATTGGCTATGTCTGGATTTGTAGTCCACAGTAGAAGGTAACCCAGCTTTTAAACTTTTTAACAAAGCGAAATAATGTCATGTGACATATATCTAGTTCCCGAGCTACCGTTTTCAGCTTCCTGCCATCTTTGATAACAGCGTCAGCTGCCCGCCGCAACAACTCAACTGAGCTGGTGTTGCCTCATTCTGTTTTTCTTTCGTAGTTTCTCATCCTAAAACAAATATAGGTAGCTGGTATTACTAGCTGCCTCATCGCGGTGTATGTTGTTCCGCGGAACAACCAGCCCCAAGCCAAGGCAAGCAATGATATTAGGGAAACATTCCCGAAACTGTTTCAAACAGTTACATACAAGTTGCTATAAGATAGCTATATATAAAAAAATATTTTCATCCCATCTATTCGAAAAGGACAACTTGGTTCGCCTTTTAGTGCGCCCAAAGGTGGTGTTTTCAACAATCTCAATTCCTAATAAAACTGTAACAATAAATATTCATAATTGCGAAAATGTCTCAAATGTAAATATAAGTGTTTAGTTGTTTTATCATTAGATAGTCTTTAATTTCAATTTAGTTGATACTCTATGTTATATTAAATAATAATATTACAATAAAATATGAAGCGCCTTTTATTTTCTCATAGAGGATGATGAAAAGTAGAGTGTATCACTCGGGCGCAAAATATTTTTGGCTCAGGCGCTTTTTTGAATCCCTTGCTATGTTCAAAATTCTACTAAAGAATCCCTCGCTACGCTCGGGATTCTACTTTAGAATCCCTCACTTCGCTCTGGATTCAAAAAAGCGCCCTCGCCGTAAAAATAATATTTTGCTCCCTTGTGATACAATCTACTATTATTTTCGCGACATTTAGGTACCATCTATTAACCACTAGTCTTACCGGCCGGCGTGCCATCACTAAAATGGCTGCCAAAACAGCGTGATGGTATGGTGTTTTGCGACGCTCTTCACAATTATTGATATCTCTTGTCTTCGTGGAGGTATTGCTGTCGGAACAACTGAACCCCGGCACTTTGAACCCCACTTTTCCCTACAGTACTGAGCAATTTAATACCCTGTATAATCAGTGATTATACTTATAAATAGGATAGAAAACGAATTTACCGCGTGAAATTTGTAGCACCCGATATTTCGGTGACGTTGCAGCCGCCGTTGTCCAGGGTAGACTAAAGAGCTGTCAATCTGTTGTGTCGCCGCATACCGCTATAACGGTGTTGGGGGGCCGGGTTCGGACCGCGGGAATTTTGAAAATCCGTCTTGCACACAATTTTCACTGTATCCTGTCTTACGTCTTTGCTTTCGGCGTTCGGCGGCGAGAACATTTTAAGAAGAGGGTTCCACGTAGAAGAGAGTTTGTAACCGTCGTCTCTATTGAAGTTCGAGGTTCTTCTTATTTCAATGGCTTCCCGGATCATGCGAGGAAAGTAGAATTGTTCTTTGGATAGCACAACGGGATTTTGAAACTGCATCCAGTGGTTACTTCCGCTATCCCATATATGTTCGCAGATCGCCGTTTTTTCTCGCTGAAAGTTTTTAACAGCTTTGATGTGTTCTGTCAGTCGTGTTGCTTTGGGCCTTTTTGTTTGTCCAAAGTAGGCTAGACCGCAACTGCATTCGACTTTATACACACCCGGGGTTTGCAGTGGTATTACATCCTTTACAGGCCTCAAAAATCGAGCTATATTTTGGGTCGGTTTGAAGATCGTTTTTATATCGAATCTCTTTAGCATCTTACTTATTCGATCTGTCACACCCTTGACGTATGGTAGGAATACTCTTGATCTGCTCGGTTTCTAAGTTTCGTCTGCGTTATAACCACTGTTATAACCTACGCAGTGGCGGCAGCGGTATTCGGCCTACCCACAAATTATTATGCTAGCAAATCTTGGGGCGCTCTCCTCTTCAATCCGCGGAAAGCCTAGTTTTTCATCAACTTTGAAGCTAGTTGATTTGGATGATGTATAATGCGCTTTTGGTAGGTACCATTTTAGTTTTAATTTCTTCTTTCACTGTTGAGATTTCCAGGTCATGATGTGGACGGTCGTTCGTTACATACCATGGTGCATCGACTATTATTCTCAGCATCTTGTTGTGAAACCGCTGAAGATTCTCTATATTGGAATCGGCTGCTGTTTCCCCTAGCTGTAATTCATAGGTCCAAATGGGCTTCAGAATGCATTTGTACACTACTATTTTGTTTTCTAGTGAGAGTTGTGACTTGCGGCCTATTAACCAGTACAGTTTCCTGAGCTATTGACTTAGCGCTTTCCTTTTTGTAAATATATGCTTCCTCCACGTAAGCCGTCTATCCAGGTACAGTCCGAGGTATTTAGCATCATTTCCTTGTGGTATTTGGATACCATTTAATTTTACACATAATTTTAGAAAAAAAAAACTATATTTATTTATTTATTTATTTATTGTTTCAAACATAATTATAAAACATATAAAAATGGTCATACCAAGTAATGGTGCGAAGAAACAACGGCCCACATTCACATGAACATGCTCAGCGCATACCCAACTAGGCCAAATATAGCCTGTATCTGGGCATACGACTTATTTTTTGACTTAGGTGGAGAAGCCTAACTGACGTAGGTACTCATATAGATACATATACACATACACACATACATATACATACATACACAAATATATAAATATAACCATCTAAATATATTATAGTATTATTCTTTTGCATTATATTACAATATAGTACATTTTGTTTAATATCGTATATCATATTATATAGTATAATAGTAAAGTTATGCAGAAATACACAATATTATCAGTGGCGGTACATATGAAATAGCAGTCGCGTCATGTCATTTTGACAGTGATGAAGTTGACGAACCAGCATGTTTGCATTTATGTTGTTTAACCCCTCGAGGCCCGCGGTTTGAATTTTAATGTGTGCCTTACGGCCCCGTATGAAATTCGCGAGTCTCAAAAAAAATATGGCGTTTCAGAAAAAAAACGATTACTCCGAAACTGTCACACCGATCGTCTAAAAAAGACCTGTTTTATGTTCCTATTGAAATTTGCTATTAGATATTTGTAACGTCGTTATGTAAAGCAATAAAGATTATTCATAATTATTAGTCAAAGTTGTACTAACATAATTAGCGGTCGGCCTCGCCTGGCCATTTCGGGCCGTCTGGGGTTCGACGGTAAATATCAATTCTGGACGTTTCGGGCCGTCTGGTACGCGAGGGGTTAAAAAGGTACCATCTTTTTAAAGACATTTTTTATTGTGGTCGTATTTTTGCAGGCGGCGAGGGCAGAGAACGCAGCGGCGCGAGAGTCTGAAGAAAGGGCCAGACGTGCCAAGGATGCTAGAGCAACTGCCGATCGAGAGAGGAAAGACCGCGTTGCCAGGCATAAACAACTCGTCGATATGGATCGCGCGCAAGAAGGCGTCATGGACAGGTAATCTCTCATTTTACTTCTGTAATACTATACTCAAAACTTGCCCGCAACCTCACCAGATTAAAAAGGGACAAAATCCGTAAAGTCATAGGTACTATGACAGGCCACTGTCCCCTAAACAAACACCTGTTTACCATAGGTGTGACAGACAGCCCTCTATGCAGAGGATGCATGGAGGAAGAAGAAACGCCACAGCATGTGCTCATGGAATGCAGGAGCGTGGCAGAGCAACGGGCAAGAATACTACAATCTCCAGCATCTGTCCCGGAGGCCTGTAGCAACCCAAACAGGCTGCTAACCTTCTGGGACAGCCTGGGTTGGCTGGAGTAACATAAATAGAAACATGAGCCACGCACAACGGCCCACTCAAAAGGCCAAGTGCGGGAAATAGCCCAGGAAAACTAACTAACTAACTACTATACTCATAAAGAAGAAGGTACTTTGCGATCGAGACCTCAACATCAATCTCCGAATTAGATTGCTTCAGTGTTACATCAAGCCAGTAGTTTTGTAAGGTTGCAAAAGTTGGACCATCAAGGAAACAACCAGCAAGAAACTTGAAGCTTTTGAAATAGGATTTCACCAAAGAATGTTGAGGATTAGCTGGGTCCATAGAGTCTAGAATGTGGAAGTTCTACGGCGCGTATATGTGGACTGTTAAGAACTGCAAACAATGGTGGACAAGCTTGTGATTAAATAATCGAGCCTTGTCAATCGCTTATAGCCACTGCTTCTGCATGACAATGTATAACCACAGATTTCACTGCAAACAGTCAGAAAATTGCAGAGTTGCGGCTGGAGACTTGGTCACCCACCATTATTGCCAGAACTTCCTCCAGTAGAGTTTTTTTTTCTTCTCAGAAGACAGATAATTTTTTACAAGAGAAAAAAATCAATTTTGAAGAGTCGGTGAAAAACGCCTTCAAAGCTTTCATTGGTTTCTGTCGACGACAGTTTTACAGCAGAGGTATTAAGCAACTACCATTAAAATGACAAATCTGCATAGATAATAGGGGTCAATATTTCTATTAATTAAATATATATTTTTCATACAAATTTTTAGGTCCATAATTACCTTTATAGAACAGCCCCTTCATAGGTAAGGACCCAATAATTCAAAGCGATTTTTATATTTCGTCTTCTTCAGGTACAATGGCATTTTGGTTGCCCTTCGCTCTACCTTTTTCAGGATATCTACATCTATGCATACGAGGGGGGACTCAAAAGTAAAAGGAATTGGACTGCGGTAGAGAGGAAGAGTGGTGGAACCCATTGTTCGATCAGGTGTCCGTTACGGTCACTCCGCCTGAGTCAGTGTGCGAAATTGTGTCACTGTAAGTGCATCGGTTCTCCCGTGACAGTTTTTTTCGTAAAACAACTTTTTCTATTTCGGCGAAAAAGTGATGGCAGATTGTCGAGAGCAGCGCGCGACTGTGAAATTTTGTTTCTTGTTGGGAAAATCGGCCACGGAAACTATTGTAATGCTTAAGACTACTTATTGAGATGCTGCCTCAAGTAAAACCAGAGTCTTTGAGTGTTTTTCACATTTTAAAAATGGAGAAATGTCAATTGAAGACCAACCCCGTTCAGGACGCCCCTCAACGGCAAGAAGTAACGAAAACATCGACAAAATCAATGCCCTCATTTGCGAAGATTGCCGCCGAACCATTGATCAACTCTATGAGATGTCTAGATTATCATGGAGTTCAATTCAGAGGATTTCATCCGAAGATTTGCACATAAGAAGGGTTGCAGCCAAATTTGTCCCTCGCCTTCTCGCAGACGAGCAAAAGGAGCGTCGACTTCAGGCATATTTTGAGCTTCAAAATCAGTTCAAAGAGGACCCTGATTTTTTTTCCAAGGTGATTACTGGTGATAAATTGTGGTGCTATGGATACGACCCCGAAACAACGCTGCAATCAAGCCAGTGGAAGACAAGTGGCTCTCTTCGTCCCAAAAAAGCTCGCCAAGTGAAGTCAAACATCAAGACAATGCTCATTTGTTTCTTCGTTGCAGAGGTGTTTTGCACATGGAGTTTGTTCCCCCCGATCTAACTGTCACTCAGGGGTTCTACTTGGAGGTTTTGAAAAGATTGATGGAGTGTATCCGGAAAAAAAGGGGAGATCTTTGGCGTACAGGCGACTGGTTCTTCCATCATGAAAACGCGCCGGCCCACACCGCCCTCTCCGTAAAGCAGTTTTTGACCAAAAACAGCATGACCCCCCTACTCACCGGATCTAGCCCCCTGTGATTTCTTTTTGTTTCCCAGACTCAAAAGGGACATAAAAGGAAATTTTACCACTGTGGAGGAGGTAAAACAAAAATCGCCAAAAGGCATAAAGAACATCGCGATAAATAATTCAAAAACTGTTTTGAACAATGGAATGATCGTTTGAAGAAGTGCGTTGTGGTCAATGGAGATTACTTTGAAGGTGATCAGAATTTGGTGTAAAAATATTAAGAAATAAAGACTTTATGACGGATTTCCCGTTTCGTTTGGGTCCCCCCTCGTAAGTAGGTTTTCCAGAGTTAATAGCCACGCTCAAGAATACATCTCACATATGTCTTGTAGATCTTTATAAACACCTCTATTGACAATTGTTGAAAAGCATTCCTTATCAGACAGAGAGCAGCTTTGGCTCTCTTAGCTAGAAGTATTTCCCAAAAAATAATAATATTAATAATAAATATTTTAATTCAAACTTTCACTTAATTATTTATTTTGTGAATTTTAATTTTTTACAGTTTGATGGAGGCACTTCAGTCTGGTTCGGCATTCAGTCGAGAGCGGCAGAGGAAAAAGGCGGGACCCCGTGTCGCTGGAGGTAAGACTTTAAGTAAATGGATGAATGAATGAATGAATATTGCATAATAGTATAAGAAGAATGGGCGGACTTATTGACTACTCGTTGAATCTTTTGCAGCCAACTCGTATTGTTAATTACGAATTTTTCATAGTGGAAATAAAAAAGAGAAAATAAAAATACAATAATAAAAGCAAAATAAAGTTAACACAACATGTCTGGAAGGTCGAAGGAAAAGTGGGAGGGAACACGAAGGTGAAAACAAAGGAGGTGATTGATTAAGTTTTGGGAGTAAAAAAGTGTTCCTTTAGTGATGCTTCGAATGACGAGATAGAAGTTGTTCTTCCAATACAGGCAGCGCAGGGAAATAGAAAATTTGAATGCTAGAGTCGGCAACACTGTAGTGCCAAGTTGTTCGGAACCGATGCTTAGTTGTTGTGAAAGCGTTGCCAGTAAGTAAACACGGAGCATTCGAGTGGTGCAGAAGGTGCTATTGATGTGAGAGCGTTTTACAAGCAGGGGTGATAGTGTGACTACTGCGCAAAGGGTGTTTCGACAGCTAGGACATCATGGACGTGTCCCATCTGCTCATGCGATTCGGTGCTCATTGGCCTTGTGTAGTTAGGCCCTAATGACCGATTGTGTTTAGAGTCAGCCCAACACACGGGTCAGCACCCATCCAGTAGCCTCCAGGCAGAAGTGCGAGCCCAACTAGGGTTGTCGACTACAGCGGGCGAGCCCGTCACCTCAGGAAGTTTTAACTTTAAGTTAAAAGTTTAAGTATTGATAAGTTCTCAACAGTATGCTATGGTCTTGGTAATGGTTAATGTTGATTGAAATATTTGTCTGTTTGCCTATTATGCTTGCATGGATTGGTAGAACTTGCCACTGGAACACTGACACTATCATTGCATATTCTATCAGGTTGGTTGAATATAATTAAATATGGGTGGCCCATAAGTTCTTTGAAATCTAAATAATGAATAAATATAAAACTAATAACGATAAGAAAAATATTTTTATTTCGTAATAATTTTCATAAAATGGAGATTATTTTTAAAAATTTACATCATCCAAGTGTAACCCGTTACAATCACAGCACTCCTGTAAGCAACGTTTAAAACTATCGATGACTGCTCGGCAAGTCAGTTCTGTGATGTTAGCCGTTTCTCTTCAAATATTTTCTGTTTGGGCATCAATTGACCGCAGGTTTGTGTCATACATACAAATAGAGTTGTCAACTACAACAGGCGAACCCGTCACCTCAGGAATTTTAAACGATTAGTCGTATCTCCCGCGAAGTGAGCGCAGAAGACATGTACAAAACAGTCCACCGTCAAGCTCCGCCACATGCCCATAAGAGGCCAACGCCTTAACCGCGAGATAACCAGGTATGTTCCCAGCGGGCTTACACTCACGCTCTTACTTCCAATTGCGACTAGATTACTCCAGTCTCTCGATTGGTTACGAGTTCGAGGTCGCTTGCGCGGTCCTCTCCCTTACGAAGCGATGAAACGGCGTAGACCGAATCTATCGCGGACCACAGCATCCTTTGCCCGGCTGTTCACCCAGGATCGGGTAGCCGATGGTCGTTTCAAGAGCAGTCGCCGTAAGGTCCGCAACCAACCCCGCTCTATAGGAAACAGTACTGCTTCCAGACTCCCCCGACTGTTAGTCAGAATGCACAATCGATTCGCTTACATCGCATGGTGCGCAGACTGTCCAGGAGCGCCAGAAGATTGATTCCTAGGGGAAACTAGCCCTAGCCCTAAAACTGTGTGACCAATCCTGAACAGAATGGGTCTTCGTGGCCAACTCAGCAAGGGCCCATTAGCTCCCCATTGTCCCCCCCCCCCCCCCCAAGTCATACATACACGTCCATCGGGGCTAGATGGATATATGCCCATTAATATTATACTTATATGCCCATTAATAAGAAAGTGAGCTTCATTAGAGAATAACACGTTATTGATCGAAGAAAAGCAGCTAAACATTTTTATTCGCGTAATTTAGTCTCTGGATAGCGTCAGTGTCTTTTAATTCCTGCACCAACTGAATTTTGTAAGAGTTCATACGTAAATCTTACCTTAAACCGCTTTAACATTGTTCTGGATACGTTTAATGTTCTGGATTTTCACAAACAGACTGTAACACTATGTCGATGTTTTCTTCCGTCCGTGATGCTTTGGTCGACCCTACCGCTATTTATCTAACGTCGAACCAGTCTCTTCAAACTTTGTGATCCAGTTCTTGATTGTTTGAACAGTTGGAGTGTCATTGTGTAGATTGTGATAGTCTCCAAATTTACGCCGCGCAATGGTTGCCGAATCATTGTTCCGGTGAAATTCGCTCACCCAAAAAGCGCAGTCCGTACCGGGGGAACGCTCAATGGCGACTGTCTTCCCAGAAACCGAACGTACCAATTTTGCCCCGCGCATCGTATGCATTTCATTACAAATTTATATTTCAAGGGACTTATGGGCAACCCTATACAAACGAAGATATAAACTTTAAAATTTTCGCAATTATTTGACATTTTAATTGAAAGAAAATGGATTCTTACCGCTTGGAACGAGACAATACTGTTTCCATCGCAACACCACAAAACAACACAAAAGCCTCAGGCACCAAATCGAGCACTGGTATTCTTGCCATATCTGAAGGGGACTAAAAGATCGGATAAGCAAGATGTTCTACAGGTTTAGCATTAAAACGATCTTTAGTCGTTCTCCAAGCATAGCTCAATTCCCGAGAACAGTGAAATCGTTCCAGGTGAGGGCATTTGTGAGACCATGGTATTTATTTAATTTGTACTTCGTGGTCTTTTGAAACTGATTGAACTTGATTCTTGATTCCACATCTTCCGAGATAGGGAGTAAAGAGGTATATCTGGACAGAGGGCTTAAAGCTGCATCCGAGACTTTCAGGGAATTGATACTGCTTAGAGACCGAATCGACTCCAGAATCCAATCTGAAACTTTGTCGATAATTAAAAATGGTTTTGTAGTGGAATGTTTTCCTCCTTTTTGCTGGGGCCACACTAACGGAAAACGTCAATGCCCATCATCGCGATAAATATTGCGTTAATTATTAACTCGTTAAATTGAGTGACCACACTTGAACGTTCTTGGCAAAAAAAAATTGCATTAACCCATCGGACGCCTATAGGCATTTTGCGTCGTTTGACAGATCCGCGCATAACCGTTTTGGCTGCCCTCATTTATATTATAAATATACAACATACACGACTAAAAAGATTAATTATTAGATAAGAAGAGGAAATTCATGAAAAAACGATATTGTCAGTATTTATTTACAAAATCGACCAAAAAGTTGCAATGCAGTTGCACGCGAAGGCTGGTTTTCGAGCGGTTAATGTTCCTTGAATTTCAAACAAGATGGACGTTGACGCTGCTATACTGTATTTCATGAGTGTAATTTTTTATTATATTAACATATTTTATCATTTCAACTATGGGGCACAGCCAGTGACTCCAACCTAGAAATCCTTCAGCGATACCAGAACAAAGTTCTGAGGTCCATAGCAAACGCCCCATGGTTCACCCGGAACTGTGAGATCCACGAACACCTCAAAATGCCGACGGTTAAGGAAGAACTGCAAAAGTACAGTGCAAGATATAAAATGACACTGGTAGGACACGTGAATGCCCTAGCCTCAAACCTAACAAACGTAGGTGAAAACATAAGAAGGTTAAAACGCTTTGATGTGGCAGACCTGAGTGACAGACACTGACACTAGAGCAGTAAATTAATATTAAGAGGACACTCTTCGAGGGAGGAGTCATCTTACATGCCTTCAACTCAACAATACATCTGATTATGGTCTTCAATGCTGCGACCGATTGCAGATAGAAATCAATTAAAAAAAAAATTAAAAAAATATTTTATCATTACCGAATGAAAAAAAAAAACACGAAGAAAAAAAAGATAATAATAAATAAATAATAATAATAATAATAAAGGTTCGATAATAACCCATTAAGGTTTCCTTTTTAATTTTAATTTCTTTTATTGTTGTTTCAAATGGTAATAATTCCGTTATTTGTCGCCAAGCATCATTTTGTGATGCTCGATTCTTGTAACTTTTGTGTCTCGGATCCCACAAACATTGCTCTGTTTGCAGAATTTTGAGAAACACAATGACTTTCTCGTTTCTCGAAGACAAACACGAGCAATCTCATCGCGCTCACAGTTCACATTGGAAAACGTATCCGCTTCAACGCATTACTTCTCGCGTTAAATCTCATTGATGTACCGCCACCGCCACGACCTATCGCCTAACGTCAAACGGCAATGTGAATGCCATTGTAAAATTATCGCAATAAGTCGTGGGTAAACCAATGTTAAACATTTATTATCGCGATAATAAACGTCAAACCCACTGAGACGCTAATTACCTCGCGAATAACAGCAAAGTCTTTGTCATAGCGGCAAGTTTACCGTCCTTGATCTAAGGCCGCCTTGCAGCTAGCTAGAAAAGTCTAGCTGTGCAAGGGATATTGCTACAAAAGGGACATGAACTATCCTCGACATAGCTCCCAACGAGCAAGGTTACCGGGGTATGGAAGTGTATGCTAAAAAGCATTTAAATAAAACTTCAGCACTCATGGTGTCCAGTCACACAGCATAACCTTCCAGTGAATTGGAGGAAGAATGCAAAAGTTCTCAAATCTTGTCCAGTCATTGTGTCATTGAAGGCTAATAGCATGAGCCTAATTGTTACTGTTGTTATCTTGCAATACTCCTTGAGATCCACATCATGCATGGTTATAGTGCCATACTCCAGACCAGTGCTATTTTGGCCGATTGAGCAATACACTTTTTGTGGAAGTCACGAGGGCTTGTAGATCATTTTATTCACTACAGCCACTTATTATGTACTTCAATATTCCCGGATCCTTGGAATTGGACAGAAACGAAGTTTTGGTTATTCTGGAGTTAGCATAGAGCAGAGAGGGCAGTTTTAGACCTAGAAAAATTGTGTTTATACCTGAAGAGAGTCGAAGGGTTAGCCGGTTTGGCTAAGGACGACCTAGATTTTACTAGTGGAAGGGCTATGACCAATGCGAAGTTAGGTAGTTGTCATAGATCCAAACCTTTCGATGGCTCGAAATTAGGAAGACATCTATTTTTGCAACTACTGAAACGTTCTGATACATGATCGGCAGAGAGGTCTTTACCTTGATGGGTGATTTTCCTGCCAAGGAATTTAAAATGATTATTTGTCTCAATAAGGGAGGTATAAGGGCGCTTATAGACCAATTTGGGGTCATGTGAAGTAAATGTGTCTATTTGAGAGAGTCCAAGGCAAAAACATTTAGAGGGCTTCACCTTTATATAAGCCTCATCTTCTTATTTTATACAAACACCAGTCACTAAACAGCTCCACTTTCTGTAACAATAGAGAAAGCTGCTTAGGGCTTCTGTTGATGAAAGTTTGGTCGTCGGCAAAAGCGAGGTGGGACTGACCGTTTGTTTTAAAATGGTAACCCCCACTTCTTGTTGAATTTGGGAGCTAATGGGCCCTGTTAGAGTTGGCCACGAAGACCCATTTGTTCAGGGTCGGTCACACTCACAGGTCAACACCCATCCGGCGGCCTCCACGTATGAAGTGCGAGCCCGGGTAGGACTCTGGCCTAAGGCCCGTTTTCTCTCAGGAGTCAATCTTCTGGCGCTCCTGGACTGACAGTCGGGTGAGTCGGAAACAGTACTGTCTCCTATAGAGCGGGGGTAGTTGTTCACCTTACGGCGACTGCTCTTGAAACTACCATTCGGCTACCCAACACCGGGTCAACAGAGTTGAGCAAAGGATGCTGTGGTCCGCAATAGATTCGATTGACACTGTTTCACCGCTACTTAACTGAGAGGACCGCGCAAGCGACCTCGAACCTGTTACCAGTCAGGAGACTGGAGTAATCTGGTTGAAACTGGTAGTAAGGGCGCGAGTGTCGGCCCGCTTGGTGTTACCTGGCTATCTCGCAGTAAGGCATTGTCTTCTGACGGGCATGTGGCGGAACTTGACGGTGGACTGTTTTGTCCTAAGTCTTCTGCGCTCACCTCATGGGAGACAGAACGATAAATTTCGTTAAAACTTCCTGAGGTGACGGGTTCGCCTGTTGTAGTTGACAGCTCTAGTTCTTGTTAAACTGGGTGATGCTTTCCAGCAGGATATTGAAAGTAATATTGAATATTATTAGAGAGAGGCAACAGCCCTGAAAGAGTCTGATTGAATATGGTAGAGAGTTGTAGTAGGAGGTTACAGTGTCAGACACCACTGGTGGGAAGTTGTACCAGCGGAGTGCAAAGTGGAGGAGACTGTGTCGAATTGACCGACGGCGTTCTCTAGGTCTAGCCAGCATACGTTGATTTGGCTCTTGTACTGTCTCGTATCTTTGATGGCAGCATCCTTGATGATCCAGATAATAATTGTTAAATGAAGCGAATAACCTAAAAATATTTTTCTTTTCAGCGGAGCGTCGGGCGCAACTGAACCGGAGCAGATCGAGATCAGGCCTTGCAGCTAATATAACTGCCAGAGAACTAACAAAGTGAGTATTTTCTTTTAGCACAGCGAGGATTATATACCGGCTGTAATTATAAATAGGAGCAGCAGTTGAGCGGTGTCGAATACAACGGGCGAACCCGTCACCCGAGGCTGGTATAACGATATATGATTGTTCTTTCAGCTATGGGATGAGCGTAGAAGACTTAGAGAAAGACAATCCACTATTTAGCTCCGCCAACTAGCCCGCGAGAGACCAACTCTTACGGCCCTGAACCTTGCTGTGGTGTACCAAAAAGCCTTGCAAACATATATGTTTAGAACAATCCGTCAACCACTGGAACAACATGCCAGGGTTGAAAAATTCCAAAGCGCTAATTAAGGCTTTTGACCGTAAGACAGTCCGTGAGGCCTTATCGCTAAATAGGAACAATCTACGCATACTGGTGAGGGCGCTCAGGGGCATTGTGGCCTTAACAAACATATGTTCAACCTCAAGCTCCAAGATTCAAAAATGTGCAGATTCTTCCAAGGGGCAGAGGAAACTCCCCAGCACCTCATGTGCGAGTGTGGCCCGCTGTTGCGTGAAAGATACACTCACTTGGGTGGTCATTACCTCCAACCTGAGGAGGTAAAACAATCTGGCGCTAAAAGCCTGCTGCGGTTGACACGAGGCATTGCGCAGAACTTGCAGGTGGCGAACACAATAGATCAGCAATGGTCGCAGTGCTACAAGGCTCATAAAGACCGTAAAAAAGCTCCAAACATAAAAATAAAAAATAAAAAATACCACCCGGCAGCGTGTAGTTAATCGGACATGAACTATCCTCGGCATAGCTCCAATGATCAAGGTTACTGGGGTTTGGAAGTGTATGACGAAAGGCATTTAAATAAAATTTTTGGATTTCTGACTTCTAGTCATTTGTAACGACCCTTAAGTATCGTTACATGCAGTCAACAAATGCATTTATTTCCAGTGAAATGCACTGACACAAATTCAGCTATTATTCTACCTCGTGAAGCGATGAATCAGGCCGACTTTTACTCGGAATATTTTGGATTGCATTATTTTTCGGCCTATATAAACCGGCGAAAATACGACCAAAGTATCATTCCTCGAGTGATCACGTCCCCCAAGACAGCGACGGCTACACCCGGCACCACTCTCACGAGGCGAGTCAACGGGTCCGGTTTCTTGGTTACCTTTTCTTTCCTTTCCCTATCGAGGCGAGGAGCATCAGTCTGCACTCCCACAGACTGAACCGTTCCCAGTACGAGATACTAGGAGCACAAGTACAATCCTTATCCACACACCCTCGTAACTTCAGTCAGATACCCACTACATTCGCGTCAATATATATCCTATTCGGGAAGCATAACAAACTGGCAATATCGAACTCTCAATAAATACCTTCTGATACACTTTAAATCGACTTTTAACCCCTCGCGTACCAGACGGCCCGAAACGTCCAGAATTGATATTTACCGTCGAACCCCAGACGGCCCGAAATGGCCAGGCGAGGCCGACCGCTAATTATGTTAGTACAACTTTGACTAATAATTATGAATAATCTTTATTGCTTTACATAACGACGTTACAAATATCTAATAGCAAATTTCAATAGGAACATAAAACAGGTCTTTTTTAGACGATCGGTGTGACAGTTTCGGAGTAATCGTTTTTTTTCTGAAACGCCATCTTTTTTTTGAGACTCGCGAATTTCTTACGGGCCGTAAGGCACACATTAAAATTCAAACCGCGGGCCGCGAGGGGTTAATACGGAGATAACCCGCAAGTTGACACCACCACCTCACACTGAATAACTTGGAGTCTAGTGAGGGGTGGTCCCTCACAAATTCAACAATCCAGTGCATTGGAGGAGGAATGCAAAAGTCTCTAATTGTTGTCCAATCATTCATATTGCCCAATCATTAGGTTTTTCATAAAAAAGCTGGAATCTTTTCAAATGACCCTCCAATCATTCAGCTTATTAAAAGCATGTATGGTTTGCAGCTTTTATTTAAGGAACCTTTCAAACGCCTTTGTTTCCATCTGCCTTGCCTTGTGGAGAGTGGTAGATAGTATAAAAGCTGTGAAAATGATTTGAGACTGGGTATAATGTATATTTCTCTTTTTGTTTTCAGTGAATTGCTGGGATCGGCGTAGCATCTTCAACTTAGAAACATCATTGCCACAAATGGTCATCATCCACAAAGTCGAATAAAAACAGCATCTGTTGCCTAATTTAAATAAACCGTGGCATTAGGAATTGAAAGATAGAGACATTGTGACATTCGATGGGTGATATGCAAGACTTGAAATATAATGTATATAAAAATGCCTTTATTAGTCTATAGTATGATGCTTTTAGCATGTGAGTACGCTTTTGGCGTAATATTAGAAGCATTCCGATATTATTACGCTCAATTTAGGTCTATACATGATGTATTTTTGATATTTGACGAATTTTACACTTTTATTAGGGATGCAACGTTTATTCTTTTACCGATTACAATTCCGATTCTGATTATTTCGAAAAATAATCGCCAATTATTACTCTTTTGCCGATTATTACTCTTACGCCTTTTTGCCGATACGATACCGATACCGATACACGTATGAAAATATCGGCGATGCCGATACCAATACCGATACACTTACAAAATTCGAAAAAAAAAGTTTAATAAATGAAAAACCATGTTAGGTTTTATTTTTATTAATAACTGAAATTGTAGTAGTTAAAATTTAAATAGTAGGAAAATGTAGTACTTAAAATATTTTAGTAGTCAAAATTTAACATTTATTAGGTTTTTGTTTAAGAAACAGAGCATTCCTAAATTATGTATCCATCAAAAATTATACCACTTTTTTGAAACGCGAAATTTTAAAAAGCGTATTTGTAACGGCTGTTAAAATATCGACGATACCGATATATCGGCAAATTCAAAGTATCGCCGATATATCGGTATCGTTATCGTATCGCATGCATCACTGATTTTTTTTGCAAGTACTCCAAATGCCATCGTCCAGTAGTTGTAATTTTATTATATAAGCATGTTGAGGATTTTGATTTTTTACTCCTAGAGAGACCGTGGGAATGAAACTCAGGACGGCATGTTTTTGACCCTCGAAAATTTGTTTGTAGGGGGAGTTAGTGATTGCATTCTTATGTATAACGGTGGCTTATTTAATGAAGGACACTTTTACTGCATATAATTGCATAATTGCATAAATACGGAGATCGGTCGCCTGCCGACCGCCACAACAGGATAACCACCGATCGGTAGTATTGGCATTTCAGTGAATATTGAATGCTTATGTATGGTCGTACACACTAATAATTTATAATCGTATCGTAATCGTATCCGTTGCATCCCTACTTTTTATTCATAATGATTCTCCGATTTTCGTCCTCTTTTTCCATCATCACGTCCGAACTTAACATTTCCTAAATAAGTGCCTATCTAACAATTTTAAATCCTTAACTTTAATACGCTTGTGATATAATCACCTTGAATACTTGATGCGTCTACAAAATTTGTGCTGTATTTTAATTTTAGAAGAAACTATTTTCTACACCGCACAAACATGGCTAAATGTTATTTTTGTAAATATTTTTACTGAAGTGTAAATAAATATTATTTTAAATCGGATTCTCGTGTTTTATTAAAGATATTAAAAGCTGCTAAAATCTTTGCTTACTGGAATCAGCCAGAATGGCGCTGGTCGTGATGAGTTGTCACCTATACGAGTGAACCTGTCACTCCAGGTTGGTATAACGATATATAATCGTTTTTTCTGGCTGGAGTGAACCTAGAGTCTTAGGACAATACAACTAGAGCTGTCGACTACAACGGGCGAACCCGTCACCTCAGGAAGTTTTAACGATATTGTTCGTTCTGTCTCCTGTGAGGTGAGCTCAGAAGACTTAGGACGAAAACAGTCCACCGTCAAGTTCCGCCATATGCCCGTAAGAAGCCAACGCTTTACCGCGACAGCCAGGTAAGTCACCCAGCGGACCGACACTTGCGCCCTTACTTCCAGCTGCAACTAGATTAAAGATTACTTCAGTCTCCTTTATCATCATTCCCTTATCATTATCAGCATCATTTGTTCAGTTTTCCACCCGGGATCGGGGGGCCGGATGGTTGTTTCAAGAGCAGTTGCTGTAAGGTTAACACCAACCCCCGCTCTATTGGAAATATTACTGTTTCCAGACCCCGGCTGTTATTCGGAATGCACAATCGATAGACAGTAGCGCTCGAAGGTTGACTCCTAGGCGAGACTGGCCCGCAGGCCAGCGTACTACCCTAGCTTGCTTTTCTGCGTGGAGGCCGCCGGATGGGTGTTGACCCGAGCGTTTGACCGATCCTATACAACTGGGTCTTAGTGGCCAAACTGCAACGGCCCATTAGCTCCCCAGCATCATTAGCATTGGCCCGTTAGTATCAAATATCAGCTAAAAACTATGCTTGCTGGAATCAGCCAGAATGGGACTGGTCTGGGGTATGCGGTGGTGAGTTGTCACCTATAACGGGTGAACCCGTCTCTCCAGGTAGGTATAACGATTTATAATCGTTCTTTCAGGCTGGTATGAAGCTAGATTCTTAGGACAATACAGTTCACCAGTCCAGTCTTTTTCTATTGATCGCAGTTTGGCGGCACCTCTGTACTTCTGTCTTTGAACGTATTTTAACTGCTGCTTAATTAAGTGACAAGATCGTCGCGGAATGTGACGGGACTTGCCTCCACGTCAAGAAATTTGCCTTCATATCCGGAATTTGCTATTTTTATTTGGCTGGAGCACATGTGACACGCCGATAAGGCGGGAGCTGAAGAAAGGGGTGCCTGCGGGGCGATTAAACGCGAATATTTCACATAACCTTGTGTTTTTTTGTGTGCTTTAATCTTTTGTGTGTCTGAGGAAAAAGGTTTTCTGGGGGGCAAATCCAGTGCACATCAATATAAAGCCCACTCACTGAGATCGTTTTTTTTTTTAGGTTAACTTCCTTTTTTTTTCCTTTTAAAATTTTTTTTTTTTAATATATTTAAAAAAAAAATAGTTTCCTTCTTTATCTTTAAAAGAAAGGTGGCGTCCTTATAAATTCATTCTTTTGGGTTTTGGTGGAATCTGTCGTGTTTCCTCTAAACACGATAGATTAGAAATTTAAGGTTATAAAAGTCTAGCTTCGCTAACATGCCTGTGAGAGTCCAAAGCCATACCGGGTCGCAATGGGTAGTGGAGTAGCTGGCAGCCTTGTACCCTGACCACCAGATTTTCCGTCTACCCGCACCTCCTATGCCGTCTATCCTCAGGGTTCCGCTGGGTCAACTACCTAGAGTTGAACAAGCGGGCAGCCTTACTACCAGTTATGGGCAGATAGGTTTTGGGTCGTAAGTCGCTTGCGTGGCCTCTACCTGATCAGCGTTAATTCAGTTTTGAATTTATTGCGGACCATGGCGTCGCCCGGCTCTGAACTCGGGATCGGGTGAACAATTGGTCGTTTCAAGAGTGGTCATCATCCACCCCAAGTTGCTTAGGAAACCAGATGTCTACCCAGACTCCTCCAGTTATTTTTTAACTGACGCCGCACAGTGTGCAAACTGCCCAGTAGCGCTTGAATGCTATTTCCCAGGGGAAACTGATCCACCAGCTACAGCCTGGGACACATAGTCCTTACTGGGGTAAACCCTTATTCGAGGAGGCTGCTGGATAGGAGTTGAACCCAGAGAACGAGACGGGTCTTAGTGACCCAACTGCACAGGAACCAATGGGCCCAGTGCAGTTGAGCCATTATAACCCAAGTGTTAGGGTCGCCCGAACTTACAGGTCAACACCCATCCGGCAGCCTCCAAACAGAAGTACAAGCCCGGGTAGGACTCTGTGCCAGTTCCCCTGGGAATCGTACTTTGTGCGCTCCTGGATGGAGGAACGCACAAGTAACCTCAAACCTGTAACCAGTCGGGAGGCCGGAGAAATCTGTCTATAACTGGTAGCGCATCGTGCGGCGTAAGCCAATCGATTGTGCACTCTGACTAACAGTCGGGGGAGTCTGGAAGCAGTACTGTTTCCTATAGAGCGGGGGTAGTTGCGGACCTTACGGCGACTGCTCTTGAAACGACCGTCGGCTATCCAATCCTGGGTGAACAGCCGGGCAAAGGACACTGTGGTCCGCGATAGATTCGGTAAACACCGTTTCACCGCATCGTAAGGGAGAGGAGCACGCAAGCGACCTCAAACTCGTAACCAATCGAGATACTGGAGTAATCTGGTCACAATTGGAAGTAAGGGCGCGAGTGTAAGCCCGCCGGGTAACACTCCTGGCTATCTCTCAGTTAAGGCGTTGGCCTCTTACGGGTCTGTGGCGGAGCTAGATGGTGGACTGTTTTGTCCAAGTCTTCTGCGCTCACTCCAGGGAGATAGAACGACTAATCGTTAAAACTTCCTGAGGTGACGGGCTCGCCCGCTGTAGTCGACAACCCTAGTTACAACTGGTAGCGAGGGCGCTTGGTCTGCCCGCTGGTTTAACTACCCGGTGCCGGGCGGTAAGAGTTGGTCTCTCGCGGGTGATTTGGCGGAGTTACATAATGGATTGTCATTGTCTAAGTCTTCTTTGCTTATCCCTTGTCTAAAAGAACGATCACGTATCGGTATACCAGCCTGAAGTGTGGGGTTCGCCCGTTGTAGTCGACACCACCCAACTGTGGCTGGTTAAGTGGAAACACCAAGTTTCGGTTTTTGAGGACTAGGGAGGAGACGCCAGGTTTGTAAGTACTAGCATTGATTTTATAGATAAAATCAATGGTACTAGTTTAATGATTGGAGGTCTTTGGAAATAATTTCCTCTCCGTCTTTAAACCTTGCAGTCTGAGCTGCCATGCGATGTTATAAATAAAATAAAATACAAACGGAGCTGCCATGGAATTCACCGACCGAAGTCGGGCCCATCATATAGTGTTATTACACTTCTGGGGGGTGAGCAGTGGATTCCGGACTAACGACCGTCTGTGGAAGGTTTAGGACAGCTGTCTTGCCACATGTGAGCGTCACCTTACCACCCATTCACTCCGCCTTCGAAGCCATAGAATTTGAGATGCAGAAATTGCACTTGTAAATATCGTATAAACTTCACGCCCCGAAATAACGATGTTTGTCTTATTTTATGGAAACGATGAAATGAAGTATTTTATTTCCCAATCTTCAGACCGCAGTGACTGTAAAAACGGTATTAAAGAGAAAAAATATTTCAGAATTCACCTAAAAATGCACATTTAATGTGCATTTTTGTAATCTAAAACAATTGGAAGAAAGTCTAATTTTTTGGATATAAATCTCATTATTCAGACAACGGTGCCTGTAAATACGATAGGTTAAAAACAACATTAAAGAATGCATTTATGAATGCTTTCATTAATGTTGTTTTTATTTTTCTATCTGTAATCTTTTTCTTATTTTCTAAAATAAACTTTAAATAAACTGTAACTCTGATTTCATGAAATTTTAGTGTATGATATTAATATAAAAAATTTAGTAATGATATTTTATTTATTTATTTATTTAGGTAATTCAAGAATAATTTAAAACAATTTTATCTTAGGAACTATGCATAGAAATATTTTAAACATTGAATAAATAGCAGAAAATGAATACATTGCAAAGTCCAGTGACAACGCCACCTAACTAGGCCGGGACCTGTTCTAAGGTGAACGTTTAATTTTGTGCGTGCTTGTTCAATATTGTGATTATGACAAAAACAAAATATTTTTGTAACAAAAAAATAAAAATAAAAAATTCAATTGTGTAATATAAAAAAAAAAATATCGCTCAAATGGCCACTTCCCGTAAACGAGCACAATTGTGCTCATTTTACGGCATTTTGAATTGTTGCTCGCAAAACATCTGGATCCAAATTGGCGATTTCTTTTTCAATTCCAGCTTTCAAGGCTTGTAAGTTTCGTGGTTTGTTGTGGTAAACAGGAAATTCCAAAACGCCCCAAAGGAAACGCGCACATGGAACACGACAACGAAATTCACGCTGTGTTAAAACAACCGATTGAAAACAATTTATCTACAACAAAGATGTCAAAGCACAGTAACATGTGACGCCATTTGCAAAAATTAAGGCACATTCACATTACGACATTACTTTTGCACCACTTGTATAAGTATAATATAATATAATTAAGGTAATAGATAATATAAGTCAAATATCAACATATTATTGTTAGCTACCCACTGAAAAGGCACTAGACTTAGTGGGGAATTGTGACATTAGTCCAAGCATTTGAGATCTAACGCCCGCCGCACAAGCTCACACTCGCACTCGTTCACGATACCGCGCCGATTAGCACTGACATTGGTCGACAGCAGGTGCACCCGCATTTGCTCACACGTGTACGTACCTACATCAGTGGCTCGCGTCGCCGCGTCGCAAATCGTGCAAGATGGACGCGATAGATTTAAGTTCTGAATCCGACAACGATAACGTATTATTAAATAGATTACGGTTAATAAACAAAGTGTCTGGCAAGAAAATCTGGAAGAGCTCTTATATGTTCAAAAGAAAAACGCATGGAGAATTCACATTAACTTCCGAGTTTTCCGACGAAAAATTCAAGAATTACTTTAGATTATCTAGGGACGAATTTGAAGAAGTACATTCATTAATTGCTTCACATTTAGAAGATCAAGGATGTGGTGGTCATGAAAGAATTAGTACTAAAGAAAAATTTGCTATTTTTTTAATTTGCGATTCGTTTCCAAATAGAATCTTTTAATTTTATTTTCATGTAGTCTGTGTGTTTTACGTCGTATAAACATTTTTCGCTTCGAACGGCTTCAATTAATTCTTCCTCCATGTTATTGTTTTCAAACACTGGCGGCACTGCCACTCGAAAACCGTGTCTCAGTTACCTAGGACCACTCGCACGTCTCGCCCGTATTCGCTCAGTACGTGTCTGAGTCGACACGTGAGACCAAATGCGGAGTTCGGTACTATTCCATACGTTTTATACGCCGCCACTCGCGCGCGGTCAGTGCAGGCCAATGCGAGTGTGAGCTTGTGCGGCGGGCGTAAGCGTGTCGTTTCCAGGAAAAAAACCCGGAAGTATTTTATATGTAATTTTGGACGTTGAATCCGATTTTCAACTTAGCGCCATCGCCAGGGGTGAGCTAACTTCAGGAATCGCCAAAAACCGCAAAAAATGCATATAATTTAGTTTTCCGCTTATAATTCACGAATAAAGATTTTCTTTGATAACGACTCATCATCATCATCATCATCATCATTTATTCATTCCATAAAAGCATTTCACAATACTGAGGAACATATCAAATTTTACAATCATAATTTACCGGATGATAAAACCGCTTTGATTTATTAAAAGGAAAAAAAATAATAATTGTAATCAGAGGTGATTACTTAAAAATAGTCAAATTTACAAAATAATCAATAATCAAACAATAAATAATAATCAATACAATGAAAAAGAAAAATTCTGAAACATGCGTAATTAAAAACAATGTCAATAAAATCTAAAACTTAGTGCGAAAGTATATGCGTAATATGGTTATTTATAATCAAGCAATTGTGGACGCAATATCATAAAAGTCGTCCAGTTTGTAAAGGGCATGTTTGAATAACTGGTTTTTCAAGCACATTTTATATGCTGCCATCTCAAGTCTTCTCGTCGATGACGGCAAAGCATTGAACAATTTAAAACTAATATATAAAAATGTTTTTTGATATTTAGTCAAGCCTACTTTAGGCAATAACACATTGTTTTTATGTCGCGTATTATGGCTATGCCGAGTGGAGTGAAGCTCGCAATTTAAAAGATTCTCTTTGGCGTATAAAAGGCACTGATATATGTACATGGACGACATGGTAAGGATACCAGCTTTAATAAAAAAAGGGGCGCAATGTGTTTCTCTGCTTACACCAAAAATTGTCCTAACGGCTTGGTTTTGTAGCACAAAAACGCGATGGATATCGGTTGCATTACCCCATATTAGTATCGCATAAGACAACTTTGAATGGATGCAGGAGTGATACACACTGATCGCTGCATGTTCGCAAGCCAGAAATTTCCCCTTTTTTATAGCATGCATTACAAAATTAGAATAGACAAAATTTTCTACAATTTACATTTAGAGACTTCATTCCTTTGATGTACCGAATCGCCACTAAAGCGAGCTCAAAAATGGTATTTTTTTTGTCAATTAGAAAAGACGCTGATCATTGCAAGAACTGAGAATATTATTAATTTCGTTTTTTATACATTTTTTAACCGTCACTCTTTTGCCCTTCTTTTTATATATTCTGCAAATGCTTCAAAATCGCGTGTACTAAGCCATTTACGAATTTCCTTATTTGAGTAAATATAAGTATAAAAAAATACTATGCATCTTATCATATTATTTATGTTATCCATGTCAAATATATGCGAATATTTTAGCCTTCGATGTGTTGATGCGACAAAAAATCTAAACGTTTCAAAGATTTCTAAAAAGCAAACAATAACATTTTATTAAAATAAAAATATTAAATAAATATACCTAAGCTTGATATCATGATAATCCCCACACCTTTTTATCAAAGGTTTTTTCATCTACTATGTTTTCGCAACGTCTTCTCTTAGCCTATTCGTTCTTTATGTAATCCGTTCCGTATTTCTTTTAGTTTTTTTCAACCTATTCAGTTCCCAGTAACTCCATGATCAAGGTATTCAATTACCACGATCCCTAGACTGTCTTAGAAAGGAGATCCTATGATCTTACCGGCAGATAGAATGTTCTTGAATTCCTAAATAAATGGAAGGTGATGGTCGTTTTCAGCTCATGGACTGTTTCTTGGACACCGACTTCATGGACACCGACTTCAAAAAAAGGAGGAGGTTATTAATTCGGTTGTATCTTTTTTTTTTATATTTGTTACCTCAGAACTCCGTCGTTTATGAACCGTTTTGGAAAATTCCTTTTTTATTTGATAGGGTTAATACTTCCAGATTTGTACCATTTTTATCAAATTCCTGTTCTGATGAGAGGATCCATGAGGAATTGAGGGAACTTCTTAAATATTATCATATGAAGTTGAAAATTAACATGTTGGTTTAATTCCGATGACAATGCATTATTTATTGGTAAGCATGACCTGATCTTTACTCAGGGTTGGCTCCCGACGAGGGGACTCCTCAATGGTCGACCACTAGAGTTGTCGACTACAGCGGGCGAGCCCGTCACCTCGGGAAGTGTTAACGATTAGTCTTTCTCCTGGAGTGAGCGCAGAAGACTTGGACAAAACAGTCCACCGTCAAGCTCCGCCACATACTCGTAAGAGGCCAACGCCTTAACCGTGAGATAGCCAGGAATGTTACCCAGCGGGCTTACACTCACGCCCTTACTTCCAATTGCGACCAGATTACTCCAGTCTCTCGATTGATTCCGAGTTCGAGGTCGCTTGCGCGGTCCTACGCGGTTACGAAGCGGTGAAACGGTGTGTACCGAATCTATCGCGAATCTTTGCCCGGCTGTTCACCCAAGATTGGGTAGCCGATGGTAGTTTCAAGAGCAGTCGCCGTAAGGTCCGGGACCACCCCCGCTCTATAGGAAACAGTACTGCTTCCAGACTCCCCCGACTGTTAGTCAGAGTGCACAGTCGATTGGCTTAAGCCGCACGGTGCGCAGACCGTCCAGGAGCGCCAGAGGTTTGATTCCCAGGGGAAACTGACCAGGGCCAGAGTCCTACCCAGGTTCGCACCCCGTGCGTGGAGGCCGTCGGATGGGTGTTGACCCGTGAGTGTGACCGACCCTGAACACATGGGTCTTCGTGGCCAACCCATCATGGGTCCGTTTGCTCCCAAAAGGTTCGCCACAGCAAGGTTCAGGGCCGTATAACATTCCCTTTGCTCCCGTCTTAGCAGTGCCAGAAGGTTGATTCCTAGGGGAAACTAGCCCTAAGGCCAGAGTCCTACCCAGGCGCACACTTCATGCGTGGAGGCCGCCGGATGGGTGTTGACCCGTGAGTGTGACCAACCCTGAACAGAATGGGAGTTCGTGGCCAACTAAGTAAGTAAGGAACGGCTACTCGTCCCTCCTTTTCGCAACCTTTATGCACTGAAAAAAAAAACAGTGTGTCTAACTGTTTTTCCATTGAGTCTTACTGAAGATGAGATGAGAATGAAAGGCCACTTTCATTTATTCTTACTGAAATATGCGTTACTATAACTGAGCAAATTCTAACTGTGCAAAAAACGTGAACAGTTGGAAATTATTTTTTTCAGTGTGGCAAAAGAAGATTGAATTGGCTAATCCCTCATATATTCAACAAAATTCCTCTACATTTAATAACTTATAAAAAATGCACAAAATACAATAAAGAAGAATTAAAAACAGTTAGCTTTAAAATAAGTGGAAGTGAAACACACGTGTAAATGATACGAATAAGATTTATATTTTATTTTATTAGCATTAAGTACGTTCATCTTTTTATGTAGATATTATCAAGGGGGTGGCTTTCTGTGCCGACTAATCCTTACTAATGTAGCAGATAATGCAGCAGATATATTATAATATGGTCAAAATGGCCACCAAAGTCTTTCTCCATAACCAAGGCCATAATCTCCAGCAAGTAAGCCTTAGGCTTGGCTGGATTTTATACAAAGCTGTATTAAAAAAAAATGGTTATTAAATGAAAAAAAAAACAAAAGAAAAAGCATCACTCGATTGAGTGGGCCAGCGCTCATGACTAACGAGGGGAGGTGCGAGTGAGATCCGTGTATCCGTGCGAGCGAGTAGGATAGACGCATCACATGAATGAGCAAGCGAAATAGTGCTACATGTGTAGTTATTTGCGGCTTTGAATCGTGGCGCAGGTATACGTATATAGGAACGTTGCAAAATTTCATGGCCATGAATTCACGTAGAATTAGTAGGAATGACAGAAAATAGTTTTCCGCAATATGGATGGTTCTCTTTTTAATCTGGCAAGACTTAAGGCCCACACAAAAGTATCATACGCCACAATAACGGATATATTGTATGCCGATGACCTATGCTTCGTAGCCGAAAGCCCAGATGGCCTGCAAAGGTGAATGACTAACCTCGACGTGTCATGTAAATACTTCGGCCTAAAAACGGCCAACACACTTAATGAAGAACCTCTATCTATCAAACTCGGAGAGACTGTTCTGAAAGCAAGTGGACAAATTCAAATACCTTGGTAGCACTATAACAGCAAAATGTGACCTTGAGTCTGAACTGAACGGGAGGATAGGAGCTGCTACTGCAGCTTTCGGTAAACTCCGTAGCAAAATCTTCACCTCACACGACATCAAGCTGGGAACAAAAGTGTCTGTCTACATGGCGATCGTCCTCCCAAACCTCCTCTACTCGTCAGAGACATGGTGCCCATACCGAAAGCACAGTCGCGCACTTGACAAATTCCACCTTCGATGCCTACGCGACGTAAGGAACATCAAGTCGTCGGACCATGTGAGGAACACGGAAGTTCTTCGACGTGGTAAAGTCAGCGGAATAGAAGCATACATGATGCGACGACAGCTGAGATGGTGCGGACATGTCTCCCGTATGGATGATGAGAGAATGGCAAAACGTATGTTTTACTCTGAACTAAAGAACGGCAAGCGGAAACAAGGCGGACAGCTCCTCAAATACAAGGATGCTCAGAAGAGGCATATGAAAAAGTGCAACATTGAGCCCACTCAGTAGGAGCGTAAAGCGGAAGATCGCCCAGGATGGAGACTGCTAGTGCAGGGCAATGTAGATGCTTTTGAAAAGAGGAGGCTGCTCGACTTAGATGCCAAGCGCGACTAGCTAAAGGCCCGACCACCGGCGGCCATACAGTATAATTACATCGATGGTGTTTTGACGTGCGCCAAATGTGCACGCCTATTCCTAGCCAAGATCGGCTACATCAGTCACCTGAGAGCGCACCAGCAAAATCCTCAACCATAATTATAATTAAAAAAAAGAAGTCCATAATGCAGTCGCTATGGCCGAACACGGCTAGGAATATAAATATTAGTAACTTAATTTCTTCTTTATCTAGTATGTTCTTTACCTAGACCTTCTCTGATTGTTTCAAAAAATACTTAAGTCTTGAATTATTATTATTAATAATAATAATAATAATAAAGTCTTTATTTGCACTTAATTCGTATACAAAAAGGCGAGCTTATTGCCACATGGTAATGTCTTACAACTAACCTAAACACAGTGGTACATGCGCTTATTGTGAAAATAAAGATTATAACATAACATACAGACAAGTGGAAGAATTTAAAACTAATAATGCCCGAGGAGAGGAAATTGGGAGAGGAACAGGAGAGAAATGGAAGAACTGGTTACTTCTTAGAAAGGTAGTAATCCTTAAGGTGAGTCTTAAACAATGGTAAAGAAGGCGAGTTTCGTATATTTGCTGGGAGAACGTTCCAGAGTCTTGCACCGTGGACACAGAAAGAATAGGAATAGAAATCACTATTATGACTCGGAATTTTTAATAAACTGTCAGAGACTGACCGAAGTACGAGACCGTGGGAACTTAGTGGTTCAAAAAGCTCGTAGAGATAGGATGGTGTTAATTGGGAGAGTACACGATATAGGAGAGCAAGTATATGAACATTTCTTCTTTGGCGTACTGGTAACCACTTTAACTGTGCCCTATAGTCGGACACGTGATCATACTTACGTAGACCGAAGATGAATCGTATGCATACATTTTGCAAACGTTTAAGTTTGTTGAGCAGTTCCTCTGATAAATCGAGATAAGCCACATCTGCATAGTCAAGGAAAGGTAAGAGGAGAGACTTTGCAAGATATTGTTTTGTGTCCATTGGAAGAAATCTACTGAGTGTTTGCAGAGGGTGAAAACTAGCAAATATTTTACGACTTACCTCGTCCACGTGTGGTTGCCAGGAGAAATGTTCATCGATAATTAGACCAAGATCTTTCACTTTTTGCGACAATGGTATAGTGATATCGTTCAGTTTTAAAAGCGTTATTATCATCATATTATCGTTCAGTTTAAAAAAAAAATATATCCGTGTTTAGTTTCCCGTTTAGTTTCCGGCATTTATCCGTAATCTAGTGTCCAGATAAAGGAATGTTTCCTAAAAGGAAATGAGCAAATATCAAACAATTCAATGTTATTTATTTGTTTAACACTGATAACGCTTTTTATATAAGACACGGACTACGATTATTTTCAAGCGTGAATTATTTTCGAGACACTAGATAAAATGTCTGCTCCTATAGTTAATCTGTTAGACGGATTAGTTCGTGGAAAAGCGCGCTCTACCGAAAATGATCAAAGCTATTACAGCTTCACTGTGCCGTATGCTGAACCGCCTATCGGCAAACGCAGGTTTCGTGTAAGTATCCAGCCTTCCGTAATAGACTTCGAAAATCATTCGATCGTTAGATAAAATTCAAACTAGCCCTAGAATCAGGGGCGTAGCTACCGCCGTATCTGCCGTATCAATATACGGGGCCCCCGGGCCACGGGGGCCCCCAACCTGACCTGACCTGACCTGGCGACCTTAGTAGTATGTTCGAAATATTACAACCGGAGGAACTCCTGTCTTCTTCAAACGAAGAGATACTAAATGCTTCCGGAAAAGTGTCGGCTAAATACAGTAAACACATCTCAGTTATTCTTTATGACCAATTAAAGGCTCTAAAAACATGATTAAAATCTGAAATTCAAAAAATTCATTCCATTAAGGAACTCATTGAATTATTGCTGATAAAATTAAATAGTCTTGCATCCAGTTTTACGGAGGTAATAACAGCATGCTTTTCATCCTTGACCCTTAGTTACAACTGCAACTGCTGAAAGAAGTTTTTCAAAATTAAAACTGATAAAAAAATACCTAAGAACTTCGATGGGATATGAACGCCTGTCAGAACTGTCACTATTGTCCATAGAGGCAGAAACTTTAGAAAAACTAAACTCATCATCAGCTAAAGTCAAAGTCAGCATCAGCCGATATGCAAACGATATTTACTTTGCAGAAAAGAGCCATACGATCCAATTATTGTTTAGACTCCCGAGCATCGCTAAAAGAGAAATTTAAAGAGATCAATATTCTGACGGTTTATAGTCAGTATATATTCGATAACATAATGTATGTTCGTAAAAACTTGCACAGGTTCCGTAGGTTGGGTGACATTCACAATAGGAACACCAGGTTCAAAAATAAACTAGCCATTACGGGCTCTAGGTTAGCAAAAGTGAGTAAATCTTTCATTGGAGACGGTGTTCGCTTTTATAACACTTTGCCTGAGGAACTAACCCTTTTACCAGACACTAAATTTAGAAAAATTGTTAAATATACTTTGTGCTCTAAAAGCTATTATAAAATTAAAGATTTTTTAAGCGATACATTGGTCTGGTCAAGTCGTATTTGTGTAACATAGCTATGAAAACCATTTGTAAAGTGTTATTATAATTATTATTATTATTATTACTATTACGTAAAGCCATTAATTATATAGTGTAGTAATCAATGGTAAAGCCTAAAAGCAAGGTATAAATGTCTAGAAACATAAGACGTCCAGAAAGTACTGTAAGTCTACTTCGAATAAAAATCTATCTATCTATCTATGTATCTATCTATCTATCTATCTATAAATGATTTAATAAATCAGTTTGCCGAAAAAAGGCAAGGAGAGTGTATATTTAATTTGAATTGTATGTAAAAATTTTGGAAAAAGTGACAGATAGATAATTATGATGAATAAATATTTCTTTTAATTTTATGCAAACATTTTTTTTTCTTTTGTGAGAAATCTTTACCCTTCCTAAGGGCCCCCAAACAACATTTTATACAGGGCCCCGCCAAGGCACGCTACGCCACTGCCTAGAATAGGATTTTTTACACGACTGCCCAAAAGGAGTGGTATGTGTTCAGGATTCATCTATGTATGTTTTCCATTTCTTTACTTCACCATAACTTCTGGAGGCTTAAACCGATTTAGAAGTATGTCGTATTGTTAGGGCCATATTCCACCGGGACACCGGTGCAGCCAGTCGCACACTGTGGTGTCTTTGAGCTACTAAGTTGAGACACCAGATTAGACACCAGATAGACAGCAGAAAAGCGACATTTATTTTCAAATCTCTATTAGAAAAATCCGGAGAGGAACTATGCCAATAAAGTGGTCTGCTTTAAATTCCGATAATAAACTTTCCTGTATCGAAATTATCCATCGTAGCGTACGCTCCAATTAAACAGACGTCTTGACAACAACAGTGTACGCATGCTGGACGGTCTGCGCACCGTGCGGCGTAAGCCAATCGACTGTGCACTCTGACTAACAGTCGGGGGAGTCTGGAAGCAGTACTGTTTCCTATAGAGCGGGGGTGGTTGCGGACCTTACGGCGACTGCTCTTGAAACGACCATCGGCTATCCGATCCTGGGTGAACAGCCGGGCAAAGGACGCTGTGGTCCGAGATAGATTCGGTAAACACCGTTTGACCGCTTTGTAAGGGAGAGGACCGCGCAAGCGACCTCGAACTCGTAACCAATCGAGAGACTGGAGTAATCTGGTCACAATTGGAAGTAAGGGCGTGAGTGTAAACCCGCCGGGTAATACTTCTGGCTATCTCGCGGTTAAGGCGTTGGCCTCTTACGGGCTTGTGGCGTAGCTAGATGGTGGACTGTTTTGTCCTCAAGTCTTCTGCGCTTTATCCAGGGAGATAGAACGACTAATCGTTAAAACTTCCTAACGTGCCGCGACCCCTTGCTCTCATATATGGAGGAAGCAGCGTTTTACTGCAACAAACTACTCGCGAAAAATTAAACAAATTTAGGTTGCTTATTTTGGTTTTTTTTTGTCAAACAATTTCTAGTTACTTAAGACTAATAGAGTGGCTTCCCATTAGACGATGTCGGGTATTTCACATACCTACTCGTCCTACTCTTCCGCGTACTACAGTCAAACTGTCCTACTTATTTGTATAATCTCTTCTCTCCGCTTTCGTCCCATGGCCTTCCATTGCGCTCTCAGGAAAATCTATTACTGGCTATACCTCAGCATTCATCAACTTTCATGTCTAGGTCTTTCGCAGTGCAGGCGGCCCGACTCTGGAATTCCGTGCCTTTACCGATAAGACAACTTGAAAACCTGAGCGGGTTTCTCTTCATAAGTGAGTTAACCATTTTTGGTTAGACGCTTACAAATGCTAAAATTGTATCTAACCAATATTGGTTAGGGCGCTCCGCGCTGCGTAAAATGCCAACTTTTTAAATATTTATTCATTATTATCTTAATTGTTTGACGAGATAAGGTTATAATATTTTATATTTCAAATTTCAATGCGATCATCTTACAGTTATTCTTTTTACGATCCGTATTGTAGTTTAAAAGTTATGGTCGTTTTTCTCAAGGCCATCGACTTCACGCGCAAAACTGTCCCGAGCAGAAGTGACGACTAAATTTTTACCCCGCGATAAGAAGGGAAGGGAAAATCGTTAAAGAGACATTTACTCAACTCATGAATACCCCCTCCCCTCCCGTCTCCTTTGCTTGTCCTTATATTCCACTCCTCCCTTCAATATCGAGTTGGCATACGTTACTAATCACTGTTTTATATTTTATCCTATGATGACTATTATGTAAGTGTATTCATTTATTACTTGTGAATCAATTTTCCCACATAAACCTTTAGTCACAATAACCCTGGTGGTATGGCCCTTAATATTGCCACTTGGCAATAGGCCCACCACATTGTACTCTTATGTGTGTGCAATAAAGCTTTTCAAACAAACAAACTAGACACGGTTTCTTATTTCTCCTGAAAAATTAAAGTGCCTCAGATGCCCTATTTTATATGACCGAATCAAATATTTTAAGCAGATTTAAATTAACATTACAGGAAGCGGTGCCGATTGGAAAATGGGATGGTATTATGGATTGTACTCACGACGAGCAGCAATACATACAGTATAGCAGCAGAAACCAACAATGCGTGGGCACAGAAGAGCTAACAGTGAATGTGTGTACGCCGAAACTACCCGATGAGCTATCTGAACCAATGCCTGTGATGGTGCATCTGCATGGGGGTGGCTTCGATAGAGGGACTAGCAGCAAGAAAACTGCCCACCCAGACTACTTCCTTGAACAAGGAATAGTTTACGTCGGCATACAATCACGCTTGAGCATATACGGGTATGTATCACTAGAATTGTTTAAGGGGCAATCGTTGTATCTATACTAATATTATAAAGAGGTAAAGTTTGTGACTTTGTAGGAAGTAATCTCTGGATCTACTGAACCGATTTTGAAAATTATTTTACCAATAGAAAGCCACGTTATTTGTGAGTGTCATAGGCTATATATTAATCCGAAAAATGAAAAGACTTTTTCGTGGTAGACGGATTTTCAAAGTAAGTCCGGAAAAACGGTCGAACGAAAATGTTTCTAAATAACGCTGCCTTAACCATGAGAGATATATGATTAAGTTTCAGAGAAAAGTTGTAGAGCTTGATAATGCCTACAAAAAGTCAGCGACAGCATATGTGTAACTTTTATATTTAAGTCACAAAAAGTAGTTTTTCAAATTAAAAAAATAATTTAAATCGTTAGGTCATGTTTATTGGTCATATTATCAACAATTACGAATTAATATCAAAATAAGTAAATTTATCGTCTCAAGTGTTTAAAACAAAAGACTTTTCCATTTTACTGCATATAATTTTACTTTTACTGCATAAATGGTTAAAGAGATAAGACACTCACAAATAAGACACTCACAAGAAGACACTCACAAATAACGGTAATATAGTCAAATTATCATGCAAATACATACATACATATGCAGTAAAAATATAACCCTTCTTTTGGCAGTCAGGAAATAAATCATAGCACTCACTACTATCCAAACCACACTCATAATTTCATAACAAGTAAAAAGTTTTACCGCCCAAAGAAGTGAGCACAGGTCAGTTAGTATTGTATAAGGGGCAATCAAATGAAAACGAGATATACGATATAACGAGCATGGCGCGGAACTTGGTAACGCAGGTAGATGCGTGTATAGTAGTGCCCTCTATTAGGAATCAGGAAGGAATAGCGCGAACGTTCACCACTGTGCTATTGGCTGGTAGCGAATAGCTTACCATAAGATCCATTGTGTTCTCGGATCGGTCCAACTCACGATTCAACTCCTATTCAGAAGCCTCCTCGCGTGGAAGGCTACCCCGGTGAGACTCTCGCGCACCGTTCGGCGACGCCAATCGGTTGTGCACTCTGAGTATTTGCTAACGGAGTCTGGAGACTATGGAAATATACTGTCTCCTAAGCAGCGATTTACCTGTCGTCAACCACTATTGAAATGACCAAACGGCTACCTGATCCAGAATTCAGAGCCGGGAAAAAGATGCCATTGGTTCGCGGTAGATTCTAACTGAATCACCGCTGAATTCACCGTAGGTAGAGGTCGCGCAAGCGACTTCAGATTCGTAACCAGTCAGAAGGTTTGAGGTATCCTGATGGTTAATTCCAGATGAAGATCTCCTTCCAAAACTGGTAGACAGGGGAAAGGCTGCCCGCTGGGTACCTTATCCGTGCCTCGCCGTAAGGCGTTGGCCTCTGTTTGGCATGTTAGCTTAGCTAAACGGTAGGTTTGTATTGTCTCTAAGTCATATACGCTGACCTCACAGAAGATACAACGATCACTATCGTTAAAACTTCCTGAGGTCACGGGCTCGCCCGTTGTAGTTGACAACCCTATTTGACTATTTTCTGGTAATACGCGTTCGAAGTGAGATCGGCAACTCATGTTTGCGAATGACCATTATGGAGGCTGGAACGGTATCACACTAAAGGATAAACTAAACTTCCCATCGCAATTTATAGTAGTTGACAATAAATTGCGATGGGAAGAGCAAGTCAATGCAGTGTCAAAGAAAGTGAGAACCCTTGGTAATACTTTCAAAGAGATTAGGAGTGTTCTGGATTGCAGGACGCTAACCAAAGTGTATTTTGCATTATGTGAAACCCTTATTAACTATGGTATAATTGGGTGGGGTGGGTGCTGCAAAACCCTCCTGACGCCACTTCTAACAGCGCAAAAATGTGTTTTTAAAATCATGCATCGCAAACCATATCAATATTCTTCTAATGATCTCTTTAAAGAGGCTCAAGGTTTGGATGCTAGGTTATTATTTATTAAAACTGCACTACGTTGGGTTTTCGTGGCCAAACAAAATAAATCTTTTATTATTACGCACACGAAACGCACTAGACAACTCCTGAGTGATAATTTGAATGTACCTAGGATGAAGACGACTTTCGGATAGCGACACTACTCTTTCATAGCTACAAGACTTTACAATAAATTAAGCAGTGACATAAAAACCCCCAATTGTTATTTGTTTAAAAGCAAAATAAATAAATGGCTGTTGCAAGAAGAGCGTTTATCTATCCATGCCATGATCGATGTAGTAGAATAAGTTGAAGCTGACTTAACATATATTGTGTATATATGTATGTATGTATGTGTGTATATGTGTATTCTAATGTATTTAGTATTTCTATTTCCTATATAATATTGTGATTTTTATTAATTTTTTATTATTATATATATTTATTATTATTATATAGATTTTTTTATCGTGTTTGGTTGATTCATCGACCCTCGTTTTAAATGTAATTATATAAATTGCTTGCCCTGGAACGGGTATATCCCAGTTGGGCAGCACTAGCCAGTGAATGAAAGAGGAAAGTTTTTGCCTTGTTTAATAATTTGTTTTAATATTATACTTATTGTAAATGGTTATTTTGATAATTCCAATAAATAAATAAAATAAAAATATCGTTTTCGGTCCCATATTGTCGCGGGAGATGAAATATGGTGTCATCATTTTGAGCAGGAACGGAAGCGCAGGAGCCAACAATGGAATGATGGAACGAAACGATATTATTCAACGTTCCAGGCTCCATAATGATATCGGACACACACACGACTCGCTGACCTCAATTATAAACGCGTCTAACAAGCAAATGGCACAGCTGTGAACGTTCGCGCTATTCCTTCCTGATTCCCAATAGAGGGTACTACTACTATACACGCACCTACGCGTTACCAGCTTCCGCGACATGCTTGTTATATCGTCTGTCTCGCTTTCATTTGATTAACCCTTATACATTCACTGTGAATGACTTGGTATTGTATAGGTACTATTGCAATATTCAACGTTTAAAGTCAAACGATGATTCTTGTTTCAGATACTTATGTTTGAATACTCCAGAAGTTCCTGGTAACAATGGCCTAAAGGATCAAACGCTGGCGATGCGATGGATCAAGAATAATATATCTGCTTTCGGTGGCGACCCAAACAGCGTGTGCATCTACGGTGTGTGCTCTGGTGCGGCTCAAGTAGACATGCATATGGTATCGCCGCTGTCGAAGGGTCTTTTTCACAAAGCAGTAGCGGTTGGTGGTTGTAGTATAGCTCACTGGGTACGGAGCGGGGAGCCGATCGAGCTAGCGTTCAAAGTAGGAAAAATGCTCGGATACGACGGCACCGATAAGACCGAACTCTTACAAATCTTCGAAGATTGTTCGGCGGAAGATTTAACGACGGCAGTTCAAAAGGTTGGACCGCCGGCTGAGGTGAAAAAAGCCGCATTTAAGCTTCTTTTCACGCCTGTGATAGAAAAGGCTTTCGATGGAGTCGACTGTTTCCTCGGAACGGATCCCTTCGACTCCTTAAATTCCGGACGATTGACAAAAGTGCCGTACATGATTTGGATTAGCGATCGCGAAGGCGGAAACATGACTGTGATGCTGCCGGAAAAACTAAATGAAATCGTGAGCAGCGGCGACTTATTCGCATATCTACCATATGAAATGAGGCGAGAGAAAGAAGAAGAAATCGAATCGAGGATTAAAGAAATTTATAATAACGAGGAAATTTCTACTGATTCTGTGATCGATTTCTGTGGGGATGTCGACTTTGCGGCGCCTATTTTAATAACAGCGAAACTCGTAGCAAAGTATAACCCGAATGTTTACTTATCCTGCTTTGGCTACGATGGAAATTTCGGTTACAAGAAGAGAATGCAAATTACCGCTAGAGGGGCAACGCACTGCGACCCGCATGCATACCTTTTATCTAAAATATCGCCGGATGAGAATACGATTCCCACGGACTATTTGGTGCGAGATAGGATGCGGCGGATTTTAGTGGATTTCGTGAAAACTGGGTAAATTAATTTCCTATTCTTTATAGAAATAAAATGATACGGCAGTGTCAGACACTGCAGCAGTTATTTTAATGAAAACTAAGGATGTAACTCAAAATTCAAATTCAAAATTCTTTATTTATCTACAATATTACATATATTTTTAAAATTCAAAGCCATCCTAACTAGGCCACGCCTGTACTAAGGTAGGCTTAATATAAAAGAAGGTAGAGTGGTTTTCGTAGCTTGCTGTATTATCTTTGTATATTATCATGTTACATTTAAGAAGTTAGATATGTCGTCTCCAAAATAAGAAAGCGTAATAATATACACTTACATACATAAATATATATATATATATATATATATATATATATATATATATATATATATATATATATATATATATATATATATATATATATATATATATATATATATATATATATATATATATATATATATATATATATATATATATATATATATATATATATATATATATATATATATATATATATATATATATATATATATATATATATATATATATATATATATATATATATATATATATATATATATATATATATATATATATATATATATATATATATATAATTTTATTTTAAATAAAAACATCATCCTATAATCGGATTTCTTTACAAACCTTATCAAATATAAAAATATTATACTGTTTTCTACAATGTTTCTTTACATATTTTTAAATATTATACAATTTTATACTGGTTTACCGTATTTTGATAACATTATACAGCCTTTTTTATAAACTTCTCTGCCAGAAATTAAGATTGAAGTTTCTTCTTTCATTTCATTAAGCATATGGAGTTTTTTTATTTTTATTTCGATTTAATGGCTCGTTAATAACAAACTCAGCCTAATTGTATCATATTTTAAATGTTGGTAGCATTCGAAATTAGAATTATTTCGATATGTCACCTTCATTTATGTCACGGCTTTGCCGAAGTGATCAATTTGTTTAATTTTTGATTTTTTCGCTTTAATTCGTCTCAATTGGAGGCATTTTGTTTTGCAAAAGGATTAGCTTGATTTTTGAGATATATGGATGAATAGTGATCGTTAGTCGACTGCAAAAGGACCTTTAAACTTACATTGTACCGTCGAAAGTCGTGCACATCCGTAAGTATATCTCATTCAAATATTAGCATTTCCCGATCCAAGCTGGGATTTCCTTCGCTGCTTTTTAAGTAGCTTTTACTAATTTTATTTTAAATAAAAACATCATCCTATAATCGGATTTCTTTACAAACCTTATCAAATATAAAAATATTATACTGTTTTCTACAATGTTTCTTTACATATTTTTTAATATTGTACAATTTTATACTGGTTTACCATATTTTGATAACATTATACAGCCTTTTTTATAAACTTCTCTGCCAGAAATTAAGATTGAAGTTTCTTCTTTCATTTCATTAAGCATATGGAGTTTTTTTATTTTTATTTCGATTTAATGGCTCGTTAATAACAAACTCAGCCTAATTGTATCATATTTTAAATGTTGGTAGCATTCGAAATTAGAATTATTTCGATATGTCACCTTCATTTATGTCACGGCTTTGCCGAAGTGATCAATTTGTTTAATTTTTGATTTTTTCGCTTTAATTCGTCTCAATTGGAGGCATTTTGTTTTGCAAAAGGATTAGCTTGATTTTTGAGATATATGGATGAATAGTGATCGTTAGTCGACTGCAAAAGGACCTTTAAACTTACATTGCACCGTCGAAAGTCGTGCACATCCGTAAGTATATCTCATTCAAATATTAGCATTTCCCGATCCAAGCTGGGATTTCCTTCGCTGCTTTTTAAGTAGCTTTAACAAATTTTATTTTAAATAAAAATATCCTATAAATGCATTTCTTTACAAAACTTATCAAATATAAAAATATTATACCGTTTTCTACAATGTTTCTTTACATATTTTATAATATTATACAATTTTATACTGGTTTACCGTATTTTGATAACAATATACAGCCTTTTATATAAACTTCTCTGCCAGAAATTAAGATTGAAGATTCTTCTTTCATTTCATTAAGCATATGGAGTTTTTTATTTTTATTTCGATTTAATGGCTCGTTGATAACAAACTCAGCCGTATTGTATCATATTTTAAATGTTGGCAGCATTCGAAATTTGAATTATTTCGATATGTCACCTTCATTTATGTCACGGCTTTGCCGAAGTGATCAATTTGTTTAATTTTTGAGTTTTTCGCTTTAATTCGTCTCAATTGGAGGCATTTTGTGTTGCAAAAGGATTAGCTTGATTTTTGAGATATATGGATGAATAGTGATCGTTAGTCGACTGCAAAAGGACCTTTAAACTTACATTGCACCGTCGAAAGTCGTGCACATACGTAAGTATATCTCATTCAAATATTAGCATTTCGCGATCCAAGCTGGGATTTCCTTCGCTGCTTTTTAAGTAGCTTTTACTAATTTTATTTTAAATAAAAATATCATCCTATAAAAGGACTAGCTGTTGCCCGCGGCTTCGCACGCGTTAAATTTGGGTTAAGATAGATCCCTTTTTCCAAGTCAAGTGGTAAGTTTTTGCGTGTAATATATAAAGGTATCTAACGTCCTTCTCTGTAGGTACTCCTGTCAATATGTACTTCATGATGATCAACTAAGTAATTAAGGCGTGAAGAAGTGACGATCGCGGTGCTTGCGCTACGCATGTTATCGAGACAAATGATGAATTTATAATGAGGTTCTAGCGCCTTCTGACGTCCGGGAACCGTCGGGCGCGACTTCTATTTTGATTTTTAGGGTTATTTACCCCTTCTCACCCCCTAAGTGGTAGATTTTAGAAAAATATGACACATGCAGTTGCTTATTTGTTTATTACCATTTAAACCCCTTTTCGCCACATTAGGGGTTGAATGAAAAAAATACTAAATACGTATTTGCCTAAATGTTTATTAGAGTATACAATTTCCATCTAATATCGTTTCTCCATACAAATTTTAAACCCCTTTTCACGCCTTTAGGGGTTGAATTGTGAAAAAACGCGAAAGACGTATTTAATTATTTGTTTATTACAGTTATCCTATAAAGTTTCAAAATAAAAAGTCCATCTAATATCGTTTCTCCATACAAACTTAAACACCCCTTTTTACGCCTTTAGGGGTGAAATTTAAAAAAAATACGAAACACATATTTGCTTAGATGGTTTTTAAAGTAATCCTACAAAGTTCATCTAATATCGTTTTTTCATACAAATTTTGAAACCCCGTTTCACCCCTTAAGGGGTTGAATTTTGAAAAAACACAAAAGACATATTTGCTTATTTGTTTATTCGAGTAATCTTACAAAGTTTCGAATTAAAAAGTATATCTATATCGTATGCCATACAAATTTCGAAACCCCTTTTCACCCCTTTAGTTGTGGAATTTTGAAAAAATATGAAACACGTGTTTCCTTATTTATTTATTAGAGTGACCTTACAAAGTTTCGAAATAAAAAGTACATCTAAAATCGTTTATCCATACAAACTGTAAAACCCCGTTTTACCCCTCTAAGGGTTAAATTTTGAAAAACCATGAAAGACCCATTTGTTTATATGATTATGAGAGTAATATTACAAAGTTTTGATTTATAAAGTCTATCTGTATCGTTTCTCCATACAAATTGTATAACCCCTTTTCACCCGTTTAGGGGTTGAATTTTGAAAAACCACGAAAGACGTATTTTCTTACTTTTTTATTAGAGTAATCCTTCGAATTTTCGAAATAAAAAGCACATCTAATGTTGTTTATTCATACAAAGTGTGGAACCCTGTTCCACCCATTTAGGGGTAGAATTAAAAAAAAAATAAACACGTATTTTCTTATTTGTTTAATAGAGTAACCTTACAAAGTTTCGAATTAAAACGACCATCAATAACGTTTCTTCATAATAATTTTATAACTCCTTTCCACCCCTTTAGGAATTGAATTTTGGAAAAACCACGAAAAACGCATTTTGTTATTTTTTTATTAGAGTACTCCTACAGGAATTCGAAATTAAAAGCACGTCTAATATTGTTCATTCATACAAATTTTGAAACCCCGTTTCACCCCTTTAGGGGTTGAACTTTGAAAAAACATGGAACAACTATTTTCTTATTTGTTAATTAGAGTAATCTTACAAAGTTTCGAATTAAAAAGTACATCTATATCGTTTCTCCATAAAAAAATCGAAACCCCTTTTCACCCCTTTAGGGGCTGAATGTTGAAAAAATATGATACACGTGTTTCCTTATTTATTTATTAAAGTAATCTTACAAAGTTTCGAAATAAAAAGCACATCTAATATTGTTCATTCATACAAATTTTAAAACCCCGTTTCACCCCTTTAGGGGTTGAATTTTGAAAAAACATGAATCACCTGTTTTCTTATTTGTTTATTAGAGTAATCTTACAAAGTTTCGAATTAAAAAGTACATCTACATCGTTTCTTCATAAAAAAAATCGAAACCCTTTTTCACCCCTTTAGAGGTTGAATTTTAAAAAAATATGAAACACTTGTTTCCTTATTTATTTATTAGAGTAATCTTACAAACTTTCGAAATAAAAAGTCCATCTAAAATAGTTTATATATACAAACTTTAAGCCCCCGTATTAGGGGCGGAATTTTGAAAACCATAAAACACCTATTTGATTATTTGTTTATAAGAGTAATCTTAAAAAGTTTCGAATTAAAAAGTACATCTATATCGATTTTCTATACAAATTTTGGAACCCCTTTTCACCCCTTTAGGGGTTGAATTTTAAAAAATATGATACACGTGTTTCCTTATTTATTTATTAGAGTAATCTTACAAAGTTTCGAAATAAAAAGCACATCTAATATTGTTCATTCATACAAATTTTGAAACCCTGTTTCACCCCTTTAGGGGTTGAATTTTGAAAAAACATGAAACACCTGTTTTTTTATTTGTTTATTAGAGTAATCTTACAAAGTTTCGAATTAAAAAGTACATCTATATAGAATCTTCATAAAAAAATGGAAACCCTTTTTCACCCCTTTAGGGGTTGAATTTTCAAAAAAGATGAAACACGTGTTTCCTTATTTATTTATTAGAGTAATCTTACAAACTTTCGAAATAAAAAGTCCATCTAAAATCGTTTATCCATACAAACTTTAAACCCCCGTATTACCCCTTTAGGGGCGGAATTTTGAAAAACCATAAAACACCTATTTGATTATTTGTTTATAAGAGTAATGTTAAAAAGTTTTGAAATAAAAAGTACATCTATATCGATTTTCCATACAAACTTTGGAACCCCTTTTCACCCCTTTAGGGGTTGAATTTTGGAAAAATATGATACACGTGTTACCTTATTTATTTATTAAAGTAATCTTAAAAAGTTTCGAAATAAAAAGCACATCTAATATTGTTCACTCATACAAATTTTGAAACCCCGTTTCACCCCTTTAGAGGTTGAATTTTGAAAAAACATGAAACACCTGTTTTCTTATTTGCTTATTAGAGTAATCTTACAAAGTTTCGAATTAAAAATTACATGTATATCGTTTCTTCATAAAAAAAATCGAAACCCTTTTTCACCCCTTTAGGGGTTGAATTTTTAAAAAATATGAAAAACGTGTTTCCTTATTTATTTATTAAAGTAATCTTACAAACTTTCGAAATAAAAAGTCCAACTAAAATCGTTTATCCATACAAACTTTAAACCCCCGTATTACCCCTTTAGGGGCGGAATTTTGGAAAACCATAAAACACCTATTTGATTATTTGTTTATAAGAGTAATGTTAAAAAGTTTCGAATTAAAAAGTACATCTATATCGATTTTCCATACAAACTTTGGAACCCCTTTTCACCCCTTTAGGGGTTGAATTTTGAAAAAATATGATACACGTGTTACCTTATTTATTTATTAGACTAATCTTACAAAGTTTCGAAATAAAAAGCATATCTAATATTGTTCATTCATACAAATTTTGAAACCCCGTTTCACCCCTTTAGGGGTTGAATTTTGAAGAAACATGAAACACCTGTTTTATTATTTGCTTATTAGAGTAATCTTACAAAGTTTCGAAATAAAAAGTACATCTATATCGTTTCTTCATATAAAAAAAATCGAAACCCTTTTTACCCCTTTAGGAGTTGAATTTTCAAAAAATATGAAACACGTGTTTCCTTATTTATTTATTAAAGTAATCTTAGAAACTTTCGAAATAAAAAGTTCAACTAAAATCGTTTATCCATACAAACTTTAAAACCCTGTTTCACCCCTTTAAGGGTAGAATTTTGAAAAAACATGAAACACCTATTTCCTTATTTGTTTATTAGAGTAGTCTTTCAAAGTTTCGAATTAAAAAGTACTTCTATATCGTTTCTTCATAAAAAAAATGGAAACCCTTTTTCACCCCTTTAGGGGTTGAATTTTCAAAAAATATGAAACACGTGTTTCCTTATTTATTTATTAGAGTAATCTTACAAACTTTCGAAATAAAAAGTCCATCTAAAATCGTTTATCCATACAAAGTTTAAACCCCCGTATTACCCCTTTAGGGGCGGAATTTTGAAAAACCATAAAACACCTATTTGATTATTTGTTTATAAGAGTAATCTTAAAAAGTTTCGAATTAAAAAGTACATCTATATCGATTTTCCATACAAACTTTGGAACCCCTTTTCAGCCCTTTAGGGGTTGAATTTTGAAAAAATATGATACACGTGTTACCTTATTTATTTATTAGAGTAATCACACAAAGTTTCGAAATAAAAAGCAAATCTAATATTGTTCATTCATACAAATTTTGAAACCCCGTTTCACCCCTTTAGGGGTTGAATTTTGAAAAAACATGAAACACCTGTTTTCTTATTTGTTTATTAGAGTAATCTTACAAAGTTTCGAATTAAAAAGTACATCTATATCGTCTCTCTATAAAAATTTCGAAACCCCTTTTCACCACTTTAGGGGTTGAATTTTGAAAAAATATGAAACACGTGTTTCCTTATTTATTTATTAGAGTAATCTTACAAACTTTCGAAATAAAAAGTCCATCTAAAATCGTTTGTCCATACAAATTTTAAACCCTCGTTTTTCCCCTTTAAGGGTAGAATTTTGAAAAAACATGAAACACCTATTTCCTTATTTGTTTATTAGAGTAGTCTTTCAAAGTTTCGAATTAAAAAGTACATCTGTATAGGTTTTCCATACAAACTGTGAAACCCCTTTTCACCCCTTTAGGGGTTGAATTTCGAAAAATCCGCCCTTAGTGAGCGTTTGCGTCCTAAAAGGAACCTATGTTAAAAATTTCAGCTTTCTAGGTCTAAGAGTTTGGGCTGGGCGTTGATGAGTCAGTCAATGAATGAATGAATGAATCGGAACTTCTCTCTTTATATATGAGATTTCTTTACAAAACTTATCATATATCTCATATATAAAAAGAGAAGTTCCGATTCACTCATTCATTCATTCACTGACTGACTCATCAACGCCCAGCCCTAACCCTTAGACCTAGGAAGCTGAAATTTTTAACATAGGTTCCTTTTAGGACGCAAACGCTCACTAAGGGCGGATTTTTCGAAATTCAACCCCTAAAGGGGTGAAAAGGGGTTTCACAGTTTGTATGGAAAACCTATATAGATGTACTTTTTAATTCGAAACTTTGAAAGACTACTCTAATAAACAAATAAGGAAATAGGTGTTTCATGTTTTTTCAAAATTCTAACCTTAAAGGGGAATAACGGGGGTTTAAAAATTGTATGGACAAACGATTTTAGATGGACTTTTTATTTCGAAAGTTTGTAAGATTACTCTAATAAATAAATAAGGAAACACGTGTTTCATATTTTTTCAAAATTCAACCCCTAAAGGGGTGAAAAGGGGTTTCGAAATTTTTATAGAGAGACGATATAGATGTACTTTTGAAATCGAAACTTTGTAAGATTACTCTAATAAACAAATAAAAAAACAGGTGTTTCATGTTTTTTCAAAATTCAACCCCTAAAGAGGTGAAACGGAGTTTCAAAATTTGTATGAATGAACAATATTAGATGTGCTTTTTATTTAGAATTCCTGTAGGATTACTATACTAAAAAAATAACAAAATGCTTCATTCGTGGTTTTTCCAAAACTCAACCCCTAAAGGGGTGGAAAGGGGTTATAAAATTTGTATGGAGAAACGATATAGATGGTCTTTTTAATTCGAAACTTTGTAAGATTACTCTATTAAACAAATAAGAAAATAGATGTTTAATTTTTTTTAATTCTACCCCTAAAGGGGTGAAACAGGGTTCCAAACTTTGTATGAATAAACAATATTAGATGTGCTTTTTATTTCGAAACTTCGAAGGATTACTCTAATAAAAAGGTAAGAAAATACGTATTTCGTGGTTATTGAAAATTCAACCCCTAAAGGGGTGAAAAGGGGTTTCACAATTTGTATGGAGAACCGATATAGATGAACTTTTTAATCAAAACTTCGTAAGATTACTCTTATAAACAAATAAATAAATACGTGTTTTATGGTTTTTCAAAATTCCGCCCCTAAAGGGGTAAAACGGGGTTTTAAAGTTTGTATGGATAAACAATTTTGAAACTTTGTAAGATTACTCTAATAAATAAATAAGGAAACAAGTGTTTCATATTTTTTCAAAATTCAACCCCTAAAGGGGTAAAAATGGGTTTCGATTTTTTTATGGAGATACGATATAGATGTACTTTTTAATTCGAAACTTTGTAAGATTACTCTAATAAACAAATAAGAAAATAGGTGTTTCATGTTTTCAAAATTCAACCCCTAAAGGGGTGAAGAGGAGTTTCAAAATTTCTATGAATGAACTATATTAGATGTGCTTTTTATTTCGAATTCCTGTAGGATTACTCTAATACAATAATAACAAAATGCTTCTTTCGTGGTTTTTCCAAAACTCAACCCCTAAAGGAGTGGAAAGTGGTTATAAAATATGTATGGAGAAACGATATAGATGGTTTTTAATTAGAAACTTTTTAAGATTACTCTATTAACCAAATATGAAAATAGGTGTTTCATTTTTTTTTTATTCTACCCCTAAAGGGGTGAAACAGGGTTCCAAACTTTGTATAAATAAACAATATTAGATGTACTTTTTATTTCGATACTTCGAAGGATTGCTCTAATAAAAAGGTTAGAAAATACGTATTTCGTGATTATTCAAAATTAAACTTCTAAAGGGGTGAAAAGGATTTCTCCATACAATTTGTATGGAGAAACGATATAGATGAACTTTTTCATTCAAAACTTTGTAAGATTACTCTTATAAACAAATAAACAAATAGGTGTTTTATGGTTTTTCAAAATTCAGCCCCTAAAGGGATAAAACGGGGTTTTAAAGTTTGTATGGATAAACGATTTTAGATAGAGTTTTTATTTCAAAACTTTGTAAGATTACTCTAATAAAGAAATAAGGAAACACGTGTTTCATATTTTTTCAAAATTCAACCCTTGAAAGGGAGAAAATGGGTTTCGAAATTTATATGGAGAGACGATATAGATGTACTTTTTAATTCGAAACTTTGTAAGATTACTCTAACCCCTCACGTTGCGAGGTAAAAACTCACCGCGCCCAAAAACATCACTTTTGCGCGCGACATATTCGCGCAAAAAATCGACGCGAGTCAACGGCCTTGAGAAAAACGATCATAACTTATAAACCACTAATCGGATTAAAAAAATATAAATAGAAAAATGATCGCATTGAAATTTGACATATAAAACATTATAACCTTATCTCGTAAAACAATTAAGATAATAATGAATAAATATTACAAAATTGGCAAACTGAAAAAACTCGCCTATAAAATCATTTCGATTTTTTTGTAAATACAGTTTTTGTAAATATCAAAAATTGTAAATACAGTTATGTTCTTTATTAAATGCTTTACCAAAACGATATTTTTTTTTTACTTATTTGCATACAAAAATACGGAAAAAATATTTATTTATTCAGCCAAGAAAAATTGTATGTATTCTCGTAAAAAAAAATTTTTTTAATTTTTAATTTGTGACTACTTATGGTATTTTTTTATATGAAATTCTTTCAAAATAACTTTATTACTACATCACTTCTTCTTAGAAATCACACCAGAACTTTGAGCTTTGTCTGATATTATAGAAAAATCTAAAGTTTTGAGAGTTTCCGACTTCCGAACCTAATAATAAACTTTGAATGCCCATAATATAAAATTCGTTAGATTTTTTCAATTATATTGTCTTATCATAGACTTATTATATGTCTAATAACTAATTACTATACTCCAAAGAGTCACATTTCATCGAAAAACTATGGAAAATTGCACTTTTTTCTCTCATAGTAATTATCAAAACAAGTTTCATTTTCGCCAGCCATATTAGAAAACAACATATAATGTTCAAAATACGCATAATTATGTGATAACTTAGGATGTAAATGAAGCAATACCTATTTTATTAGTAAATTAAAGCGACATTACGTCATGTTTCGCGATATAACGGGATATTTCACAAACATTACAAAATAAAGACGGCCATTTTTCGAGAGCCGTTTGGTTTCGCCAAAGTGTTTTCTTCGAAAATTCGTGAAAAACAGCAAATGGGCTGTGTAAATTGTTTAATCCTAAGGCCTAAACTACTTAAAAATGGAAATTACTTACTTTTATCCGGTATACACTTCACTTATATACACAAAACAATTCACAACACAACACGTCGCGGAATTATACGCCGCCAGCGGTGGGCAGTTCGCGACTGTCGTCAGAAATGAGGTCACCGATTTTGTAAGGGATGTAGTAATTCATATTTCTAACATCGCATGCGGCAATCGAGCAATTTCATAGTGTTGCATATTTGGCTATATTATGGCATCATTCGATAGAATATACAATCGCATTTCGAAATTTAAACGACATTTTCTTGAGCGGCGAGCGCGATATCCCGTATGGGATAGTTTGGATTTCAGCCGGCCGCCATACATATTCCGCAAGGGATGTTAAGTGCCGAGCGGGCTAATAAACAAAAAAGAAAATAGGTGTTTCATGTTTTTTCAACATTCAACCCCTAAAGGGGTGAAACGGGGTGTTAAAATTTACATGAATGAACAATATTAGATGTGCTTTTTATTTCGAATTCCTGTAGGATTACTCTAATAAAAAATAAACTGCTTCTTTTGTGGTATTTCCAAAATTCAACCCCTAAAGGGGTGGAAAGGAGTTATAAAATTTGTATGCAGAAACGATATAGATGGTCTTTATAATTCGAAACTTTGTAAGATTACTCTATTAAACAAATAAGAAAAATGTGTTTCATATTTTTTTTTAATTCTACCCCTAAAGGGGTGAAACAGGGTTCAACACTTTGTTTGAATAAACAATATTAGATGTGCTTTTTATTTTAAAACTTTCGTGTTTTTTCCAAAATTCAACCCCTAAAGGGTGGACAGGGGTTATAAATTTTGTATGGAGAAACGATATAGCTGGTCTTTTTAATTCGAAACTTTGTAAGGTTACTCTATTAAACAAATAGGAAAATAGGTGTTTCATATTTTTTTAAAATTCTACCCCTAAAGGGCTGAAACAGGGTTCCAAACTTTGTATGAATAAACAATATTAGATGTGCTTTTTATTTCGAAACTTTGAAGGATTACTCTAATTAAAAAAATAAGAAAAAACGTCCTTCGTGGTTTTTTAAAATTCAACCCCTAAATGAGTGAAATCACCCCTAAAGGGGTGAAACAGTGTATATATTTTTTCTTTTGGATAAACGATATTAGATTAACTTTTTAATTCGAAACTTTGTAAGTTTTTTCTAATAAACTAATAAGCAAATAGGTATTTTATGTTTTTTTTAAAATTCAACCCCTAAAGGGGTGAAACGGTGTTTCAAAATTTGTTTGGATAAACGACATTAGATGGACTTTTTAATTCAAAACTTTGTACGATTTTGAAACTTTGTTAGATTACTCTAATAAACAAATAAGCAAATAGGTCTTTCGTATTTTTTTTAATTCAACCCCTAAAGGGGTGGAAAGCGGTTTAAGCAAATAGGTATTTTATGTTTTTTAAAAATTCAACCCCTAAAGGGGTGAAGCGGTGTTTCAAAATTTTTTTGGATAAACGACATTAGATGGACTTTTTAATTCAAAACTTTGTACGATTTTGAAACTTTGTAAGATTACTCTAATAAACAAATAAGCAAATAGGTCTTTCGTATTTTTTTAAAATTCAACCCCTAAAGGGGGGGAAAGGGGTTTCAAAGTTTGTATGGAAAAACGATATTAGATGAACTTCGTATTTTTTTGAAATTTCACCCCTAAATGCGTAAAAAGGGGTTTTAAAGTTCTTATGGAGAAACGATATTAGATGGACTTTTTATTTTGAAACTTTGTAGGATTACTCTAATAAACAAATAATCAAATACGTCTTTCGTGTTTTTTCACAATTCAACCCCTAAAGGCGTGAAAAGGGGTTTAAAATTTGTATGGAGAAACGATATTAGATGGAATTTGTCAGAATACTCTAATAAACATTTAGGCAAATACGTATATCGTTTTTTTAATTCAACCCCTAATGGGGCGAAAAGGGGTTTAAATGATATTAAACAAATAAGCAAATGCATGTTTCATATTTTTCTAAAATTTACCACTAAGGACGGAAGGGGTAAATAACGCTAAAAATCAAAATAGAATCTGAGTCGCGCCTGACGGTTCCCGGACGCGAGAAGGCGCTAGAACCTTATTATAAATTCATCATTTGTCTCAATAACATGCGTAGCGCAAGCACCGCGATCGTCAAATGTTTACGCCCTAATTACTTTTTATCATCATGAAGTAAATATTGACAGGAGTAGGTACAGAGAAGGACATTGGATACCTTTATATATTACACGCAAAAGTTACCACTTGATTGGGATAAAGGGATCTATCTTAACCCAAATTTAACGCGTGCGAAGCCGCGGGCAACAGCTAGTAAATATATATATATATATATATATATATATATATATATATATATATATATATATATATATATATATATATATATATATATATATATATATATATATATATATATATATATATATATATATATATATATATATATATATATATATATATATATATATATTTGATAAGGTTTGTAAAATATTAAATGAAAATAAAAATATAATACTTCATTTGCTCGTTGCCATGAAATAAGATATAAATCGTAATTTTTGGTCTTAAACATAATATATATATATATATATATATATATATATATATATATATATATATATATATATATATATATATATATATATATATATATATATATATATATATATATATATATATATATATATATATATATATATATATATATATATATATATATATATATATATATATATATATTCGTTTAAAGGATGACACTTTGATGAAAAAATAAAAATAATAAAAGCCACTTACATAGCTGGAAGGTTTTCCCGGACTGGATTGGGAAATGCTTATTTTAAATGAGATGTATGCCTGGATGAGCACCACTTTCGACAGTGCAATGTAGGTTTAATGGGATCCCTTTATCGCTAGCGAACGATCGCCCTTCATCCACATATCAAAAACAAAGCGTATCCTTTTGCAAACCAAAATAAAATGTCTTTATTAAAGACAAATTAAAGCAAAAACAATGAAAAAAATCACAATGAATCGTCTCTTAAATGCGGAATGACATACCGAAAATTCGATTTGAAATTCGAATATATCCACTCTTTAAAAGGACGATATAACATTGCTGTGCTCGCTATCAGCCAGCCATTAAATGAAAATAAAAATAAAATACTTCATTTGCTCGTTGCCATGAAATAAGATATAAATCGTAATTTCTGGTCTTAAACATAATTTATCTTATATTTTGAACTCTTGTAAATATCATATAGCCTTAAATATAAACTTCTCGACCATCTATCGGATTTTTCGAAATTCAACCCCTAAAGGGGTGAAATGTTTCACAGTTTGTATGGAAAACCTATATAGATGTAGTTTTTAATTCGAAACTTTGAAAGACTACTCTAATAAACAAATAAGGAAATAGGTGTTTCATGATTTTTCAAAATTCTACCCTTAAAGGGGAAAAACGGGGGTTTAAAATTTGTATGGAAAAACGATTTTAGATGGACTTTTTATTTCGAAAGTTTGTAAGATTACTCTAATAAATAAATAAGGAAACACGTGTTTCATATTTTTTCAAAATTCAACCCCTAAAGGGGTGAAAAGGGGTTTCGAAATTTTTATAGAGAGACGATATAGATGTACTTTTTAATTCGAAACTTTGTAAGATTACTCTAATAAACAAATAAGAAAATAGGTGTTTCATGTTTTTTCAAAATTCAACCCCTAAAGGGGTGAAACGGAGTTTCAAAATTTGTATGAATGAACAATATTAGATGTGCTTTTTATTTAGAATTCCTGTAGGATTACTATAATATAAAAATAAAAAAATGCTCCATTCGTGGTTTTTCCAAAACTCAACCCCTAAAGGGGTGGAAAGGGGTTATAAAATTTGTATGGAGAAACGATATAGATGGTCTTTTTAATTCGAAACTTTGTAAGATTACTCTATTAAACAAATAAGAAAAAAGATGTTTCATTTTTTTTAATTCTACCCCTAAAGGGGTACCAAACTAACCTAAACAGGGTTCCAAACTTTGTATGAATAAACAATATTAGATGTGCTTTTTATTTCGAAACTTCGAAGGATTTCTCTAATAAAAAGGTAAGAAAATACGTATTTCGTGGTTATTGAAAATTCAACCCCTAAAGGGGTGAAAAGGGGTTTTATAATTTGTATGGAGAACCTATATAGATGAACTTTTTAATCAAAACTTTGTAAGATTACTCTTATAAACAAATAAATAAATACGTGTTTTATGGTTTTTCAAAATTCCGCCCCTAAAGGGGTAAAACGGGGTTTTTAAGTTTGTATGGATAAACAATTTTAAATGGACTTTTTATTTTGAAACTCTGTAAGATTACTCTAATAAATAAATAAGGAAACACGTGTTTCATATTTTTTCAAAATTCAAACCCTAAAGGGGTGAAAATGGGTTTCGATTTTTTTATGGAGATACGATATAGATGTACTTTTTAATTCGAAACTTTGTAAGATTACTCTAATAAACAAATAAGAAAATAGGTGTTTCATGTTTTTTCAAAATTCAACCCCTAAAGGGGTGAAACGGAGTTTAAAAATTTCTATGAATGAACAATATTAGATGTGCTTTTTATTTCGAATTCCTGTAGGATTACTCTAATAAAAAAATAACAAAATGCTTCTTTCGTGGTTTTTCCAAAACTCAACCCCTAAAGGAGTGGAAAGTGGTTATAAAATATGATGGAGAAACGATATAGATGGTCTTTTTAATTCGAATCTTTTTAAGATTACTCTATTAACCAAATATGAAAATAGGTGTTTCATTTTTTTTAATTCTACCCCTAAAGGGGTGAAACAGGGTTCCAAACTTTGTATAAATAAACAATATTAGATGTGCTTTTTATTTAGATACTTCGAAGGATTACTCTAATAAAAAGGTAAGAAAATACGTCTTTGGTTATTCAAAATTAAACCACTAAAGGGGTGAAAAGGGTTTATACAATTTGTATGGAGAAACGATATAGATGAACTTTTTAATTCAAAACTTTGTAAGATTACTCTTATAAACAAATAAACAAATAGGTGTTTTATGGTTTTTTAAAATTCCGCCCCTAAAGGGGTAAAACGGGGTTTTAAAGTTTGTATGGATAAACGATTTTAGATGGAGTTTTTATTTCGAAACTTTGTAAGATTACTCTAATAAAGAAATAAGGAAACACGTGGTTCATATTTTTTCAAAATTCAACCCTTAAAGGGGTGAAACTGGGTTTCGAAATTTATATGGAGAGACGATATAGATGTACTTTTTAATTTGAAACTTTGTAAGATTACTCTAATAAAGAAATAAGAAAATAGGTGTTACATGTTTTTTCAACATTCAACCCCTAAAGGGGTGAAACGGGGTGTTAAAATTTACATGAATGAACAATATTAGATGTGCTTTTTATTTCGAATTCCTGTAGGATTACTCTAATAAAAAAATAACAAACTGCTTCTTTCGTGGTATTTCCAAAATTCAACCCCTAAAGGGGTGGAAAGGAGTTATAAAATTTGTATGCAGAAACGATATAGATGGTCTTTATAATTCGAAACTTTGTAAGTCCTCCTCCTGTACTGGAAGTACTGTCGCGTCTTAGGCCTCACGGCTACTGGATCGCTTTCCCCTGGGAGATGGCCCTCAGGCGCTACTGAAGGGTTTGCGCACCGTGCGGCATCAGCCAATCGGCTGTGCACTCTGATTAATTCTGAATGAGTGTGTAGACTATGGAAATATACTGTCTCCTAAGCAGCGATGATGGACGTTGACCTGTCCCAACCACTCTTAAAATGACCAATTGGCTACCTGACCTTGAATTCGCTGGGCAAAAGATAACAATGGTCCGCGATAGATTTAAACCGAATCACCGCTGGTTATACGGCAGGTTGTAGCCGAATATACGGCAGATTGTAGCCGCGCAAGCGACTTCGAACCCGTAGCCAGAGTCGAGAGATCGGAGGTACCTTAATGGTTAATTCTTGACAGAGATACCGTGCTAACCGGGTCACCTACCGTAACGCCGTAAGGCATTGCTTTTGACTGGCATGTTGGCTTTGCTGGACGGTAGATTTGTAATCGTCTAAGAGCATTCTACGTTCTCATCATGGGATATAGATCACGATCACTTTCGTTAGAACTTCCTGGGGGTGACGGGTTCACACATTGTAGTAGACAACTCTAAATGGTACAGATGAATCTCGTCGACGATGACGCATCAGTTACCAAGAATAATATATGCTTATGTTTTACGCTACTAAATAATTATAATTATTCACAGAAACCCAACGCCAGAACGCTCCCAGCTGATCGACACTCTCTGGGAAACGTTGGATCACAAACGAATGAACTACCTGGATATTACGGAAAATCTCCGAATGGAGGAAAACCTACTAGGGAAATGACGAAGGCTGTGGGAAGACATTTTCTTGAAGCACGAAAAAACGGAAAAAATAGTTTGATAATTTGTGCCTAGTTATGAGAAACGTATTATTTCAAACAAAATTTTATCTACATTTATGAAAACGTGTTTTAAAAAATATTTATTTAATTTTTAGACAATCCAGATATTTAGTTACCTACCAAAAGTTTTTAATTACCTATAACATTCTTAAGCTTAATATGTTAATAGTAAAAACTGTAATGAGAATACTGAAAGACTACTTTAGACAAGGCGCCACCTCCGTTTGAAAAACGTGGAAAACTAAAAATTAAGGAAAATAAAAGAAACCGACCGAAAAAGTTACAAGACAAACAAAACAAAAAAAAAATGAATCCAAACTCAGGGGGGGGGGGGGTATTTTAACTTTGTTCTAATAATCTAGCCTAGAGGTAGGTTTTCCGCAAATAAAACAAATACAGTCAGTGCAGAATTTTAAATAATTAAAAAAAAAATTAACCGTTCACAAAAGAAAAAAAAACCTTTTTAGGTTATAATTAATATTTCAGATGTCGATCGAAAATCGTAAGAATGCATAAAAAAAAGATGTTTTCTGGCCCGAGCCTACGCACAAGGCATTTACGTTCAATAATCCATGCGGGAAAAAATGTGGTTTTCAAAAAAAAACCGTAACCCTAACGTGGAAACGGTGTTGGTGCTGACAGGTCGACACGCAAATTTGCGGCTTTATTAGGTGGAAAACGGGAGGAATCTCCTTATTTTTTACGAGTTTTACAGGCGTGCCCAAGAAACTGGAACCAAAATGGAAAAAGATCGAGCTCAATCATGGCGATCGCGAAAGCATTCCAACAAATAAAGATGAAACAACACTCACCTATGTTCACGGTTAATCACACTTTACATATTTTTATTCTGCACTGTTCTCCTGCATTACTCTTCTCCTGCCCCTTTTTTTTAAAAATCCACTTTCTGCCTGCCTCGGCGAAGCAGGAGCACCTGCCCCGCCCGGGCCATTGTTAAAACGGGAAATGAGATCTAACCGAACACGTTTGACAACTCATTATTACCAGAAACACGAATGTCTCTACTCTATGACAAAGAGTATAGATTTACTTCCAAAAAATTTTAATAAAAGTAAAATTTTATGTAGGTTTTCTTTTTAATTAATATTATAATTTTTATAGTTGATATTTATTTATTTATTTATTTATTTTTTAATAAGTTTATTTCCATAATAGCAACATTAATGTCATCTGACACCTGTCAAGGAAAATTTTGGATGATTTAAAAAAAAGCAACAATAAACAACATTTCGGAACATGAAAAGGTTATAGAAAACCCTGAGAAGTAACCCTGATAATTCGTGACACAAGCGCGAAAAAAAAAGGAATTTCTGTTACAAAACACATTTATAAAAACGAGCTTTTAATGATATGCTCTGACCCTGGGTGCAGCAACCATGTCATAATGGAACTTCAGCAGCGATTAGACTACACGATAATTAGGACACTAACTCAGTTAGGGCCCTAATTATCGTGTAATGGCCGTGTAGGGCCCTAACTGAGTTAGGGCCCTAATTATCGTGTAGTGTAATCTCAGTTAGCCGGTTAGGGTCCTGATTAGGGTCCTGATAGGGTCCGGTTAGGGTCCTGATAGGGTCATTATGAATCTGTAGAACCCCCCCATCCTGATATTCCATATGTAATCGAGCCGTGGGCTAGCGCGTAGTAGACTTTAATAAGGTTTCTTAACGGTAGAACATTTCTAAGTTAAATGCATTAAATGCTGGTTTGCATTATTTAAATGCAAACCTGTCAAATGCAGTGGCTAATTTCGCGATGGACGCCCGTCCAAAAAGAAGTGATGCTGTGCGACGTAGGATCCAAACAGACAGGCACGTGACCTATCATGAAACTCGGGCATCCTTGGTATTCATGAAACAACCTGTATGATAAATAAATCGCTCAAATCCGCATCACCTGCGCGTGTTATGTATTATAAATATTAATATCAAATTCTTTATATTTCATATTCGCTCTATACCCCCTTTTTCGCACTTACCTTAAATTAACAACTTACCTTATTATTACTTTCCTTATCCTTATATTACAATTCTGCCGTCGTAAATGAAAACACAGTAACTTGAAAAGCCGTATTGTAACCAAACAAAAATATTTCTTAAATGCTTATAAGTATTAAAAAAGATCACAGTAAATAATAGGTTACTGTATTTTAACTTAAAAAAATATACATACTGTGTTTTTTATTAAAAATATTCGGATTTTAAAAAAAATACTGTGTTTTTTTCTAAGGTATCTCGGTAACTATCCATCGACAGACAAACAGAAAAATTTGCCTTATAGTACTCCAACTCGTGATTTTAAAAAACCAAACTTGTATAAACACAGTAAATGAAGTTACTGTGTTTTCATTTACGACGGCAGAATTAACCGTATTATATTTTCACACTACTGCTCAACAATAAAGGAGTGTAATGTGTTTAGGGCTCATCTATGTATGTTTTCCGTTACTTTATTCCACCATAACTTCTAAACGCTTGGACTGATTTAGAAGTATGTGGTATTGTTCGAATTGTTATCTCATCCCAAGTGTCATAAGGTACCTTAACTGTTTAAATATCAAGTAAGTAGTGTCCAAATGCCAATAAATTGACATAAATATATCGTGTTTAGTGTCAAATGGAAGGTCTAATTTAGTACATTCCGGAAATATATTCGTATCTATATGAATAAATACATTAACCCCAAATATTAAAAAAGAAACCATAATAAAAGTAATCTATACTAATATTATAAAGAGGTAAAGTTTATGACGTTGTAGGAAGTAATCTCTGGATCTGCTGAACCGATTTAAAAAATTCTTTTACCATTAGAAAGTCACTTTATTTGTGACTGTCATAGGTTATATATTATTCCGAAAATTAAAAAGACTTTTTCGTGGTAGTCGGATTTGCAAAGTAAGTCGGGGAAAAAACGGTCGAAAGAAAATGTTTTTAACAACGATGCCTTAACGATGAGAGATATATGATTAAGTTCTAGAGAAAAGTTCTAGAGCTTGATAATGCCTACAAAAAAATCAGCGACAGCATATGCCTAACTTTTATATTTCAGTCACAAAAAGTAGTTTTTTATATTAAAAAAATAATTTAAATCGTTAGGTCATGTTTATTGGTTATATCATTGATTTTATTACACTATAAAATCAATGGTTATATTATTAACAATTATGATTTCTTATCAAAATAAGTAAACTTATCGTCTCAAGTGTTTAAATCAAAAGAATTTTCCCTTTTACTGCATATAATTTCGCTTTTACTGCATAAATGGTTAAAGAGATAATACGCTCACAAATAAGACACTCACAAGAAGCCACTCACAAATAACGGTAATATAGTCTCAAATTGGCATGCAAATACATACATACATTTGCAGTAAAAATATAACCCTTCTTTTGGCAGTCAGGAAATAAATCATAGCACTCAGTACTAACCAAATCACACTCATAATTTCATCACAAGTAAAAAGTTTTACCGCCCAACGAAGTGGGCACGGGTCAGCTAGTTATTAATAAAATAGATAACTTTCTATATCGACAGTCGTGTTTTTATCCCTTTTAATATATTTATTTTTTCCACTATCAACGTGCTTATGTTATTTCTGTCTTAATACAAGAGTAGTCATAATTCCAATAGTTGAAAACTGTTCATGGGATAGTAAAGTGAGCAGATAGTGCTTATTTCCAACCCCCGAGCATCCTTACTGGTATGAAAATACCTAAATTACAATATACGAATAAGTGCCATACTCGTACCATCGCGCCGACCTCGTCACCCAAGGGTATTCAATGTACCCAGACTCCATTGAAATCAAGCAAGGAATTCAACTCTGCATCGAATTATGGAAGCCTACGATGAATCATTTCAGGAACTAGATATATTCTCAATGAGCAAAAACGAGTTTATCAGAGCGGTAATAGAACAGACCTTAAAAGCTTGAACAGATACATACCTGTGCAGAATCACACACTCTCATATATACACAACTATGACACATACACGTAGATGTACTTACACACACCCATTAAACACACATCACAATCACACATATAAACACACGCTTCCTACTCTATCACACACACTCACAAATCGAGAGAACATGATAATATAACATAATATATAAATATTATTACACAGCATTACGCACATTAACTGTATATTACCAGGAGACTATTTTGGCCGCAATATTGTTATTATTATTTATTAACTTAAGACCCGAGCGCTGTTTTTCTCTTTTGTTGGAATAAAAATAAAAAAAATACGTGTGGCACTCGGGGACTGCCGCGGTAAAGCTACTGCATAGCATTTTTAACAACTTATGCAATTATAATTATTTATTTATTTTATTTTTTCTGATATCAGACAACTGCGCTCTATCGGAAAACGTTGAAATTATTTCAAATCATTTCGGGCTGCGGTAGCAAATGATTCGGAATAATTTAAACGTCTTCCGATAGAGCGCCGCGCACGAATTTTGTATTCGATAAAGCAAAAAACCGGATTGTTCGAAAAAAATCGTATATAAAAAGATAGATAATTAAATTATTTTTAAAATGGTTCAGGTTTCATAATAATACGCCAGATAGTATTTGCGTAGTAGTCGTTTTTGTGTTCAGTTAGACCTAATTTCACAAATTAATTACACTATGTAATATAAACAAAATCTAAAAACTTCAAAGCTAAGAATATTAGGAAAATGTTCTTGTTTAACATATATTTTTTTCGAATCGTAAGCAGTACTCGTTTAGACGTAATTATCAGTTTAAAATCGTTAATATTCGTTAAGAAATTTCTTCATTCGGTCGCCGCGCTGGCCTAGGGCCCGCGATAAAAGCTATTCAATAGCTTAAAAATGAGATATAGATCAAGAGGCAGCGACAAAAAAGTGCAAGAGTTTTGTAGAAGCTGATACTTTCAGAACAGACAGTATTTTGGCGATATGATGCTTTGATACGATGCTTTGAACGCGTGTGCAGTGTGTGATGTCACTGCTAGGGGAATACCCATCGCGGATGGAAAAATTCCTACCCACAGACTAAAGAGAACGGGGCTACACGAGCGGAGCCGAACATAAATGAGCGACCGAACGTACACCGACGAAAGTATGTAATTATATGACTGGTTAAATGTGCGAGTAAGTCGTATTGGTTTTATATATTAACAACAATTTCAACCGTTTCATTTTAATTATTAGTTGATGGGTTAAGATATTATCTCGCTGAAACGAAAGATAAACATGTAAAGCTGTAACAAGATCAAATATTAAAATTTGCTGGGATCTAAAGATTGAAAGTATGTGTACAGTCTGGCTTGTGCATTGTCTATACTGGCTATATATCTAATATAATAATGTTACACGTAAGAGAAAATTATTAACAAATAAGTAATGAAGAGTGCAAATTTTAAAGTACTCTTATTCTCCGGGCATAAAAAAATCCACCATGTGTATTTATTTAGTTTTTTTTTTTATAAAATTTGTTCCAAATGCTAGAGGAAAGGCGCACCGATGTCAAGATATTGCCCCGGTTCGGAAAAATCATAGATCCGTAGCTGGATATTTCGTTATATTCATAAGGTTATTTTACTGAAATGTCTATAAAGTGTTATAAATAAGATAAAAATTAATTTATCGCGTGAAAGTTGTAACACCCGACGTTTCGGCGATGTTGCAACCGTCGTTATCTAGGGTAGACTGTTATGCTACCCTACAGTCATTGGCTGCCAATTTTGGCTGCAATATTGCCGAAACGTCGGGTATTACAATCTTCAAGCGGGAAATTCGTTTTAATCCTATTTATAATGTCAATTAACGGCGATAGTGTTATATTTCGTATTCAGACTATAAAATGTTACATTTTCTACGTCCAAAAAAAGGGTAGTTATAAATTTAGTTGACTTTATTTTGAAGTATCGAAAGTTGTCTCGATATTCCAACGGAGAAAGAATAACAACAGCTTTGAAACGCGAAATAAGTTTTCGTGAATACTTGGGTCACTTACCGTCGCTGTTGGCGCTACTCTTCATTTCGTTGGCTTTCGGCGAGGTGGAAGGCATTGGAATGTCTGGGAATAAAGAAAGGCATTTTATGCATAATGAAATAAAATTATTGTCGAGGCCTGGAAGAAGGATATCGCTTACGAACCATAAAGTCTGATAGAGCCTTCGGTCTCCCCCAATGAGTTCTTCGAAATACATCTATAATTTCCGAAATCAACAGATTGTAAGTTGCGAACGGTCAGTTTCATATGCGATCTAAAATCAAAGAGAAAGAGTTGAAACAAAGGCGTTAAAATTGTTAAAATTAAACGAAATCGAAATATCCTACCGATATGAATTTTCGTAGATGGTGACTGAATACTTCTTCGAAGGAAGCACCATGACGCTGTTGAAGACCCAATAGCTGATAGCTCGAGGATATGCTTCGGTGTGACACTCGAGAGTGACGTTAGTGCCAGCTGGGGCACCGACCAGTTGATTTGGCACCCAAATCATTGGGAGAACTAAAGACAAGAAAAAACTTAATGTTGTAACAAACAAAGTGGCTGTCGCATTGATAGCGAATGCGGCAGCCACTTTGCACACATCTTTCTGTAACCCAAAACTTCAGTTAAAAGCATGCTCACATCGCCTAACGAGATGCCTATAGGGCTTCTAATAAATCTCTCTCGGTTAAAGTAGGTTAAGTCGGGCATGTTATGCTTTGAGTATTGTAAGAAGGTCGTTGGATGAATTGCAAACGAGAAATGTTTATTTCAGCTATATTGAAGCCATCCTAAGTTATGCCTTTACAATCTGGTGAAATTGTTATGCTTGTCATAGGTAACCTATATTTATACTCCAAAAGAGAGCAATGCGAATAATTGCAAAGGTGTAAAGGGAAGAGTCGTGTCGACCCATTTTTAAAAGGCTAAGATTACCCACCTTAGCCTCACTCTATCTCTTTAAGTTACTGACTAAGTTTTTTAAGAGTAAAGTAAACGGCCCGGTGGCATAGTGGTTAGGTCGCCTGATCTTACATTGTAAGGTCCCGGGTTCGATTCCCGGCTAGGTCACCATTTTCCGTTGGGATCAAATTAACGGAATTGCATTTTCAATTCTGTCGATCGAATGCAATAACAAGACACACACTTACACATATGTTACACGCACACATACATATAACACGTCATAGTAGGGTTGGTTGTAAGAGATTGTCATATGACAATAAACCCTCCCATTATGACATTTCACAATAAAGAGTATAAACAAACAAACAAACACATTATAAAAAGTTTTCAGATACACATACTAAAAATACGAGAAATATTTTTTTCAACACCATTTTAACACAAACTAAACACAGCAAGGCAAGACACAAAATACTCCGGGCCATATTACTATAACAGGCTACCGGAATGTTTAAAAACAATTCAAGTGGAAAGCTTATTCAAAAAATTACTTAAAGAATTCTTATTAGACAAAGCTATTTATTCGACCGAGAAGTTTGTTAATTTAAAAATGTTTTTTTTTGACAATTTTAAGTAGTATTTTTTTAACTATTCTGACTTTTTCTGATTTTATATTTCTTGTTTTTTTTTTATAGATTATTTTAATTTGTGGTTTTAGTAAGTACATCTTAAAAATGATTTCGAGTATCGCCAGTACTAAAATATTGCATGTCGACATGTCCTAAAAGCAATAATGAAGTACGTTGGTAGGCACGTGATGATAAATTTGGAAATTGTAAAAATGGACTGATAGACTGTAATTTAAATGTACCTAGATATTAAGTTCGACAATCTGTTAAGATTTTTTTTGGAAATAAATTGAAATTGAAATTGAAATAAACGACGATCGTTCATAATCATATATGTATTTTGGCTATGCTTTCTAGGGTTGATGCACTTTTTGGACGCCCTTCACGTGGATTGCCTTAAAGACTTATATAAAAATAAAATAAAATACAAACGGAGCTGCCATGGAATTCACCGACCGGAGTCGGGCCCATCATAATACTATTTTTTTTACACTTCTGGGGGGTGAGCAGTGGATTCCGGACTTACGAACCGGCTGTGGTAGGTTTAGGACAGCTGTCTTGCCACATGTGAGCGTCCACCTAACCACCCATTCACTCCCCTTTCGAAGCCATAGAATTTGAGATGCAGAAATCGCGGTTTTAGATAATTTTTCTAGAAAGGAGTTGATTATTTTCCTGGAGAGACCAAGATCTTTAAAAAGGTGAAACAAAGATTTAGCTGGCAGGCCACGAGCGCCTACTTCCACCGTGTGAAGGTGAACAGTGAAGCCGTTCCGGGTGACGGCATTTGCGAGGTCATGGTATTTATTTAATTTGTACTCGTGGTCTTTTGGGATATTTGATTCCCATGGAACAGTTAATTCTACGATAAGGGCCTTCTTCCGAGATAGAGAGTAAAGAGTTATATCTGGACGCAGGGCTGTGCATCCGAGACTTTCAGGGAATTTATACTGCTTAGAGACCGAATCGACCTCCATAATCCAATCTGAAGCTTTCTCGATTATTGAGAAAGGTTTTGCAGTGAGATGTTTTTTGCCTTTGGAGCCAACCCGCACAAACTGTATGGGGGGTTTGCAGGAGGATACTGTGGAACCCTTGTTGGCACGAGCCACTGAGAGGCTAAGTACCTCGCGAATAACAGCAAGGACTTTGTCGTGGCGGTAAGTGTACCGTCCTTGATCCAAGGCCACCTTGCAGCCAGCTAGAATATGTCTAGCTGTGCAAGGGGTGTTGTACAAAGGGGACATGAACTATCCTCGGCATAGCTCCAACGTGCGAGGTTACTGGGGTCTAGAAGTGTGTGCTGAAAGGCATTTAAATAAAATTTCAGCATCTCTGGCGTCCAGTCATACAACATTACTTTCCAGTGCATTGGAGGAGGAATGCAAAAGTCTCCAATTGTTGTCCAATCATTCTGGCATTGAAGGCCAATAGCATGAGCCATACTTTTGCCATCGTAATCTCCCCGCAAGAGAGACTTCTTCAAGTCCACACCGCTCATGGTTGTACTGCCATACCCCAGACCAGTGCCATTCTGGCTGATTCCAGGAACTTTTTGTGGAAGTCAACACGGGCTTGTAGATCATTTGACTCACTACGGCCACTTACTACGTGCTTCGATATTGCCGGATCCTTGGTGGTTCAGAATATCCGAAAGAGCGGACGCCAGGGTCGATAAATCTTCCCTAAAAGTGAGACCCTCTTACAAAGGGTAGGAAACATAATTAGTCACGGACGCCGAGGATATGAGATTCCTTGAAAAATAGCTGATAACTCAAAGGAAAGGACAGAAAGGGGCTATAAAATATAAAATAAACGAGCGGTCGACCCTGAAACACGAGAATCCAGGGACCGACAACGTTCCCATTCAAAATAAATCGTGAAAAGGACCCCTTAGTAACACATGGTAACGATAAATTCCCTGGCGAGGCGACTGGCAAAAGACTACGAAATAAAAACCGTGGACGTTACAAAAAATCATACATACTCCAAATCCCACAATTCCCCCTAGAAATAATATAGTTTAAAATGTAAAGAAACTTGCATGATTAATTAATTTAAGTATAGCATATAGTATTTCGTTTAATGTAAAGTAAAGCGCTAGGAGAGACAACTTAATTAGCCTAATTAACGATCTAACATTAATATTAACTTGTTACTAATGACCTGAAACTAACCTATGTTTAAGACAATATGTACTCGGGAACGGTGGCGTTTGCGACGAGAATCTGTAATAACAATAATAATAATAATGCTTTATTTAAGAGGAAGTAGTACGAAAATTATGTCTTAAAAAACTACCCAACTAGGTTAATGCCTGTACTAGGGTAGATTCTTTTCTTTTAAATTAAGCAAATAATATGTCTATAAAATGTTTAAATGTAAGACAGAGACAACTAGTGTATTCGCTTCTCGCTCTAGCGTGCAAGCGAGGAAGCATGATTGCGATGTCTCTTTCACACGGGGTTGTGTCTGGTTTGTGCGCCCTGTCTCGTTATTGGACAAAACGTGTGCGGCGCAGTAATAGGGGTGTGTTTAGAAATTTCTGGAAGGATCTAGACCAATGAGAGGTAAGGGCGGTCGCTATCTTAAAAAAAAAATGTAATGGCGATCGACGACAGAAAAGAGCGAAAGCTTCAGTTGTAAATTGGCAAAGGGTCAGCGTGAACGCGCCGCGATCCAAGCACCGGGACTTAGTAGTAAATTATAAGTACTCGGAACTCAATGTAAAAGTAAAGATAAGTGACCGAATAAAAGAAAGTCTCGCGAATAAAAAGTGTTTATTTTCGACGGAAGCTTATCCTGCGTGACCTGAGGAAAGTGAGGTTCTATCACGGAAGCCTCTCGCCGAACTAATTTCCTTGTGAGGTTGGAATCCACCAATCGTTCGAGACAACCACCCCTGAGAGAAAAACCAACCTAGCTGGTGAGTGATTACCATTTGAATACAGTCCAAGGTGAAAACCATTGAAGATAATCGAAGGGGTAATTACCCAGCACAAAGGGGGTCGCGTAAATTCACAAGTAAAGTGGGTTTATGCAAACCGGGTAAAAATCCCAACCATCGTGGTCCTCCGTCAAGCCGAATAAAGAAAATCGGAAAGAAAAGTGACTTTGGATCAAGAACGAGAAAAGAAAATAAAAATATGGATTCGAAAAGCACGCAATCCGAAAATCCAAGACCTTCATCGCGCGCCTGGTCAGAGAGCAGCAGAAGAAGCGAGCACGTTCAGGAACTGCGAGCAGCATCTGAAGAACTTCGAAGAGTGAACCTCCAAAAAGCCAAGAAAAAAGCTGATAAAAATAAATTGGATGCGGAACTGAAAAAAGTGGCTGCGCGGCGCACGGCGCGCAGAGCGGCTGAAGAAATCGAAGAAGAGGCTGACATGGACCTTCAACGAGCAGCGATGCAGGAAGAACTGGATGCAGCGGAAGAAGACTCGCGGCATGCTATGAGGATGCTGGAAATTGTCTCCGAAACCTTCGGGACAGAAACGAGCAGTCAGGAAAATGATCGCGACGTCGCGGGGGACAACACGGCAGCCAGCAGAGTGTCGAGATGGGCCGAGTATCAAACTCCAGCTGCTGAGACGTCCCCAGAACCCTGGGGGGGAACATTCGCAGAAGAAAATGGAGAAGCGGCACGGCGGCGCGAAGACGGCGGGCGATCGGAACCGGGCAACGCGGCGGCGTCCGGCGCGACGGTGGCGGACGGCGCGACGGTGGCGGACGGCGCGGCGAATGCGGGCGGCGCGGCGAATGCGAGCGGCGCGGCAGCTGCGGACAACGCTAGGGCAGAGACCAAGGCGGTGTCGGCGGCGGCGGTAAAGGCCGCCGCTGATACGGACCTGGGTACGAGCAGCGATGGAATTAGCAGCTCGAGCGAAAAAATGATAAAAGAGGTATGTAGGATTTTTTCTGTAGCGTCCACAAAACCGCATTTTGCAAAAGAGTTACCTTCATTTCACGGGAATCCTTTAGAATTCGTAGCCTTCAAAGCTATTTTCAAACAGTCGACAGACGTAATGCATTTAAATGATGCACAAAACTTATTGCGTTTGCAGACAGCATTAAAAGGTAGAGCACGCGAGGCAGTGACGGGTTTGCTTTTAAGTCCTGACAACGTGACAAATATCATGATCACGTTAGAGGCGCTATTCGGTAATACGAATTTAATTATTCAGAGAACGATAGCGGATTTGAGGAAAGAAAAAGGGTTATCTGATAGTCTAGATGCAGACGGTTTAATGCGATTTGCGTGCCAGATAAAAAATCTGGTCGCGACCGTAAAATCGGTAAATAAATTAGAACATCTTTATAATCCAGACTTATTGGCTTCACTTGTGGCAAAATTGCCAAAGAACTTATTAACTCTGTGGCTAGCTGACAGGGGAAGGGTTGGTTTAAACGATCCGGTATTAGTTTATTTCGCATTATGGTTAGAGAAATTAGCGATCAGCGCACAAGACGCCGGTCTGTGTACCGCAGAGCTCCCTAGGAAAAGTTATGATAACCCGCGAGACAAGAGACAGAAAGAAACGGGCTCTAAAAAATATATTTTACATACCCAGGGCAAAGAAGACCCTAAGTGCCCTCGGTGTGAGAAATCCCATTATTTAAATAAATGTGAAGAATTTAAAAATCTAACTTTAGCAAGCCGCTGGGATGAGATAAAAAAAATGCGTAGGTGTTTTAAATGTTTAGGGCACAACCACGGCCGAAAATCGTGTTCGGCATATAAACGGTTTCCAAAGGGCAAATATCATTATCTGCTGACCGCCCCGCCGCCTGCGAACGAGGCGGACATCGCGGCGGCGCCGCGCGCGAGCTCCGAGGTAGTGGCGAACGCAGTATCTGGAAATCAGGTCATTCTGCAAGTATTACCGATAACCGTAGTTGGAACCCGGGGTAGAAAAACATTATATGCGTTGTTAGACGCAGGCGCGACTGTTTCACTCATTGATCAGAGCGTGGCAATAGAACTAGGCATTCGAGGCCCGACGCAGGGATTACAGCTCTCTGGAATCGGGAATATGAGAGAGAGTAATAGCAGTGCCGAAGCGGTGTCCTTCAAAGTAAGGGGAGATTTAGGTAAGAAGGAATACGTAGTACGAGCTTACAGCGTAGCCTCGTTAAATCTACCGGAGGTCAAAAGCGTGATAAGTGCGCAGAGGCCGATCGGAGGGATGGTGCGTTCGACTCAGGCGACGACCGTAAAACCTGACCTGCTCCTGGGAGCTAATTGTTGGGAACTGATAGTCTCTAGAGGATTAAAAATGGTAGACGGGGGCCTATCGGTATCTAAAACACTCCTGGGGTGGGTGGCTATCGGCGGCAATAACGCTCTCGAACGAGACATTAGGTACCCGGCGCTATGCTTAAATCAGGAAAATGAACCTTCTTTAGATAAATTACTTGAAGAAAATCTGAAGCTAGAGTACGATTGGCCACAGAAAAAGCGAAAGCTTCAGGCCGATGTTAGGGCTGAAAAAATCTTAGAAGATACTACTTCTTTTAAAAATGGAGTATGGGAGACAGGTCTGTTATGGAAAGAGGTGAACTTTTCCGTACCAGATAACCGAGACATGGCAATGACTCGGCTGAGGTCAGTGGAACGGAAAATGGACTCCGACCGTCTTTATGGAGAAAAATACTGCCAGCAGATAGAGAGATATCTAGCTGAGGGGTATGCTTCGGAAGTCGAGGAAAAACAATTAAAAAACCGCCCTCGAGTGTTATTTCTTCCGCACCTGGGGGTTATTCACCCCGCGAAGAAAGACAAAATTCGTGTCGTTCACGACGCTGCGTCCTCGGGCGCAGGCGGGTCGCTGAATAGCATGTTATTAGGTGGACCAGACTATTTAAATAGCATATTAGGAATTTTATTACGATTCCGTGAAAATGCAATCGCTTTCACGGCCGACATACGAGATATGTATCTTCGGATAAAAGTGAGAGAGGAAGATAGCTTCAGTCAGCTGTTTCTCTGGCGAGGTTTCCAGCGTGAAAGTCCTCCAAAAATCTTAAAAATGGACTGTCTAATATTCGGTAGTTGTTGCTCCCCGGCCTCCGCGATCTACGTAAAAAATAAAAACGCAGCTCGGTTTAAGGACCAGTACCCAGCGGCTGTAAAAATAATAGAGCGCGATTCGTACGTTGATGATTTGCTGGCGGGAGTAGACACGTTAGAGGAAGCAAAACAAGTCATCAGGGAAATTAATTTGATTCATAAAGCTGGGAATTTCACTATGACCGGTTGGGCTTCAAATAAAAACGAGGCTTTAACCGGGATACCAGAAGAAAACCGCGCGCTCGCGCAAGTATCTCTGGAAAAGGGTGAGTTGACGTCACAACGTATATTAGGCTTGACGTGGCTACCTGCCTCTGATCAGTTAGCATTTAATGTGAGCATGGACCGCCTCAGCGAAGATCTGACGACGGGAAATAAGATTCCGTCGAAGCGGGAAGCGCTAAAATTAATAATGCAGCTATGGGACCCAATGGGTGCGCTTTCACCGCTAACTATAAGGGCTAAACTGATCATGCAGCAGGTATGGAGTAGCCGAGTGGCCTGGGACGACGAGATCCCGAGCGATGTAGTTAAATATTGGCTCCGGTGGTTGCAAGAACTGAGATTAGCGCAAGGTGTGCGAATCTCACGTTATAATGGCGCTACCAAACAAGCAGGTGAGAAAAGGCAATTGCACGTATTCTGCGATTCGTCCGAAAAGGCGATGTGCGCCGTTGCATATGTTAGGATTACAGGCTGTAGCGGCGAGCACAAGGTATCCTTTATGGCTAGCAAAACTCGAGTGGCACCTTTGAAAGGCAAACTGACAATCCCCAGGTTAGAACTGACTGCGGCGCTGTTAGGTGCTGAACTGGCCTCAAAAATAAAACAAGAGAGCGCATTAAGTTTCGATGACGTCTTTATGTGGACAGACTCAAAAAATGTGTGGTGGTGGATTTTGTCACAAAAGGAATGTCACCTCCAGTTTGTAGCAAATAGACTAGGTGTGATCGATGAGCTCACGTCTCCAAGACAGTGGCATTGGTTAGCAGGGAGCGACAACCCCGCTGATGATGGCACACGGAATACCACCAAGATAGATTTAAGCCCGGAAGGTAGATGGTTCGCGGGACCTGCTTTCTTGCGTGGCAGTAGAGAACACTGGCCGCTCCAGGAGCCAACCGATCCGAAACCGGAAGAGAGAGCATTGTTAGAATTTAAGACAAAACTTGTACTAACAACGACAGAAAAAAATGAAAGCGTAATTGACATAGATAGATTTTCCCGGTACATGCGGGCGAGTCGAACCATGGCATATGTGAAAAAAATTATAGATCTGTGTAGAAAAAAAACCACGTCAAAAGTACTCGAAAGCGACGATATCGCAACTGGGAAAAAAATTCTGATCAAGGAATCACAACATCGAATTTTCGCACACGAGATAGACCTGATACGTCATCAGAAAATATTGCCGAAAGACAGCCGTCTGTTCGGATTGAACGCGTATATCGACGCGGAAGGGTTAATACGGTTAGGAGGCCGGATCGAAAATGCGAACGACACACCTTTCGACACAAAAAGGCCATATATATTACACGGTAAGGATAGATTCACGGTGTTGCTCGTGAAACATTTACACGAGATTAATGCTCACGGCGGCGCTGAATTAATTTTATCAGTGCTGAGAGAACAGTTTTGGGTCATTGGGGCGCGACAAACGGTGAAAAAGATCTCACGAGAATGTGTCTATTGCACTATCCGCCGCGCCAAGCCTATGACCGCACAAATGGGCCAACTCCCACCCGCGCGAATAACCACCCGAAGGCGCTGTTTCCACACTGTAGGTTTGGACGCTTTTGGGCCGTTCTTCGTCACTAATCGAAAGAAAGTGGAAAAACGATATGGATTACTCTTCACTTGTTTTAACACGAGAGCGACCCATATCGAACTAGCTGGAGATTTGTCAACCAGCTCGGCCTTGTTAGCTATAAGACGTTTTATAGCAGCCAGGGGGAAGCCGCGGGAAATTATGAGCGACAATGCCACTGGGTTCCGCGGTGCGGACGCTGAATTAAGAAAAGTTTTGTCAGCTATCGACAACCATGAAGTGAGGGATCGTCTAAGTGCCGACGAGATAAAATGGAGTTTCTCCCCTCCTTCAGGACCCCATTTCGGTGGAGTTTGGGAGAGTCAGATAAAAACGGCAAAAAAATCGTTATATGCCATATTAAAGGAGCGAGCGCCAAATGAAGATGTGCTGAGAACATTATTATGCGAAGTCTCAGCGATGATGAACAACAGGCCGCTCTCGTATATATCTCTAGATACTCGGGATGAGAGACCTCTCACACCCGCAGATTTCCTATTAGGCCATGCAGATGATAGTACAGCGGTAGGACAGAATAATACAACTGAGTTATCTAACAAAAATCACTGGAAACAATCGCAAATACTTGCTGATACTTTCTGGTACCGGTGGTCGAAAGAAGTACTTCCATTGTTGGTTAAACGACCTAAGTGGGCGACAAAGGGAACTCCGTTAAAAATCGGAGACTTAGTAGTCCTGTTAGATCCTTCCCTAGAACGCGGAAGGTGGGCCAGGGGTCAGGTAACTCAAGTTTTCCCTGACAAAACAGGCCAAGTGCGAATAGTAGACCTATTAGTGGACGGGAAAGTGTATAGGCGCCCTGTCAGTAAACTTGTAAAAATACATACAACAGCTGATCAGGCAGAAACAACTGTCACTAATGTCTAAGTGGAAAAAGCGAAAGTCTATTCGTCACAGTAGAAAATAAAAATAGTCTAGCTAGAATTTAAAAGTGAAAACGCAAGTTGACGTTTGTCTCGTAAGAAATGAAAAACGAAAGTTAACGGAAAGCGGTACATATTCTAAGTAGAATAATGAGAAATTCTCATAGGTTGAATAAGAAAGATCCGTCACCTCACTAGACCAATAAGGAAAATTGAATATGACAGTTAGATAAGTAGAATCCCATAGGTGAATGAGTAAAAAATAAGACTGGATTATGTAAATAAGATGTAAATTAGGTAAACCAAATAGATGGAGACAGGAGCCAATGAGGCTCAGAGCCCATTGGGGGGGGGGAATGGTTCAGAATATCCGAAAGAGCGGACGCCAGGGTCGATAAATCTTCCCTAAAAGTGAGACCCTCTTACAAAGGGTAGGAAACATAATTAGTCACGGACGCCGAGGATATGAGATTCCTTGAAAAATAGCTGATAACTCAAAGGAAAGGACAGAAAGGGGCTATAAAATATAAAATAAACGAGCGGTCGACCCTGAAACACGAGAATCCAGGGACCGACAACGTTCCCATTCAAAATAAATCGTGAAAAGGACCCCTTAGTAACACATGGTAACGATAAATTCCCTGGCGAGGCGACTGGCAAAAGACTACGAAATAAAAACCGTGGACGTTACAAAAAATCATACATACTCCAAATCCCACAATTCCCCCTAGAAATAATATAGTTTAAAATGTAAAGAAACTTGCATGATTAATTAATTTAAGTATAGCATATAGTATTTCGTTTAATGTAAAGTAAAGCGCTAGGAGAGACAACTTAATTAGCCTAATTAACGATCTAACATTAATATTAACTTGTTACTAATGACCTGAAACTAACCTATGTTTAAGACAATATGTACTCGGGAACGGTGGCGTTTGCGACGAGAATCTGTAATAACAATAATAATAATAATGCTTTATTTAAGAGGAAGTAGTACGAAAATTATGTCTTAAAAAACTACCCAACTAGGTTAATGCCTGTACTAGGGTAGATTCTTTTCTTTTAAATTAAGCAAATAATATGTCTATAAAATGTTTAAATGTAAGACAGAGACAACTAGTGTATTCGCTTCTCGCTCTAGCGTGCAAGCGAGGAAGCATGATTGCGATGTCTCTTTCACACGGGGTTGTGTCTGGTTTGTGCGCCCTGTCTCGTTATTGGACAAAACGTGTGCGGCGCAGTAATAGGGTGTGTTTAGAAATTTCTGGAAGGATCTAGACCAATGAGAGGTAAGGGCGGTCGCTATCTTAAAAAAAAAATGTAATGGCGATCGACGACAGAAAAGAGCGAAAGCTTCAGTTGTAAATTGGCAAAGGGTCAGCGTGAACGCGCCGCGATCCAAGCACCGGGACTTAGTAGTAAATTATAAGTACTCGGAACTCAATGTAAAAGTAAAGATAAGTGACCGAATAAAAGAAAGTCTCGCGAATAAAAAGTGTTTATTTTCGACGGAAGCTTATCCTGCGTGACCTGAGGAAAGTGAGGTTCTATCACGGAAGCCTCTCGCCGAACTAATTTCCTTGTGAGGTTGGAATCCACCAATCGTTCGAGACAACCACCCCTGAGAGAAAAACCAACCTAGCTGGTGAGTGATTACCATTTGAATACAGTCCAAGGTGAAAACCATTGAAGATAATCGAAGGGGTAATTACCCAGCACAAAGGGGGTCGCGTAAATTCACAAGTAAAGTGGGTTTATGCAAACCGGGTAAAAATCCCAACCACTTGGAATTACTTAGAATCGAATTTTTGGTTATTCTGGAGTTGGCGTAGAGCAGAGAGGGCAGTTTTAGAGCTAGCCCAAAATTGTGTTTGGACCTGAAGAGAGTCGAGGGGTCAGCTGGTTTGGCTAAGGACAACCAGGATTTTAGACTAGCTGTCACCAGTGCATCCAGACGAGACATCTTGCGGTGTCGACTACAACGGGCGAGCCCGTCACCACAGGACGTTTTGACGATTAGTCGTTCTGTCGCCCTGCAGTGAACGTAGAAGACTTTGGACAGTACAATCCTACGTTCCAGCTACGTCACAACCCGTGAGAGTCCAACGCCTTACCGCGAGTGAGCCAGGAATAAACCGGGCGGGCTCGAGATACTCGCGCCCTCACTTCCAATTGTGACCAGATTTCTTCGGTCTCTCGATTGGTTCCGAGTTCGAGGTCGCTTGCCCGGTCCTCTCCCTTACGAAGCGGTGAAACGGTGTGCACCGAATCTATCGCGGACCAAGGCGTCCTTTGCCCGACTCTGAACCGAGATCGGATGGCCAATGGTCATTTCAAGAGCAGTCGCCGTAAGGTAGACAACTACCCCCGCTCTATAGGAAACAATACAGTTCCCAGACTACCCCGATTGTTAGTCGGAGAGCACAGTCGATTGGCTTGCGCCGACTAACAGTCGGGGGAGTCTGGAAACTGTATTGTTTCCTATAGAGCGGGGGTGGTTGCGTACCTTACGGTGACTGCTCTTACAATGACCATTGGCCATCCGATTCCGGTTCAGAGCCGGGCAAAGGACGCCTTGGTCCGCGATAGATTCGGTGTACACCGTTTCACCGCTTCGTAAGGGAGAGGACCGCGCAAGCGACCTCGAACTCGGAACCAATCGAGAGACCGGAGAAATCTGGTCACAATTGGAAGTAAGGGCGCGAGTATCTCGAGCCGCCGGGCTTATTCCTGGCTAACTCGCTGTAAGGCGTTGGACTCTTACGGGTTGTGGCGTAGCTAGACGTCGGATTGTTATGTCCAACGTCTTCTACGCTCACTGCAGGTCGATAGAACGACTAATCGTTAAAACGTCCTGTGGTGACGGGCTCGCCCGTTGTAGTTGACATCTCAATATATGTCTATCAGAGATTCCTTTCGTTTCTTTTCTAGTTGATTCCTTGGTGAAACACAACTAGGTGAAACACAAATGCAAACTAGCGACAGAGCGCGCCCGCGCGGGTGTCAGAGCTTGAAATTTAAAAACGTTTTATCTAATTCAAATTCAAATTCAAATTCTTTATTTTACAAAAAATCAAAATATCAGTTACAAATGAATTAAACCTAACCTAACTGGATCGCACGAGACGTCCGCACTAAGGTAGGCTCAGATTCGTATGATTAAGTACTGCCTAATGCTAAATTAAAAAATACGTTGAAGAATGCCGTGAAAAATAAAATCAAGTAAAGTAAAATTTTAGTAAAACTATAAAATTTCCAATAATCTTAAAAGGTATGTGATAATAATAATATAAAGAACAAAAAGCATGCCAATCATAAATGTATGGTAGGTGAATAATAATGTGTTAGAATGGTAAGTTAGATAGGAATAAGAAAATTAGTTTTTCGGTTTCTTTCCTTCCCTGGGTGATCAACCAGTGGGTTAGTCTTTTTTTGTTTATATTTATTTTTATATTTATACCTTGAGTATAAATGCCGGGTATATCCTTAATTTTATTGAACAACGACGGTGCCAAGTATAGAAAATGTTTCTGTGCATGGGTACTATTCAGTTTGGGCACTATGTGGTCACTATTAGTTATCGCTCGTGTTATAATTTTATGGGTTGTTTGCTGGTGCAATTCTTTATGTTTGTGATAATAGAGTATTATAGTTTTAGCAAATGTTTGCCGTACGTCAAGAACAGAGAACTCACGAAAAAGTTGCTCCGACTTGTATCTCAACGGTTTTTTATTGACAACTCTTAACAGCGCCTTCTGAGCTTTAACAAGTGGATCGAGGTGCGATAGTGCTGCACCGCCCCAACCAAGAATTCCATATGATATAATGCTGTGAGCAAGCGCGTAATTATTTACTATGTATGTCCTATGGCCATGGCTGCTTGCGTACCACCTTAAGAAGCGTCGCGTACCACTGGTGGTACGCGTACCATAGTTAGGGAATGCTCTATATGCTCAATGTGTACATTGTACTGCAGTGACCATATAGGTGAGTACTTTACCTAGCATGTCCTTTACCTAAACCTACACCGATTGTTTCAGAAAATACTTAAGTCTTGAATTATTATCTACCATGTTTTGTTTCCGGTATTTATCCGTTATATCCGTCCAGATAAAGAGACGTTTCCTAAAAGGAAATTCGTAATCAAACAATTCAATGTTATTTATTAGTTTAGCGTACTCATTAAGGTCAAAACACTGATAACACTTTTTATATAAGACACGGACTACGATTATTCTCAAGCGTGAATTATTTTCGAGACACTAGATAAAATGTCTGGTCCTATAGTTAAACTGTTAGACGGATTAGTTCGTGGAAAAGCGTGCTCTACCGAAAATGATAAAAGCTATTACAACTTCACTGTGCCGTATGCTGAACCGCCTGTCGGCAAACGCAAGTTTCGTGTAAGTATCCAGTTTACCGTAATAGACTTCGTTTAGTTTACTAATAGTGAGAAGTATGAAGCTGTTTATTTCTAATTACAAACTACAATAATGTCGGAAAAGACGTTAACTCTATTTTTAGGTCTGCTTCATGACAAAAGGCGCGAGAAATGTTATCGCTTGTTCTGATAAAGCTCTCACTCACTCTTGACGACAAGATATCCCAAAATGTATCAATGTTATCTTTCGAAAACGGGTTACTGATGATTGGAGGAAAATATTCTTTCAGATTAGTCTCCAATGCTAGCAAATGTTCCTTGAAGTATCGTGCGGTAATGAATGACGTGCTATGCCATTTGATCATTTACGTTTATGATTGGTTTATTAAACAACAAGGAGGCAATTATTCCAAGGAGACAATGGGCCCGATTGCGTTTCTTTGTGAACTAAAACTAAAATTAGTCCAAGCGAGCGAGACAGAGCAATACGTTAGAGCGGAATATAAAACGAACCATAGTCGATAAATACTACCTGCCGAACTTATACTCATTCGAATAAATTCGAGCATATTTCGTGCGATGTAAGATTTGACGTTGGCGGGCAGTTTTAAAGCGAAAAAGTGACAACCGGTCATCTCACACTCCGCTCTAGCGTATTGCCCTGTCTCGTACACACGGACTGATTTCCGATTTGGGCCCATGCTGGGTTGGCCACGATGACCCATGTGTTCAGGGTCGGTCACACTCACGGGTCAACAACTATCCGACGGCCTCCACGTATGAGGTGCGAACCTGGGTAAGACGTTCGGGCGAAGGACCTCCCCTGGGAATCAAACTTCTGGCGCTCCTGGATGGTCTGCGCACCGTGCGGCGCAAGCCAATCGATTGTGCACTCTGACTAACAGTCGGGGGAGTCTGGAAGCTGTATTGTTTCCTATAGAGCGGGGGTGGTTGCGTACCTTACGGCGACTGCTCTTGAATTGACCATTGGCCATCCGATCCCGGGTAAGAGGCGGACAAAGGACGCCATGGTCCGCGATAGATTCGGTATACACCGTTTCACCGCTTCATAAGGGAGAGGATTGCGCAAGCGACCTCGAACTCGGAACCAATCGAGAGACCGGAGAAATCTGGTCACATATGGTAGTTAGGGCGTGAGTGTCGGGCCCGCCAGGTAACATAACTGGCTATCTCGCGGTAAGGCGTTGGTCTCTAACGGGTTGTGGCGTAGCTAGACGCTGGATTGTTTTGTCCAAAGTCTTCTACGCTCACTCCAGGGAGATAGAACGACTAATCGTTAAAACTCCCTGTGGTGACGGGCTCGCCCGTTGTAGTCGACAACTCAAGTTCCGATTTTAGTTTACGAAGAAACGCAATCGAGCCTAATGTTTAGCAAATGCTGCTTTAAGCAAAGTGACTCCATTGATTATATAGTATAATATAATTAATGGTGACACCTTTATCTATCACGAGTAATGGATATCCTTCTGCATTTCGTCGCATTCAGTGTTAATTTATTTCTTTTTCTTGTAGTGACTTCTTCTTTTGAAGGTTGACGATAATTATAGCTCTCTTCGATCTCGAAGTTATCCTAAGCTTATTGAGCCAGGCTGATATTTTTCGGTGCGGACTTTCGCGATGCTCATGTATTACTAGTTGCAATGTTCTGCATATCCAGCCCTCATTACGTATTCGAAGTGCTGGAGTTTACGCCTTTTGTTGGTTTTAAGTACCTTTTTCTATATTTTTACACGACTGCCCAAAAAAGGAGTGTTATGTGTTCAGGATTCATCTATTTATGTTTTCCGTTTCTTTATTCCACCATAACCTCTAAATGTTTGAACCGACTTAGAAGTGTGTCGTATTGTTAGAATCGTTTGGTCCTCCCGAGTGTCAAATGGTACGTGCTGCGACCTTTTGCTCTCATATCGATGGCTTAGAAAGCAAATGTGTCAAGTGCAAATTTCTAAATTTTACAGGAGAGCTTTTTGAAAGTTTAGGTATAATAATCTCGAGACAGATGAAGAAATAATTTCAGTTAATATTTTTAACCTATAGTATATGTATTTGGCTTGCACTATATTATAATAATTATATTTATTTATTAGTATTTTATGTATTAATAAAAAAAAACCAACAAGAGGTGGTACTTACCACATTTTTATATGGTAATATAATAATGTATGTAGTTACCACATTTTAATTTTTATTATATTGTTTATATTTTATTTTGTTCTCATCTTTCTACTTTTAGAATTTGTTCTTTACTTTAGAAAAGAGTAAATAAAACCATTAAGAATGTATAGGGTTAAGCATGCTTTGGAGAATATTGTATCAACTGATGATAACACATATGCATTTTATGATGATTTAATTTTGATTAGATATCAATAGTGGTAAATGATTATGCAACATTAAAATGTCAAAAAACTTTGTTTGATGCACTTACCACAGTTTTTACGAAGAAGTATTTGAAGCCTTGGTTGTTAGATGCTTACCACATTAGCACAGAATGTGGAGATCAATATATTGGATGTCATGTAGTACTTAACTCATTTTCGTAAAAAAAGTCACTTAACACATTTGCGTTCTAAGCCATCGATATATGGAGTAAGCAGCGTTTTACTGCAACAAACTACTCGCGAAAAATTAAACAAAATAGGTTGCTTATTTTGGTTTTTTTTGTCAAACAATTTCTCGTTACTTGAGGCTTGACACGGTTTCTTATTTCTCCTGATAAATTAAGGTTTTGCCTCAGATGCCCTATTTTAAATGACCGAATCAAATATTTTAAGCAGATTTAAATTAACATTACAGGAAGCGGTGCCGATTGGAAAATGGGATGGTATTATGGATTGTACTAACGACGAGCAGCAATACATACAGTATAGCAGCAGAAACCAACAATGCGAGGGTACAGAAGAGCTAACAATGAATGTGTGTACGCCGAAACTACCCGACGAGCTATCTAAACCAATGCCTGTGATGGTCTATCTGCATGGAGGTGGCTTCGATAAAGGGACAAGCAGCAGTAAAGCTGTCCGCCCAAACTACTTCCTTGAACAAGGAATAGTCTACGTCGGCATACAATCACGCTTGTCCATATACGGGTATGTATCGCTAGAATCGTTTAAGGGCCAATCGTTGTATATTATTTGAAGGGCCATCAAATGAAAACGAGACATACGATCTAACAAGCATGGCGCGGAAGTTGGTAACGCAGGTAGGTGCGTGTATAGTAGTGCCCATTAGGAAGGAATAGCGCGAACGTTCACCATTGTGCTATTTGCTGGTAGCGAATAGCTTACCATAAGATCCATTGTGTTCTCGGATCGGTCCAACTCACGATTCAACTCCTATTCAGAAGCCTCCTCGCGTGGAAGGCTATCCCGGTGAGACTTTCGCGTCTCCGGCCTCACGGCTTGTGGATCAGTTTCTCCTGGGAGATTGCCTTCCGGAGCTACTGGTGGGTTTGCGCACCGTTCGGCGAGTCTAGAGACTATGGAAATATATAGCAGTCTCCTAAGAAGCGGAGGTGGATTTTTACCTGTCGTCAACCACTCTTGAAATGGACAAATGGCTACCTGATCCAGAATTCAGAGCCGGGGAAAAGATGCCATTGGTTCGTGGTAGATTCTAACTGAATCACCGCTGAATTTACCGCAGGTAGAGGTCGCGCAAGCGACTTCAGACTCGTAACCAGTCGGGAGGTTTGAAGTATCCTGATGGTTAATTCCAGATGGAGATATCCTTGGCTGTTCTTTACTTTAGATAAGGTACCCAGAGATGGCTGCTCTCTGGGTACCTTATCCGGTGCCTCTCCGTAAGGCATTAGCCTATGTCTGGCATGTTATCTTAGCTAGACGGTAGGTTTGTATTGTCTCTAAGTCATATACGCTGACCTCACGGGAGATAGAACGATCAATATCGTTAAAACTTTCTGAGGTTACGGGCTCGCCCGTTGTAGTTGACTACCCTAGTTATACTATTTGCTAGTAAGAGGCGTTCGGAGTGAGTTCGGCGAGTCATGTTTGAGTATGACTTCACTATAGAGGCTGGAACGGTATCACACTAAAGGATATCGTTTTCCGTCCCATATTGCCGCGGGAGATGAAGCATGGTGTCATCATTTTGATCAGGAACGGAAGCGCCAGAGCCAACAATGGAACGATGGAACGAAACGATATTATTTAACGTTCCAGCCGCCATAATGATATCGGACACACACACGACTCGCTGACCTCAATTAGAACGCGTCTAACAAGCAAATGGCACAGCTGTGAACGTTCTCGCTATTCCTTCCTGATTCCCAATAGAGGGTACTACTACTAGACGCACCTACCTGAGTTACTAACTTCCGCGACATGCTTGTTATATCGTCTGTCTCGCTTTCATTTAATTAACCCTTATACATTCACTGTGAATGACTTGGTATTGTATAGGTACTATTGCAATATTCAACGTTTAAAGTCAAACGATGATTCTTGTTTCAGATACTTATGTTTGAATACTCCAGAAGTTCCTGGTAACAATGGCCTAAAGGATCAAACGCTGGCGATGCGATGGATCAAGAACAATATATCTGCTTTCGGTGGCGACCCGAACAGCGTGTGCATCTACGGCGTGAGCTCTGGTGCGGCTCAAGTAGAAATGCATATGGTATCGCCGCTGTCGAAGGGTCTTTTTCACAAAGCAGTAGCGGTTGGTGGTTGTAGTATAGCTCACTGGGTACTGAGCGAGGAGCCCATCGAGCTAGCGTTTAAAGTAGGAAAAATGCTCGGATACGACGGCAGCGATAAGACCGAACTCTTACAAATCTTCGAAGATTGTTCGGCGGAAGATTTAACGACGGCAGTTCAAAAGGTTGGACCGCCGGCTGAGGCGAAAAAAGTCGCATTTAAGTTTTTTTTCACGCCTGTGGTAGAAAAGGCTTTCGATGGAGTCGACTGTTTCCTCGGAGCGGATCCCTTCGACTCCTTAAATTCCGGACGATTGACAAAAGTGCCGTACATGATTTGGATTAGCGATCGCGAAGGCGGACACATGAGTGCGACGCTGCCGGAAAAACTAAATGAAATCGTGAGCAGCGGCGACTTATTCGCATATCTACCATATGAAATAAGGCGAGAGAAAGGAGAAGAAATCGAATCAAGGATTAAAGAACTTTATAATAATGAGGAAACTTTTACTGATTCTGTGATCGATTTCTGTGGGGATGCCGACTTTGCGGCGCCTGTTTTAATAACAGCGAAACTCGTGGCAAAGTATAACCCGGATGTTTACTTATCCTGCTTTGGCTACGATGGAAATTTCAGTTACAAGAAGAGAAATCAAATTACCGCTAGAGGGGCAACGCACTGCGACCCGCATGCATACCTTTTATCTAAAATATCGCCGGATGAGAATACGATTCCCACGGACTATTTGGTGCGAGATAGGATGCGGCGGATTTTTGTGGATTTCGTGAAAACTGGGTAAATTAATTTCCTATTCTTTATAGAAATAAAATGATACGGTCAGTGTCGGACACTGCAGCAGTTATTTTAATGAAAACTAGGGATGTAACTTTTCAATTACGATTCTGATTCCGATTATTTCGAAAAATAATCGCCTATTAGAATTACATTTCCGATTATTTTACATTATTACATTATTACATTTCCGATATTTAGAATTACATTTCCGAGAGTTCTTATTGAGTACTTACATCCTTCAAACATAAAGTAGTAGAAAGCGTAGTGCCGTGGTTAGCTCTTTGTCGCTGTATTTATTCCAGGTGTTCCTCTCCTAACTAAGATTTTTCTTATTTCCATAATACAATACAATACAATCGACTACTCCAATAGATAGGCATTCCTACACTTGGATGCGTCACAAAATTAAATGCTTAAAATTTTATTATTAAAAATATAACGATCGTGGTAGTTGTCATGGCTGTAATATTATATTTAATATTACCTACATACAAATAATCAAAATATACTAATGTGATTTAAGAGTCAGGGAGAATAATATATTAAAATAGAAATGGAAATTCTATGTAGAATAATCAAAAAAAATATATTTTATTGTCAATCCAGCAATATGCTTGTTTGTTTGTTTGAAAAGCTTTATTGCACACACAAAAGAATACAATGTGGTGGGCCTATTGCCAAGTGGCAATATCTACCGACCATACCGCCAGGGTTATTGTGACTGAAGGTTTATGTGGGCAAATTAATTTACAAGTAATAAATAAATACACTTACAAAAAGTCATCATAGTATAAAATATAATTCAGTGATTAGTAACGTATGCCAACTCGATATTGAAGAGAGGAGTGAAATATAAGGACAAGCAAAGGAGACGGGAGGGGAGGGGGGAATTCATAGGTTGAGTAAATGTCTCTTTAAAGAATTTTTAAACCCGCTCAGGTTTTCAAGTTGTCTTATCGGTAAAGGCACGGAATTCCAGAGACGGGCCGCTTGCACTGCGAAAGACCTAGACATGAAAGTTGATGAATGCTGAGGTATAGCCAGTAATAGATTTTCCTGAGAGCGCAATGGGAGACCATGGGATGATAGCGGAGAGAAGAGATTATACAAATAAGTAGGACAGTTTGACTGTAGTACGCGGAAGAGTAGGGCGAGTATGTGAAATTCTCGACATCGTCTAATGGGTAGCCACTCTATTTGCCTGCGAAAGTTTGATATGTGATCAAACTTCTTCAGGGAATAAACAAAGCGAATACACGCGTTTTGAATCCTATCTAGCTTATCGAGTAGTTCTTCATTCGCATCTAGGTAGGCCACATCAGCGTAATTAATTAGCGGTAAAAGAAAAGATTGTGCCATTTGGCGTTTAATACAAAGAGAAAGAGGTAAGATATTCCGAAACCGTTTAAAAGAATGGAGACTTGCAAAGACTTTACGACTGACCTCACTTACTTGAGGATGCCAAGATAAGTTTTCATCAATAAGCAGGCCAAGGTCTTTCACAGAACTACTGTAAGGGACAACGACGTTGTCGATATTGATAGGGGGGAGATTATTTTTATACTTGGCAATGAGTGAGCGACTTCCGATGACGATTGCTTGGGTTTTTGACGGATTAAGAAGCAGGCCATGGTTACGAGACCATACCGCTATCGAGTTTAAATCGGAGTTTAATGCGGATATAGCACTAGCCGCATCCATGGGAGCGAAACTAGCATAGAGCTGAAGGTCGTCGGCATATAATAATAATAATAATAATAATTAAACGCTTTATTTGCTTTAACAAAACGGCGAGCTTATTGCCTAAAAGCAATATCTTACAGCTAACCTTAACCTAGTGGAATAACATGTTATGCGGTAAAAATAAAGTAATAAATTAAATTTTAATCATTTAAATTCAGCAGGGAAACAAAACAATAAATTTAAGAAAAAAACAAACAATAAACCTATAATGACGCAAGGGACGCAATAGGGAGGAAAAAATAGGGAAAAATAAGGAAAAGTTTATGAGCGTGGGTTCAAGTGTTCTTTGAGCCTGCGTTTGAAGCAATACAAACTAGGTGCTATCCTTATACGCGAGGGTAAAGCATTCCAGAGACGGGCTCCACGTACAGAGAAAGAGTGCAAGAAGAAATCACTACTGTGACTAGGGATCGAGAGCAGTAGGTTGTCTTCAGATCTCAGAGGGCGCCCGTGAGAAGATAGAGGTTTTAACCTACTTATAAGATATTTCGGAGCTTCAGGATTCTGAAGAGCAAACCTAGGACTCTCGTATCTCTCCTTTCTCGGGTCGTCAGCCAGTGTAGTCTCCTTCTGTACTCCGTAATATGGTCAAACTTTCGTAGGTCATAAATGAATCGAATGCAGACATTTTGCAGCCTTTCTACCCTGGTGGCTAGATCTTCCTTGATGTCGAGAAAGACAACATCTGAATAATCAAGTAGAGGGAGGAGAATAGATTGGCAGATTGTGATTTTGCTTTCCTCGGGGAGAAAATTCTTGAGTTTCTTTATTGCATGAAAGCGACCAAAGAGTTTACGTCTCATCTCCTCAATGTGTGGCTGCCACGAAAGATTTTGGTCGAGGTATACACCAAGATTTTTAACCTGAGAGCTGATTGGGACCTCATCCGCACCTATGCCAATCCTTGGTAAAGAATTTATGTCGATCCTCGAGGTGAAATAGCTGCTTCCGATTATGATAGCTTGAGTCTTGGATGGATTTAGGAGCAAACCATGAGATTTCGACCAGTCAGATATCATCGCAAGATCAGCGTTAACAGAAGCTATAGCCTCGTCAATGTCTTCTGGGCGACAGTGGGAATAGATTTGGACATCGTCGGCATAGAGATGATATTTTGCATTAATCACGTTAGATATTGAGTTAATAAATAGTGAGAAAAGAAGCGGGGATAAGACACTACCTTGGGGAACGCCGGCGACTTGTGGTAGAAAATTAGAGAGCTTGTCTTTATATTTAACACACTGACTGCGGTTATTCAAAAATGACCGAAACCATTTGATGACGGGTTCGGCGAAATTACAAGATTTTAAACGGGCAAGGAGAATGTCATAGTCGACAGAAATAAAAGCAGAGCTGAAGTCCAGAAGGACGAGAAGAGTAAGTTGGCGATTATCCATGGCTAGTCGAATGTCATCGGTTACCTGTACCAGGGCAGTAGTTGTGCTGTGATTGGGCCGATAGGTGGCCGATTGGGCATATAGGTGGTATTTACATGACAAATTTTCAGAGATGGAGATAGTAAACAAGCAGAATGGGAGAGGTGATAAAATTCCACCTTGGGGCACACCGGCGATAATTTTCGATCAACTCGATGCCTTCGTATTAAAAAAAAATGAATAGATGTATAATAAATTATATGAAAATTAGAATGTCAGCTATCATAATACCATTATGTTTGAAACTTTACGCATTTCATTAATCATCAACATGGAAAATAAACTCAGAATTTTCAAACTCCCTTAAACCATAAATTGGGTTTCTTACCAAATTATGTATAATCATCTTTTTAAATTGGTCCTCTCGAAGGCTTTTCATTTGCTCTTGAATCTTATTATAGAAGGACACATTTTGGTGCATAAAACTGTATCGCACTTTGCTAAGTCGCTGTCGGTTTTATGTGGAGATTGGATTTATTCCTCGTATCGTGATGATGAAAATCACTATTCACTGGAGCTTCTGTTAGGTGTCTACGAGCGTACATACTATTTTGGTAGATGTAAGAAGAAAATAGAGTCGTTATTCCTGATTCTACAAATAGCGGCTTACAAGAACTTCTTGGTGAGACTCTATATAAACTGCATACCGCTCTTTTCTGGAGGAGAAAAAATCTTTTTGAGTTTGGTGCCATTCCCCAAAACATAGGCCATACGTTATTAGGAAGTGGAAATATGCAAAATAAACGGATTTATCTGATTCAAAACCGCATAAACTTCTTATCTTTCTAATGGCGAATATGGCACTGCACATTTTTTTACTGAGATCATCTAAGTGATCAGACTATTGTAATTTTTGATCAATTTCTAATCCGGGAAATTTCGTGGAGGAGACATCGCAGCGATGTGAGTCATAGCCAAGGAATCGCGATCCACGACAAGACCCTATCTCTCCACCTCCTGACTCCTGATAACACTGATGAGCCCCCAAATGGCACGGTTGCCTGAGTCACCCAACCCCGAATGCAACACTACATTCGCTGCGACTCTAAACCTACGCCAACGCCCTTTGAATCGCGGCTAAAACTACGCCTGCTACGTGTTTATTACGCTTTTCATCCATCGACACGCTTACGTTTTTCAAGGCTTGCGCCAATTATTAATTTGCATTTGAACGTGGTTCTAGCGTCGGCCCAACTCACGAATCAGCTCCTATTCAGTAGCCTCCTCGTGTGCGGCACTACCCTGGGAAGTACTCTCGCATCTCAGGCCTCACGGTTACTGGATCGCTTTCCCCTGGGAGATGGCCCTCCGGCGCTACTGAAAGGTTTGCGCACCGTGCGGCATCAGCCAATCGGCTGTTCACTCTGACTAATTACTGAAGGAGTGTGTAGATAATAATAATTTTATTCATTCAAAAACATAAATTTACGATTGTATTAGTTGCAGAATCTGCCTAACTAGGCCATAGCCCGTACCAAGGAAAACTCTATGTATGGCAAAGATGTATTCATGTGCACATAATATTAAAATGAAAAATACAAAATATGATAAAATATAAAATAGATAAGCAAATTCAAATTAAACTTATAATTATATTTAAAATATTGATATAGCATGGTCATGGAAATAAATATTTATATAAAATATCGTAATATGAAGTTTGTAGAACAAATAAATAAATAGTATTAAAATATAAAGTTTAGTGCAATGTATGACAATAATAAAAATGCAGACCTTTACTTTAAAATATGACTTATTGCCTTTTCCACCTCATTTCTACCAAGTTGAAGTAAATGTTGTGTAATTTTAGATTTTAATTGTATTGACTTAGTGTGTTGGCATGTTTTTATAGATTCTTCTAGATGGTTATACATTTTTGGTCCTATAAAGCCAAAGTGTCTTTGGGCGAAGGATGCTCGGGTTTTCTGTACAATGTGTCTACAGGTTGTGGCGCTCCTAGTTGAAATTTTATGCTCAGCTTTAACGTGAATATCTTTACTTTTTAGGTAGTTAAAAAAGACTGTTTTTGCATATATCTGCCTGATGTCTAATATCTTTAGCTCTGCAAATAAGTCGTTTGAGGGGTACCTTCGGGGTTTCTTGGCAATAACCCGAAGAAGCGTCTTCTGCGCTGTCATAAGCGGATTTAGAACATTACGTGTAGACCCTCCCCAACCTAAAATACCGTATGAAATTAGACTATTTGCAAGGGAATGGTAGACATTTTTGAGAGATTTCAAGTCTAACACGTTCCGAAGTAACTTAAACACGTATATAAGTCTCCTTACTTTAGTCGCCACATCGTTTACATGCGCATCCCATTTAAGGGTGTTATCAAATACGAGACCGAGATATTGAGCTCGAGTTTTATGTTGTATAGTTGTGCAGTTACATTGCATATTAGACAATAAATGGTTTTGGGGTTTTGGGGTACATGTATGAATTTTTATACCTGTGTGCATAAAGTCCTGCTTGCCAGTAATAGAAAAGGTAACATAGTTTGTTTTTTCGCTATTCAATGTCAATAGATTATTCTGGAGCCAAATATAAATACTGTTTAGACCAAGTTCTGCGTTTCTGTAAACCGTCGACCAGGTCTTCCCTCGGAAAATTAAGGCAGTATCATCAGCAAATAGAACTGTTTTACCTCATTTTAATGTAAAGTTCGATAGGTCATTTATGTACACTAAAAATAAAATCGGGCTTAGGACACTTCCTTGTGGTACTCCGTAACGTATACGACCTTCGACGCTCTGTGCTCCATTTAGTTTCGTAACTTGTGTTCTATTAAACAAGTAGTCGGTAAACCATTGCAATGCTTTCCCACGAATGCCATTTTTTTTTAATTTACCTAATAAAATTTTGTGCGATACTGTGTCGAAAGCCTTGCAAAGGTCCAGGAATACTACAAGGCACTTGTCTCCTTCATCCAGACTATTTACTATGTTATCGGATAGAAACGCAATAGCATCCTGCGTAGACCTATGGAAATAAACTGTCTCATAAGCAGCGAGGATGGACGTTGACCTGTCCCAACCACTCTTGAAATGACCAATTTGCTACCTGACCTTGAATTCGCTGGGCAAAAGATAACAATAGTCCGCGATAGATTTAAACCGAATCACCGTTGAATATACGGCAGGTTGTGGCCGCGCAAGCGACTTCGAACCCGTAACCAGAGTCGAGAGATCGGAGGTATCTTAATGGTTAATTCTTGACGGAGATATCGTGCTAACCGGGTCACCTATCGTAACGCCGTAAGGCATTGCTTTTGACTGGCATGTTGGCTTTGCTGGACGTTAGATTTGTACTCGTCTAAGAGCATTCTACGTTCTCCTCATGGGAGATAGATCACGATCACTTTCGTTAAAACTTCCTGGGGGTGACGGGTTAACACGTTATAGTAGACAACTCTATAAATACAATTGAATCTCGTCGACGATGACGCATCAGTTACCAAGAATAATATATGCTTATGTTTTACGCTACTAAATAATTATAATTATTCACAGAAACCCAACGCCAGAACGCTCCCAGCTGATCGACACTCTCTGGGAAACGTTGGATCACAAACGAATGAACTACCTGGATATTACGGAAAATCTCCGAATGGAGGAAAACCTACTAGGGAAACGACGAAGGCTGTGGGAAGACATTTTCTTGAAGCACGAAAAAACGGAAAAAATAGTTTGATAATTTGTGCCTAGTTATGAGAAACGTATTATTTCAAACAAAATTTTATCTACATTTATGAAAACGTGTTTTAAAAAATATTTATTTAATTTTTAGACAATCCAGATATTTAGTTACCTACCAAAAGTTTTTAATTACCTATAACATTCTTAAGCTTAATATGTTAATAGTAAAAACACATTTATAAAAACGAGCTTTTAATGATACGCTCTGTCCCGAGCCAACCCTGGGTGCAGCAACCATGTCATAATGGAACTTCAGCAGCGATTAGACTACACAATAATTAGGACCCTAAATCAGTTAGGGCCCTAATTATCGTGTAATATCCGTGTAGGGCCCTAACTGAGTTAGGGCCCTAATTATCGCGTAGTGTAATCTCAGTTAGCCGGTTAGGGTCCTGATTAGGGTCCTGATAGGGTCCGGTTAGGGTCCTGATAGGGTCCGGTTAGGGTCCTGATAGGGTCATTATGAATCTGTAGAACCCCCCCATCCTGATATTCCATATGTAATCGAGCCGTGGGCTAGCGCGTAGTAGACTTTAATAAGGTTTCTTAACGGTAGAACATTTCTAAGTTAAATGCATTAAATGCTGGTTTGCATTATTTAAATGCAAACCTGTCAAATGCAGTGGCTAATTTCGCGATGGACGCCCGTCCAAAAAAAAGTGATGCTGTGCGACGTAGGATCCAAACAGACAGGCACGTGATCTATCATGAAACTCGGGCATCCTTGGTATTCATGAAACAACCTGTATGATAAATAAATCGCTCAAATCCGCATCACCTGCGCGTGTTATGTATTATAAATATTAATATAAAAATTCTTTATATTTCATATTCGCTCTATAACCCCTTTTTCGCACTCACCTTAAATTAACAACTTACCTTATTATTACTTTCCTTATCCTTATATTACAATTCTGCCGTCGTAAATGAAAACACAGTAACTTGAAAAAAGACGTTTTGAAAAAAACGCGGTCAACGTTCAGTTTTTAAATATTGGTTTTCATGAACAAAGTAATCAATATAGGTTATTTCTTTTAATCTTTAATGTTAAAAAATAGTTAGAACTTCAATTCTGCATACAAATATATATTAAATTATAATTGTTTAATTAATTAAATTAGATATTGTGTTTTAAATTAGGAAAATAATTTGATAAATTTTATATTTTTAAGCTATAACACCGTAACTGAGTGGTTACTGTGTTATAGATAAATTTTACCCATTACGGTGTTCTAACCATGTAAATTAAATATATTTTTTAAAACAAATAAAAAACTGCAGGCACCTTAAACACAGTAATTGAGATACTGTGATTAATTCGTGTATTAATAAATTAACTTTTAACAAAATTTTACCTAAAACCACAGTATCTGAAGAAGCCGTGTTGTAACCAAACAAAAATATATCTTAAATGCTTATAAGTATTAAAAAAGATCACAGTAAATAATAGGTTACTGTATTTTAAATTAAAAAAATATACATACTGTGTTTTTTATTAAAAATATTCGGATTTTAAAAAAATATTTTGTTTTTTTCTAAGGTATCTTGGTAACTCCATCGACAGACAAACCGAAAAATTTGCCTTATAGTACTCCAACTCGTGATTTTAAAGAACCAAACTTGTATAAACACAGTAAATGAAGTTACTGTGTTTTCATTTACGACGGCAGAATTAACCTTTATTACATTTTCACACACTGCTCAACAATAAAGGAGTGTAATGTGTTTAGGGCTCATCTATGTATGTTTTCCGTTACTTTATTCCACCATAACTTCTAAACGCTTGGACTGATTTAGAAGTGTGTGGTATTGTTCGAATTGTTGTCTCCTCTTAAGTGTCATAAGGTACCTTTAACTGTTTAAATATCAAGTAAGTAGTGTCCAAATGCCAATAAATTGACATAAATATATCGTGTTTAGTGTCAAATGGAAGGTCTAATTTAGTACATTCCGGAAATATATTCGTATCTATATGAATAAATACATTAACCCCAAATATTAAAAAAGAAACCATAATAAAAGTAATCTATACTAATATTATAAAGAGGTAAAGTTTGTGAAGTTGTAGGAAGTAATCTCTGGATCTGCTAAACCGATTTAAAAAATTCTTTTACCATTAGAAAGTCACTTTATTTGTGACTGTCATAGGTTATATATTAATCCGAAAATTGAAAAGACTTTTTCGTGGTAGTCGGATTTGCAAAGTAAGTCGGGGAAAAAACGGTCGAAAGAAAATGTTTTTAACTAACGATGCCTTAACGATGAGAGATATATGATTAAGTTCTAGAGAAAAGTTCTAGAGCTTGATAATGCATATGCCTAACTTTTATATTTCAGTCACAAAAAGTAGTTTTTTATATTAAAAAAATAATTTAAATCGTTAGGTCATGTGATTTCTTATCAAAATAAGTAAACTTATCGTCTCAAGTGTTTAAATCAAAAGAATTTTCCCTTTTACTGCATATAATTTCGCTTTTACTGCATAAATGGTTAAAGAGATAATACGCTCACAAATAAGACACTCACAAAAAGCCACTCACAAATAACGGTAATATAGTCTCAAATTGGCATGCAAATACATATATACATTTGCAGTAAAAATATAACCCTTCTTTTGCAGTAAAAATATAACCGTGTCGTAATCTATCTATACTAATATTATAAAGAGGTAAAGTTTGTGAGGTTGTAGGCAGTAATCTCTGGGTCCACTGAACCGATTTTGAAAATTCTTTTACCAATAGAAAGCCACGTTATTTGTGAGTGTCATAGGCTATATATATATCCGAAAAATGAAAAGATTTTTTCGTGGTAGTCGGATTTGCAAAGTAAGTCGGAGAAAAAATGGTCGAACGAAAATGTTTCTAACTAACGCTGCCTTAACGATGAGAGATATATGATTAAGTTCTAGAGAAAAGTTATAGAGCTTAATAATGCCTACAAAAAAGTCAGCGACAGCATATGTCTAACTTTTATATTTAAGTCACAAAAAGTAGTTTTTTATATTAAAAAAAATATTTTAAATCGTTAGGTCATGTTTATTGGTCAACAATTAGGAATTCTTATCAAAATAAGTAAATTTATCGTCTCAAGTATTTGAAACAAAAGACTTTTCCCTTTAACTGCATATAATTTCCCTTCTACTGCATACATGGTTAAAGAGATAAGACACTCACAAATAAGACACTCACAAGAAGACACTCACAAATAACGGTAATATAGTCTCAAATTGGCATGCAAATACATATATACATTTGCAGTAAAAATATAACCCTTCTTTTGCAGTAAAAATATAACCCTTCTTTTGGCAGTCAGGAAATAAATCATAGCACTCAGTACTAACCAAATTACACTCATAATTTCATCACAAGTAAAAAGTTTTATCGTCCAACGAAGTGGGCACGGGTCAGCTAGTTATTAATAAAATAGTTAACTTTCTATATCGGCAGTCGTGTTTTTATCCCTTTTAATATATTTATTTTTTTCACTATCAACGTGCTTATGTTATTTCTGTCTTAATACAAGAGTAGTCATAATTCCAATAGTTGAAAACTGTTCATGGGATAGTAAAGTGAGCAGATAGTGAGCTTACCTTATTTCCAACCCCCGAGCATCCTTACTGGTATGCAAAGACCTAAAATACAATATACGAATAAGTGCCATACTCGTACCATCGCGCCGACCTCGTCACCCAAGGGTATTCAATGTACCCAGACTCCATACAAATCAAGCAAGGAATTCAACTCTGCATCGAATTATGGAAGCCTACGATGAATCATTTCAGGAACTAGACATATTCTCAATGAGCAAAAACGAGTTTATCAGAGCGGTAATAGAACAGACCTTAAAAGCTTGAACAGATACATACCTATGCAGAATCACACACTCTCATATATACGCAACTATGACACATACACGTAGATTTACTTACACACACCCATTAAACACACATCACAATCACACATATAAACACACTCATCCTACTCTATCACACACACTCACAAATCGAGAGAACATGATAATATAACATAATATATAAATATTATTACACAGCATCACGCACATTAACTGTATATTACTAGGAGACTATTTTGGCCGTAATATTGTTATTATTATTTATTAACTTAAGACCCGAGCGCTGTTTTTCTCTTTTGTTGGAATAAAAATAAAAATAAAAATAAAATAAAGTGCCGAGAAATATTGGTTTTATCTCGTTGCAACAGCATCCGTCTCCATAACAATAATTATCTTTATGGTTAAAATATGACATAACAAAAATAATCAGTTCACAAACAAACGACATTAGCTCGTGAAAGGTCGTGTTATCTGTCAAGCATGGAGGCCATTATCTTTGACAAGGGTGGCCAACCGACACTCAAGTTTGTCAAAGATCGAGAAATTCCTAAGCCCGTTGCCGAGAACGATGTTATTGTAAAAGTGGCTTATTCTGGGGTATGCGGAACTGATATACATATTATTCACGTAAGTATTCTACTGTTATTTTTATTTTTACGCTGTACTTTTAGGTGCGCTACTTGGCCCACGCGGATATGCAAACGTTCGAAAAACGTCGCCAAGATTACTCCAGTCTCCCGATTGGTTACGAGTACGAGGTCGCTCGCGCGGTCCTCTCCCTTGCGAAGCGGTGAAACGGTGTATACCTAATCTATCGCGGACCACGGCATCCTTTGCCCGGCTGTTCACCCAGGATCGGGTAGCCGATGGTCGTTTCAAGAGCAGTCGCCGTAAGGTCCGCAACAGTACTGCTTCCAGACTCCCCCGACTATTAGTCAGAGTGCGCAATCGATTGGCTTATGCCGCACGGAGCGCAGACCGTCCAGGAGCGCCAGAAGGCTGATTCCTAGGGGAAACGAACCCTAAGGCCAGAGTCCTACCCGGGCTCGCACTTCATGCGGGGAGGCCGTCGGATGGGTGTTGACCCGTGAGTGTGACCAACCCTGAATAGAATGGGTCTTCGTGGCCAACTCAGCAAGGCCTCTTAGCTCCCATAAGATCCACTGTGTTTCTCGGGTCGGCCCAACTCCCGATTCAGATCCTATTCAGTAGCCTCCTCAAGTGAGGGAATACACCGGGAAGGACTCTCCCGTCCCGGATGGTGGATCGGTTTCCCTGGGGGAAGGCCCTCCGACTCTTAATTTGTTTAGCTCATATAACTAAATCGCCTCAAATATGGCCCTTAAAATATTACAGCATGCCCAAAATTAAAATCGGCAATAAAATTGAACATACAATTCCACTAAATAGAGTGAGACGAATAGAATAGATAAAACTAAAAGAAATAAAAGAAGAAAGTTAAAAGAAAGAAAACAAAAGAGAAAGAAAACAAAAGTAAATCATTAATAGAATTGGCTTGCTGCATCAACAGTCTCAATCTATCTAATGTATTTACATTATTTACATAATTTATATTTAAATTTACATTCAACCCCTAAAATGACCTTTCCGATAACTATTGTTGTACTCTAGTGGCATACAGAAAATCAAGTATGTAATTTTGAATCCGTGAAAAACTCAAAAAACAACACTGTTTGCAAATATACCTTCATTTTCATCTTAATGTTATTTGTGCTGTCGCTAAATAGTGGCAGTAATAGTAGTCTGGATCTGTTGACAGCAACCCCAGCAGCTGTTGTATTTTTACACCATTGCCCAACAAAAAACGAGTGTGATGCGTTCAGAATTCATCGTATGTTGTATGCATGTTTTCCGTTTCTTTATTTCACTATAACTTCTAAACTATTGAACCGATTTAGAAGTGTTTGATATTGCTAGACTGATTATATCTCCCCGTACCATAGGGAACCTTAATTGTCCAGGCGCTGCTAAACAGTTTGCGCACCGTTCGTCGGCGCTAAGCGCTTGTGCACTCTGACTAATTGCTGAAGGAGTCTGGATTCCAGACGGAGATATCCTTCCAAAACTGATAGACAGGGGGCGTGGCTGCCCGCTGGGTACCTTTCCCGGTGCCTCGCCGTGAGGCGTCGGCCTCTGTCGGGCATGTTGGCTTAGGTAGACGGTAGACGAGCTAAGCCAACATGTGAGTAAAACGAACTATAAGAATTTTGATCAACCTTATCCGTACTGAATCATGCCGTGGTTACTTGAAAAATCTCAGTATTCTCACGCTACCATCACTATGTACATATATTTGAATGCATAAAGTTAATATTAAAAATTACAGGGAACTTGAAGACCCAAAAGGAAATTTCACCAGAGTTAGGCGAAATTTATTACCCTGTCCATCTTTGGAATTATTCATTTGGAATCATTCATAAACTGCCTGAAAATATTAAAATTATATAAAGAAACGGGAAAATAGCCCAGTTTAAATCGAATTTAATATGCTACCTTATTGAGAGAGAATTGTATAATACCAACGAATTATATATTTTTTTATTTAGTACTTTATTCATATTTTTTTTATACATATAGCCACATTATTACTAATGTTATAAAGTAACTCGGAAAAATTTAACATGCAAATGTAGCAAATGGCCAGTGCCCACCTAACTAGGACTGTAATGTCCTGTACCTATCTAGGCGGGTCAGAGTAAACAGTTAAAATTAGCGATTTAACTTATAAAGAACTAAATTGAGTAACATTTTATTTTTAGAAATAGTAAATGTACCTAATCATATTTATGTAATAATATGGTAAGTACATAGATACCTAAATTCGATTATAATAAATAATAAATACATTATGGTATAAATTTTATATTAAAATACAATTATATAAATACGATTATAAAAATATTGGGAAAAATAAGAAATACCACGTATGGTATGATTACCACGATATATTATGATTATATGCATAATACTGTATGTATATGTATACTATATTAGCTTTAAAATAAACCATTATATAATATACGCCATACAAGACAAGTTTTCGGATTTAGACCTCCCTAATTCAAATAACCATTTATATCTGTTAAATATTCTTTAGGTGTTTCCATTTCTCTTCTATGTCTTTATATAACCTGGGCCCAAGGAAGAAAGCTTGTCTTTGTTCAAATGTTGTTTGCACTCGAGAAATAAGGAAATTTTGTTTCCGTGAACTCCGAGTATTGAAGTTTTGCTGACTTTGATCATGCCTATATTTATATTTATAAAAAAATATTATCACATATTTTAAAAACAATTGCTTGACGTCCAGGACTTTAGATTCTTTGAAAAGACGTTCTGGCTGGTAGTCATTGGGCTTCCTATAAATTATCCGTAACAGATTAGATGACTAACAATTCCCATGTCGATTTTATTTATTTAACTTGACATTTTAACCATTTTTTGACTATTCTATTATTATCATTATTTCAAATTGTGTTTCTTATTTGTGGGACCATTTAATATTATATTTCATGACTCCCCAACTATTGCAACTTCAAATGGTACCTACGTACGGTGCAATATTGTTGCCCCCCTCACCCCTCCTAGCTCGACACCGATTATCGTCATAGGGGTCACCAGTATTAGGGACTAAAATAGCTTTTCTGTTTAACAGGGTGTTTTTCCGTGCACCGACAAGTTTCCGTTGGTCTTGGGACACGAGTTCTGCGGTACTGTAGTTGATGCCGGACCAAAAGCCGCCTATAAAAAAGGACAGAGAGTTGTTGTTGATCCCAACAAGTGAGTACATGCATAATATGTTTTTTTTTCAATGGTAAATGTGCAAAATCAAGCGTTTTGTGATGTTTTCAATAGATGATTTCTCGTAAACAAGTGAGCAAGTAAGAACACAGATGCGATAGGTGAACGTTTGTAAAGTATATAAACATTAAAATTTCTCTTCACCAAACATCTTCTTTCTCTTCCTAGACCCTGTCCTATTTACTTGGGGTCGGCCTTACCTGTCCTTCTCCTCCATCAAGCACATTACTACATATCACTTTGTTTATTAATTTTTTATTTTTATTTTATTTGTTTAACAAACAAAGAGCTTGATTGCGTTTCCTTTGAACTAAAATCGGAAATTAGTTCATGTGAACGAGACAGAGCAGTACATCAGAGCGTAATGTGAAATGAACGTTTGTCACTTTGTAAGATTACTCTAATAAACGTTTCACCCCTTTAGGGGTGAAACGGGGTTTAAAAATTTCTATGGATGAACGATATTAGATGGACTTTTTTTTCCTAAACTTTGTAGGATTACTTTAATAAACGTGTTTTTTCGATTGTTTCGAAATTCAACCCCCATAGGGGTAAAACAAGGTTACAAAATTTGTATGATTAAACGATATAAGATGGACGATTTATTTTGAAACTTTGTAGGATTACTCTAATAAACAAAAAAGCAAATAGGTCTTCAATATTTTTTCAAATTTGTGAAATTGAAATTGAAATTTCAAAAAGTGAAAATCGAAAAAAATGTGACTAGTGTTGTTTCTCAAATAAGCAATTCATTTGGCTGTGATATCATTGAATTCTTCATTAATGATCAAATTCTTCTATTAATAATCAAAACATAAAACGTTACTCGTAAGAATAAAGAAGGTATTATTGTAGAATTAAATCGAGTCTCACCATTTAGTTTACCAGATAAAAAACACAGAGTAATTAATTCTTTAAAATACCGATAAAAATAAGTTTTTTTTAGTATAAAATTAATAAATGTAATGTCAAAATATCAAAAAAAAATGTGACGGTTGTCAAAAAGTAAAATAAAATGTCTTAGTGATTATATTGTAAATAAAAATAGTCAAGGTAAAATTAATATGTGCCTACCTAATAATAGAAATAGTCAATACATTTTAGTCAAATTGAAAATCGTTTCAAAACCTATTACAGAAAGAGATATAGTCGAGATGCATACAGTTTTTAGAGATCGTTAATGTCGTACAATTCTCTTTCAATGAGATATAATTTGAGTTTATTTTTAAATTGGAGCATTTTTCCTTCGCGGCATATTTTTTTTATACTAGAGGGTAGCTTATTGTAGCATATAATTCCGACGTAGTTCGGATCCCTTTTAAAAAGTTCTAGATTTGGACGAGGAAGAATCAGATTATTTCTCCCCCTTGTAAAAAAGTGTTTATGGGTATCTGAATGTATCGGCAGCTGAGCTAGGTTTTTTGTGATCAATTTAACGCATTCTAAAACGTATAGAGATGGAAGGGTGAGGATTTTAAGCCTTCTAAAATGACCACGGCATGATTCTACATAACCCAGATTACTTAGATTCAAATGGCCAGTTTTTGCAATGAAAAAATATGTAGTATCATGAAGTATCATGAAGTACATATTGACAGGGGTACAGAGAAGGACGTAGGATATCTTATATATTACACGCAAAAGCATACCACTGATTGAAAAAAAGGGATCTATCGTACCCCAAATTTAACGCGCCAAATTTAGCGCCTTCGTCCTAAATGGAACCTCTGAGCAAAATTTCAGCTTTCTAGGTCTAAGAGTTAGGGCTGGGCGTTGAATCGGAACTCTTTTTATATATAAGATTCCGACACTGCGGAATAATTGTTCGTTAGGAACACTTGCTGGCGGAGATGACAGCATGCGCATGCGGGTAGAGCTAAGGTCCGCCCTTCAAGGTCATGTCACGAGCAGAATATCAGAAAACAATAAAATCAGCATTGATTAATGCGGATGCTGATATTAAAACCAATTCTGATAATTTATTTATTTAATTATTTAGTATAATAGGTACACAAACAATACTCTACTATTACATGGCTATCGCTAACATTTTTACTTTGTTTCTAAATAGAGTAAAATATTTTATGCGTACTCCGCATGCTTAATTTATAATTGCGTATGCGCCGTATCTCATGATCTACAAAATTATCAAAATTATCAGTACAAAAATTAATATCATTAAAAATTATCAAAACACAAATTAAACATTTTAGAAATAAGTTTACAGTGAATTCTGAAAAACAATTAAACAATTAAATGGTAAAAAAATTAGATCAAATATTGTCTGGAATAAAATAAAAAAACATACTGTAAATTATCAATTTGTTTTATTATACGTTATTTATAATGGACTCAACTACTAATGGTCCCAGGTTGAAGAAATCAATGTTATCGGTTATAGTGTTGTATAACCGGCATGTACGTGAGATAGGATTGTGGAAAGATTGATTTGTCTGCGAAGTGGGAAGGTGAAATTTTAGGTGCTGCCTCAGTCGCCTGGATGGTACGTTGAAATTTAACGCTTCTAATAAATCTGGTGAGTCTCCGCACTCTCTCCTAGAGTAAAAATCTTAAAATTATTTAAACGCTCTTCATATAAGAGTAGACAGTGCGTGATAGGCCGGTTTTATAGGTTACCATCCGCATATACTTCCTCTGCACAGACTCTATCGCTTCCGAGTGCACCTCATAGTATGGATTCCAAATTATGGAACCAAACTCCAGTTGGCTGCGTACAAGAGAATTATAGAGCATGTTAAAAGAGTTAATATTTTTAAACGGTTTAGTAACCCTATATATAAAACCAAGTGTTCGCTCGCTCTTACTTACTACATTGTTGATACGCTCTCTAAAAGTCAGGTGCTCGTCGTGAAGTATTCCTAGATATCATACACTTTTTGTAGATTTTAGTGTCGAATTGCCGATAGAGTAAGGGTAGTCTTTAATTTGCTTATTTCTAGTGAAACGAATAATTTGACATTTTTCAACATTCAATTCCATTCTATTAGATTCACACCATTTCTTCAATTCGCAAAGATCTTTCTATAGTGCATTGCAATCCTCCATTGTCAGTATTTCTTTAAATATTTTTAAAGCATCTGCATACATTAGATGCCGACGGCGTAGACTCTTAGAGAGATCATCAATGAATAATCTGCTGATGCTGATGCTGATGTTGATATTCGCAACAAAGCTGTTGTAACTAATTTTATTACTATTTTTTCGTATCAGTCCCTGCAATCTATGCTACTCATGCCATTCGGGGCGCTACCAACTGTGCCATACTTGCGGTATCAATAACAACATTGGCATATATCGGAACGGAGGATGGGCCGAGTACTGCCTGGCGCCCGACGATCAAGTGTTTCCCATTCCTGACAACATGACGTTCGAGCAAGGTTTGTCTTACACATTTTTTTTGTATGTGCATCAAAGATTATATTGACTACAACTTGAATGGCGCTATAGTTGGAAGAGAAGCAGCGGTGCGAGATCTTGGGATTACACTTGACACGAAAATGCTATTCGCCGAACACGTCGATATTATTATTAGAAAAGCATATAAATGACTAGGTTTTATTCTAAGGGTATCATCGGTATTCAAATCCACTCACACGCTTAAAACCCTCTATAATTGCTATGTAAGAAGTCAGTTGGAATTTGCATTAGTCCACCGTCAAGCTCCGCCACATGCCCGTAAGAGGCCAACCTGTTTAGGGTTGGTCACACTCACGGGTCAACACCCATCAGGCGGCCTCTACGCATGAAGTGCGAGCCTGGGTAGGACTCTGGCCTTAGGGTTAGTTTCCCCTAGGAATCAACCTTCTGGCGCTCCTGGACGGTATGCGCACCGTGCGGCGTAAGCCAATCGATTGCGCACTCTGACTAACAGTCGGGGGAGTCTGGAAGCAGCACTGTTTCCTATAGAGCGGGGCTGGTTGCGGACCTTACGGCGACTGCTCCTGAAACGACCATTGGCTACCCGATCCTGGGTGAACAGCCGGACAAAGGATGCCGTGGTCCGCGATAAATTCGGTATATACACCATTTCACCGCTTCGTAAGGGAGAGGACTGCGCAAGCGACCTCGAACTCTTATCAATCGAGGGACTGGAGTAATCTGGTCGCAATTGGAAGTAAGGGCGTGAGTGTAAGCCCACTGGGTAACACTCCTGGCTATCTCGCGGTTAAGGTGTTGGCCTCTTACGGGTATGTGGCGGAGCTTGACGGTGGACTGTTTTGTCCAAGTCCTCTGCGCTCACTCCAGGAAGATAGAACGACTAATCGTTAAAACTTCCTGAGGTGACTGGTTCGCCCGTTGTAGTTGACAACTCTAGTTGTCCATTGAAACTGGAAGTTTTCGATCGTGTCTGTTATCGAATGAAAGGTCTGATTGAGTAGATTATAAACATCTTGATTATCACAGAATGCGCAATTGTCTTTAGGCACTGGATGTTTACAAAGGCAACACTCGTAAATAGGGCCGTAACGGAGCATACGTAAATTGAATTTTGGTTTAACGAATATCGTTTCAATGCAGATATTTATTTCCTAAAAACGCGCTTTTCTGCGCGAACAAAATGTTTGTAGTAATTCTAACATCTAACAGCGCACTTCTAACTTCTTACAGCGCACTTCTAACATTTGATTTCTAACAGCGCAAAAATATATTTTAAGTCATGCATCGCAAACCATATCAATATTCTTCTAATGAACTCTTCAAAGAGGCTCAAGTTTTGGATGCTAGGTTATTACTTATTAAAACTGCACTACGTTGGGTTTTCGTGGCCAAACAAAATAAATCTTTTATTATTACGCACACGAAACGCACTAGACAACTCCAGAGTGATAATTTGAATGTACCTAGGATGAAGACGACTTTCGGATAGCGACACTACTCTTTCATAGCTACAAGACTTTACAATAAATTAAGCAGTGACATAAAAACCCCCAATTGTCATTTGTTTAAAAGCAAAATAAATAAATGGCTGTTGCAAGAAGAGCGTTTATCTATACATGCCATGATCGATATAGTAGAATAAGTTGAAGCTCACTTAACATATATTGTGTATATATGTTTGTAAGTGTGTATATGTGTATTCTAATGTATTTAGTATTTCTATTTCCTATAGGTACATTATTGTAAAAAAAAAATATTAAAAAAAATATATATATTTATTATTATTATATAAACATACTATTAATTATTATTATTATTATTGTATTTGGTTGGTTCATCGACCCTCGTTTTAAATGTAAAAATATAAATTGCTTGCCCTGTAACGGGTATATCCCAGTTGGGCAGCACTAGCCAGTGAATGAAATAGGAAAGTTTTTGCCATTTGTTTTAATATTATACTTATTGTAAATGGCTAATTTGATAATTCCAATAAAATAAATAAATAAATAAAAATAAATAAAAAAATAAAAAAATAAATTATAAATACAAAACATCAGTTTTTGTTATGTGTTTTTAATTTTTAAAATTATTGTTCTTGTTTACTTTCATTATTTTCAGCCGCACTGTGTGAACCAATCTCCTGCTTATCCCACGGTTGGGACAGAATGAGTCCTGTCCCTATTGGCGAAAAAATTCTAATAATCGGCGCCGGCATTATTGGTACGTTTTTGTTATATTTATTTAGTACTTTTATTGTTAAGTGTTGCCAGAACCGGATCTACGATTTTTCCGAGCCTGAGCGAAAAGTTGATATTGACGCTCCTCCCCTTCAGCTTTTGAGATGAATGTTTTTAAAAATCTAACAAAACAAATATACAGGGTGGGATTTTTTGGTAACCGGGGAATAAGAACCCTTTAATATATTTGCACTTTATATAACCTCTTTGTTATTAAATTATCCTATTGTGCCACTAATAAAAAATACACAGCCAAAGCACAAGCCAGAATGTACAGACGCCTTCAATCCTAAATCCGCAATTATATTAGGCCCACGCCGCGTGTCGCAACGCGTGGGATTGGATTCGGTTTCATAATTCAAAGTATGAAAATGATTATATTAGACATGTCCCGTGTGTCGCTGAGCGAGCTGACGCCACGCAGACCACTCGATTTCGATCGGCGTGGGATCAGTGGTGGGGGAAGCGAAGCGTTGGCTCACTCCTCGCTAGTTAGTATAAAGGCGCGAACATATTAATTGGACGCGTCCGTCAGCCGCGGCTTACGGACGCGACTTAAAGGTATCGGTGTAATGAATGTCTACTGAACCGTGCAAAAAATCGGACGTAAGTCGCTGACGTGACCTAAAGGCTTCGGACGTCCAACAGAGATCCGCAAGCCGCGTCCCAAACGGCACTCCATGCATGTATGTATGTATGTATGTACGTATTTACGTATGTACGTATGTACGTACGTACATACGTACGTACGTACGTATGTACGTATGTACGTATGTACGTATGTACGTATGTACGTATGTACGTATGTACGTATGTACGTATGTACTGGTCGATATCCTGAACGTCAGGCAATGGACTGTATTTGCTTAGGTATGGTGGGCGCTGAACAGCCACAGTGGAAATAGATCAAGGATTAAGAAAGGGGTAGCTCAAAAAACCGCTTCCTTCCTAATCTTCTATGGCTGCCTCGCTGATGGGTAGCTACCCAGACGCTGGTGCTGATCCCGATGACAAACTCCCTTAAATGCACGGCACTTCCGGAAGTTAATTTTAAGTGAATTTTCTATCACGGATAGACGGGATTTCACGACGTGCGATACGATCCGCAGCGCGTCACTTTTATCACTGACTCGCCGACCGCGCAGATGGTCCGAGCGATGATTTTTCGTAGGTACTTATTTATTATAACAGGGGAGGAATAAAATATTGGAAAACATTTATTTAGGATTTGGGAGGAATAAGAATTAAGGATACACCAGGCGTGTCCATGTACGTATGTACGTATGTACGTATGTACGTATGTGTATGCACGTATGCACGTATGCACGTATGCACGTATGCACGTATGCACGTATGCACGTATGCACGTATGCACGTATGCACTTATGCACGTATGCACGTATGTACGTATGTACGTATGTACGTATGTACGTATGTTCAATATAATTTCCCAAACAGGGAAATTCCCTGAACTTTAATATACTTCTTCCACTGATCTTTTATTTTAGAATCCGGTAAACTGTCGCAATACGCAAAGGCTAAGAATACCCACCTTAACCTCACTCTATCTCTTTAAGTTACTGACTGAGTTTTTTAAGAATAAAGAAACACATTATAAAATGTTTTCAGATACACATACTAAAAATACGAGAAATATCTTTTTTTATACCATGTACTAAACTAAATACAGCAAGGAAAGACACAAAATACTCTGGGCTATATTACTATAACAGGCTACCGGAATGTTTAAAAACAATTCAAGTGGAAAGCTTATTCAAAAAATTACTTAAAGAATTCATATTAGACAAAGCTATTTATTCGACCGAGGAGTTTGTTAATTTTAAATGATTTTTATTTTTTTTTTACAATTTTATGTAGTATTTTTTTTAATTATTCTGACTTTTTCTGATTTTATACTTCTTGTTTTTTTATAGATTATTTTAATTTGTGGTTTTAGTTAGTACATCTTAAAAATGATTTTGAGTATCGCCAGTACTAAAATATTGCATATCGACATGTCCTAATAGCAATAATGAAGTACGTTGAACTGTATGTAGGTACGTGGTGATAAATTTGGAAATTGTAAAAATGGACTAATAGACTGTAATTTAAATGTACCTAGATATTAGGTTTCTACAATCTGTTAAGATTTTTTTTGGAAATAAATTGAAATTGAAATTGAAATAAACGACGATCGTTCATAATCATATATATGCATTTTGGCTATGCTTTCTAGGGTTGATGCACTTTTTGGACGCCCTTCACGTGGATTGCCTTAAAGACTTATATGACCACATTTAAATCCAGCAACTCATCTTTCAACTGTTCGAATCGAAGGCGGAGTCCTTATACACTTTTAACAATCGTTCATGAATTTGTTTTAGTTCTACATATCCCAAAAATAAGAATTTCGTTACTCCTTCTTACTAGTTAATATTCATATTTTTCCATTGTCCAAAAAAACTGTGACACGTCAACTTTAAACAACTCCAAATATATGAATAAGTTGGTTGACAGATCTACATGAAAGTTCACGTGTTCATAAAAGAGTAGTACCACTTTTAGATAAATAAACCGACGAAACTACAAGCGCCATCTCTTATCGAACGACAAAATTTATCGAACAACCTGATATACTTAAGTTTTAACTTAGATTATTTAACCCTTCGAGTAGCGGCATAATTTCATGGCAGATCGCGGCAATTTATTGGAATTTCTTGCAATATCGCCGCGCTCGACAAAAAGTACTATAACTATGGAACTGCTATAGCAACCATAAAAAGAATAACTGTGCAGTGATCGCATTGAAATGACGTATATAGAATATTTAAAAATCTTATTTTGTAAAACAATTAGATAATTATGAATAAATATGAGAAAGTCAAGAAAGTGAAAAAAACTCGGTATTTCTAACTTTTACTTGTCTTACGGAAATACTATCGTGAAATTGTAAATACTATCGTGATCTTTATTAGATTCTCTATCAAACGTAATATTTTGTTTTGCTTATTTACATACAAACATATTTAGATATTAGCTCATAAAAACCAATAAAAATTATGATGATTTCTCCAAAAAAAAAATGATGATGTTTGACAATGGAATTTTACGAGAAATATCCGCGAAATGACGCGCGAAATTATTCTAGCGGCCGTCTATGTATCTATGGTAATAATTAGATATTTGGTATGGATTTTAGGATGCGTTCGAATTAGAAAATTATATTTCTGTGCGCTCCGGGAGTAAGCAGCCAATATTGGTCGATACTTAGTCAACTGTGTTCTGATGTGCAACCAAATTTGGTCGTTACGTAGCCGAAGGGTTTAACACAAACAAATTAAAACGAAGTACAATATGTAGTAATATTATTTATAATTATTATGAGAGATTATTAAAAAGTACTATTTTTAAATAGGTAATCTATGGGCCATTCTTCTCCACCTTCAAGGACACAGAACGGTGACTGTCTCCGAACCGAATCAGAATCGTTTGACAATGGCGAAGCACATGAGTAAGTGGTTCACCTTACGCGACCAGGCCAGCATTTGCGAAACCTTACATCCGAGAAATCTGTAAATGTTTAAACTTTTAGATCTCGGCTTTGACTACGTGACCCCCGACGATTTGAAGAAGTCAGGACGACTTTTCGACTTGGTAATCGACTGCACGGGTGTTGCCAAAGTTTTAGAGGAAAACTTCGATCACTTGGCCGATGGTGCCAAATACGTGGTGTTCGGATGCTCCAAACCGGATGAAGTCGCCAAGTAAGTATCGGAGGTTTACGCTTTACACCACTTTACGCTTTATTACAGCTTTACGCCACATTGTATCTTTCCACTGCTGAATATATGCCGCTAACGGCTCCGTGCAGCTTGGGCCATATGACTTGCTCGTTACCTTGGGCAGGCTGAAGGCAACGAGCCGAAGGTAACCCGAAGGGTATTGTTCCTGTGAATTAATTTTGCATCTGTGATAAACAAACTTGTAAAACGCTATTTTCATACATTAATTATTTGCATCACAAGAAAGACACAATTAAAAACGAAATTGTCAATTCTTTGAATGCTATTAGTCATCAAACAAATAGACAATTTGGCCGGTGGTATGTGGTCAATTGAAGCTTTGAATTAAAAATGTCTACTGAGTAAAGTGATGCATTGTTCATCATCATGTGTCACTACACCTTCAAAGAACCTGAACCATTGAGTAGTGCGACTGGAAGCCATACTACGGAACAAATCCAATCCTAAGAGAGATAAAAGAAGTCGAAATACTTGGATGGAGCTTCAGAACAAAGATACGCGAAAACATTTATAAACATTACGCCAAAGAAGAAAAACACGACTGCCGTTACAAAAACTGAACTACCGTATTTATATGGTAAGTTGAGGAGAGATGGACCACTTTTTTTTTGGGGCTCAATTTTTTTTTTGTGAATGAGTAAAACACACGCTTATGGTATTATGTGAATAAACTATTAATACTCTACCATTTATAAAATATATATAGCAAAACGACAGTTTCTTAAAGGTAAAATTTTAGATTCAAAATAAAAGGTAGCCTCGGTCCATCTCTCCCACACTTATGGGTGAGTTGGACCACCTACTAAGATGAGATGGATCTAGCAAAAATAAATAATACTTTGGATATTTTTTTTTTCTTTAAGGTCCGCTTAAACGTGATTTTATATTCCAAATGTTTGTGCGACTTTATTCATTCCCAGTTCGTCTTTTAGAAGCCTTACCAGCATTGGTTGGAAAAAACCTTAGTCCATTTTCCTATAAAAGCCACTTTTCTTACCTATAAAAGCCACTCACTTATGTTAAACGCATTTCTGACAATTCGAAATTAAACATCAACAAATACACAAAACTCAACCAACTACCAAAATCTCAAAAAACCAAATTTAAAGTGGTCCATCGCACTAGCATCTGGGCCATATTTTCTATATCGTAAGGACAGACGGTTCAAATCCTCACACTAAAGGCATAAATGTTTATCGACATTTTTTAGGCTATATTGCCGCTTTGAGAACATGCAAGTACAGTGATGCTAATTTTAATCATACAAATTCAATATTCGCTACATAACCTTGTAATGACTGCAAGCATAAAGAAAACTGACACTGTGTAAGCAATTTTCACAGTTTTCCTAGGAAACAAAACAAAAAAAGGCCGTCTAGACAGGACCACTTCAATGTTGTCAGTTTTGAAAAAATATTTGTAGTTTGGAAGAAATTAAAATGGAGAGGTGTCTGATCCATCTGTCCTAAATCGTGAGGACAGACGGTTTACCCCCTCACGCTATAGGTATAAACGATTACCAAAAATTTGGAGGCTATATAGCCGCTTTGAGAACATGCAAGTACAGTGATAGTTTTAATAATAGAAATTCAATATTCGCTACATACTTTCGTTATGACTGCAAACATTGAAAAAAAAACTTACACTGTGAAAACATTTTTCTCATTTTTTCTAAAAAACAAAACAAAATACGACTGTCTTATTTTGTACAAATTGCAGCTGCTTCGATAGGACCATTTCAGTGTTGCCAGTTTTTAAAAAAAACTTGAGTTTGGGAGAAGTTTAGGTGGTCCGTCTCTCCCGCTGGTCCATCTCTTCCGAAATTACCATAATATAATATTTTTTTCATGTTTCTTTATGAAATATTTATGGTTTATGTATTTACCCATATGTATATTTGCGAAATGTCACAATCAGACCTTTCATTTGACACTAAATACGATATTTTATGGCATTTATTTATATTTGAAGATTTGGATATTTACACAAATATTTACTTGATATTTTGACAGTAAATGTATTCTATGACACTCGGGATGATATTATGGTTCTAACAATACCGCATACTTTTAAATCGGTTTAAGCGTTTAAAAGTTATAGTAGAATAAACAAACGGAAAACATACATAGATGAAACCTGAACACAATATACTCCTTTTTAACACGCTTTTATTAGGTCGACCTGTATGTAACTATGTAATAAAATCTAAGGTAACTAATTTAACCATCTTCCAAGGATCGTAGCGTCATGAAAATTGGCAGCTGTATGTAGTTCTGATGACAATACAATAATATGGTACTGTCGAACTGATCTGATGATGGAGTCGGAAGATATGAACTGGAACTTCATGATGGAACATCGTATCATAGCTGTGTTTGGACTTGTTAGAAAAGTCTTGGAATGAACTTTGACCACGATTAGGTTTCACGGTCTGATGATGAAGCCGGAAGATAGGCACTGGCATTCCATGATGGAATATCGAATCATAGCCGTGTTTGGACTTGTTAGAAAGGTCTTGTAATGAACTTTGACCACGATTAAGTTTCAAGGTCTGATGATGAAGCCGCATTTTTTGTTTTTTACGTGCATTTATAAAAGCGTGTTTTTAGTGTTTTTTATTAAACTATTAATTTATTTGTTGGACAGCCGTGTAAAAAGACATTGAAACTAATTTTCTCAACAAAGGTGAAATAAGGATAATAACAAGACTTTAACAACGTTCACTGTCCAGTAAACTACCATTTGAGAAACATGAAAATTGCTTAAGATGAAATGAGCAGATTTTGCAAAGAAATTGTTGAACCGGCAGGGCAACTATTTATCCATATGAAAAACAATGGCATATCAGAGATACTGTCATCTAGGAAAGTTGATACAATACAATACAATACAATACAATCAACTACTCCAGTAGATAGGCATTCCTACACTTGGATGCGTCACAAAATTAAATGCTAAAAATTTCATTATTATAAACATAACTATCGTGATAGTTGTCATGGCTGTAATATTATATTCAATATTACCTACATACAAATAATCAAAATATGCTAATGTGATGAGTCAGGGAGAATAATATATTAAAATAGAAATGCAAATTCTATGTAGAATAATCAAAAAATATATATTTTATTGCCAATCCAGCAATATGCCTTCGTATTTTTTTTTTAAAATGAATTTAATTATATGAAAATTAGAATGTCAGCTATCATAATACCATTATGTTTAAAACTTTACGCATTTCATTAATCATCAACATGGAAAATAAACTCAGAATTTTCAAACTCCCTTATACCATAAATTGGGTTTCTTACCAAATTATGTATTATATTATGTATTATATATTATGTATATTATATTATGTATTATGTATTATATATTATGTATCTTTTTAAATTGGTCCTCTCCAAGGCTTTTCATTTGCTCTGGAATCTTATTATAGAAGGACAAATTTTGGTGAATAAAACTATTTCGCACTTTGCTAAGTCGCTGTCGGTTTATGTGGAGATTGGATTTATTCCTCGTATCGTGATGATGAAAATCACTATTCACCGGAGCTTCTGTTAGGTGTCTACGAGCGTACATAATATTTTGGTAGATGTAAGAAGAAAATAGAGTCATTATTCCTGATTTTACAAATAGCGGCTTACAAGAACTTCTTGGTGAGACTCTATATAAACTGCGTACCGCTCTTTTCTGGAGGAGAAAAATTCTTTTTGAGTTTGGTGCCATTCCCCAAAACAGTAGGCCATACGTTATTAGGGAGTGGAAATATGCAAAATAAACGGATTTAGCTGCTTCAAAACCGCATAAACTTCTTATCTTTCTAATGGCGAATATGGCACTGCATAATTTTTTACTGAGATCATTTAAGTGATCAGACCATTGTAATTTTTGATCGATTTCTAATCCGAGAAATTTCGTGGAGGAGACATTTTCTAGCTGGTCAGACCTAAAGTATACGTCTATTTCGTTATAATCAGACGGCCGCAAAGAGAAGCATATTGATTTTGATTTATTTACGTTAAGTGACAATTTATTAACTTGGAACCATATTAACACTTGAGGAGCTCAGCAACGTTATAATCGTCAGATTTATAAGGTCTCTGGTTGAACTGAGTAAATGAAGGAGCAGTGTTGTAACAACATTCCCTATATTCACGACTGCCCAACAAAAAAGGAGTGTAACACATTACACTTAAGGGTTCACACATTAAGGGTTCATCTACTAATGTTCCTTAACACATTAAGGGTTCATCTATGTATGTTTTCCGTTTCTTTACCCCACCATAGCTGCTTGAACTGTTTTAGAAGTATGTTGTATTGTTAGAACCTTTATGTCATTCCAAGTGTTATAGGGAACGTTAATTGTCGAAATATCGGGTTAGTAGTTGTCTTAATGTCCAAATAACCAAATGTCAATAAATTAACATAAATATATCGTGTTTAGTGTCAAATAAAAGGTCTGATTGAGTACATTCCGGAAATATACATGTATCTATATGGACAAATACATAAAACACAAGTATTTCATAATAAAACCGCAATGAAAGTAATTATTACAATAGTTCACATTTTGTAACAGCAGTCGTGTTATATATTTAATATATTTATTTACACGGCCCGGTGGCATAGTGGTTAGGTCGCCTGATCTTACATTGTAAGGTCCCGGGTTCGATTCCCGACTTGGTCACCATTTTCCGTTGGGATCAAATTAACGGAATTGCATTTTAATTTCTGTCGATAGAATCCAGTAACAAGACACACACTTACAGACATGTTACACGCACAGATACATATAACACGTCATAGTAGGGTTGGTTGTAAGAGATTGTCATATGACAATAAACCCGCCCATTGTGACATTTTCACAATAAAGAGTATAAACAAACAAACAAACAAACTTATTGTTCATTTGGATACGTTATTTGTATGGTTTTATCGGCTGTTCAGGATTATTTACGAGGTTTTTCTGTCCTGATAATGATGCTTACTTCAAATAGTGCAGTCGAGCGACGTGATCTCCAGATCGTAATTTTAATTAGCAAAATTTTTCGCCTCATTACCACTATTTACGTTGCAGGATCAATCCGTTTATGATGTACTTGAAGGAGCTGTCGATAATTGCTGTGAAGATCAACCCGTATTCTTTCCCAAAAGCGCTCGGATTTATTTCGTCCTTAGGAGATCGGTAAGGATACAAACTAAGATAGCCCATTTTCTATGCGAATGAGCCTGCCCAACAAGCACAAAAGCCGTATCAGAAGTGCCGAATATAGCTTTAAGCTGATTAAAAGCCATGTAAAGGCGTCGACCGACCGACCGACCAACCGACCGTCCGACCGACCGGCCGGTCTCGACAGACCGACGACAAAGAATTATCGGGTGACATCTAAACAACAAGTTAACGGCGATTGACGATTGACGATTGAACGATTAACGAATAATTGATTTAGTCGCGATTACTTCAATCGTGATTAACGTTAGTCACGACTAAATCAATCGTAATTGATTAGTCGATTGATATATTTAATCGATTGACCCAACACTGGTCTTAGCGTGCCACTCACAACTCTTTCTAGTCTCGTTCAATTAAGTCACAGTGTGCTCGATTGCATTTCTTCGTGACTAAAATCGGAAATCAGTTCGTGTGAACGAGACAGGGCAATATGCTAGACCGCAATGTGAAATGAACGGTTGTCACTTTTTCGGTTGTTACTTTTTAAATCTACCCACCAAAGCTAAAGCATCTGAATCTAACACCTCACGAAATGTGTTCAAATTTATTCGGACGAGTATACGTTCGACAGGTAGTTTTTTTTAACACGCTTTTTGTAGGTCGACCTGTATGTAACTAACTATGTAATGGAATCTAAGGTAACTAATTTAACCGTCTTCCAAGGATCGTAGCGTCATGAAAATTGGCAGCTGTATGTAGTTCTGATGACAATACAATAATATGGTACTGTCGAACTGATCTGATGATGGAGTCGGAAGATATGAACTGGAACTTCATGATGGAACATCGTATCATAGCTGTGTTTGGACTTGTTAGAAAAGTCTTGGAATGAACTTTGACCACGATTAGGTTTCAAGGTCTGATGATGTGGTTTTTACGTGCATTTATAAAAGCGTGTTTTTAGTGTTTTTTTTAAACTATTATTTTATATAGACGATCGTTCTTTTTATATCCCGCTCTAACTTATTCTCTATCTCGTTCGCTTGAACCAATTTCAGTTTTAGTTCACAAAGAAACGCATTGCATTTTTTCTAATTTTAGGTATTTGGACTACGAAATGCTGGGTATCAAAACGTTCAAGCTGTCGCAGTTCCAAGAAGCTACCGACAAACTCAAAACCGGAGAAATTTCCAAAGCTATATTCAAAGTAGAATAATTTGGTGTAAAACAAATCGAAATAAAAGAGTGTGAACTTAAAAAAAACATGTTTTATTATAGTCTGTGGTAGGCTAAGACGCATAATGGCGCTCTGTCGATAATACTGCGCGGAGATGTATGTGAAATTCATCATTTATTTACTCTGAAGGTCAAATCATTTATTTACTCTGAAGTTCAAATGGGCGCCTCGAAATATACAGGAATGTTGCAAAGAAACGGGAAATTGTGAACTTTAGAGTTGGCAACATTAGCCCGTATTCTGTTTCGCGCAGGTGCCTAACTTGGGGTCTAAAAACGTGATAAAACGACGCCTAATTTTGAACTGACGTTTTAGTATTCCCTTTTATGGGTCCTAATTAGAGCGTGCTTATGTAGAGCTCATCAGGTGCTATAATTGACGTTAGACCCTTTTTGGTATTCCCTTTTTACAAGTGTCATGGTGGATGCGCCTCGTTTGAGGTCTTACCTAAGATTGGTCTAAATCGAGCAGTCTGAGTCGAGCATTCGCCGTGTAGCTCTTGTTTCTCTCGTGATTTCCAAGAATTTTTGTCGCGATTTTAAAGATGTTTGCTCAGCATTGGCTTTTAAGTCGAAGAAACTGAGCGCCAATTATTATAAGTAATCGTTAATTAATACCTTTATTTTGCCCTTAAAGTGCTGTGTCAATACTTTTAAATATCCTACTATATATTTTATTCTTGTTTATTGTATGATAAAAATCCTTGTATATTTGTATATTTTAAAACATACGAAAACGTGGCGACTGAGCGTGCAGTGACGAGAAGACGCGCGGCGGGCGGGCGAGCGAAGAACAGTTTTTCAGGGGCTTTCAAATGACATATCGCAAGTGAAATTCTGTAAGGTATGGCTTCTGACAATTTTTGACAGTGACAGTTTGGTTTGACAGTTGACGGCTAAAATCTAATGGGCGCATTTCAGGGTGAGACTTTCCCTATATACCAAATTTCAATTCAACCGGTTCAATGGCTCGCCAGTTATCGTGAGAGATTGCATACAGGCAGACAGACAGGCATTTCTCTGAAAATGGTCCTAATCATCTTGGTGGATCTTAAAATGGATATATCCGTCGTTATCTAAACATTTTTTTCCGCTCTATCGCAATACTTTCCCTACCAGTGGTAGCCGGGAAAGTAATGTAATGTTCAAGTTTAGATTATGATAAAGCGTAACCTTCTACACCAGCGTAGGCACATGACACTAATTGTATAATCCAAAAATATAAATCTTAGCAAATAGGCGCAAAGTTGAAGAAGTTGCGAATGGAGACTTTTCGTCACCCACCGTACTCGCCACACCTTGCTCCGACAGACTTTCACTTATTTCGGATTTCCATAACTTTTTACAGAGTAAAAATTGAGTGTCGCGGTGAAAAACGCCTTCAAAGCATTCATTGCTTAAGGCGACGATGTATGTAAATTTGGAAAATATTTTTTTTTGGCAATTTTTGAACCGTCACACTGAAATAACTGATGATGTTAGCCAACTTAAAAAAATATATCGTAATTCACGGTACCTTTCTTAAGTACTTAGCTATTTCAGATTTTTAATATAGGATTGGATAATTGAGAAAAATAAATAAACCTGGGAGCTATACAGGAAATTTTCATTTTAGAGCATTTTTTGAACCGTGCCTCACACCAAACTGCGCGATCAACAAACTCAAAAAAAATACTACGGCGTTTTAATACGAGTTGTAAAGTGGAATGCTATCGCACAATCCAATCCAATCCAATTGCAATTGCAATAGTGTATACCTAGTGTGAAATATTCCAGACATCGACACGGAGTCAATATCACTGCGAGATGAGTCAAAATAATTATTACCTACCCCGTCGCGAAGGGAAGGGGTAAGTAGACGGGGCCTAAAACTCAGATACGGTTTATTTTTTTATGTAGTACGTCGCCTTAAGACGTAGAAGAACAGAAGTAGAGGGTAGAAGGTAGAACGTAGAAGGTAAAAGAACAAGTATCCAATTAAGACGACAATATTTACCACATTCATTGAAAGAGACGGTTAAAAAAATATTTCTTTTATTTTTATTTGTATAACATGCACCGAATCTAGGTACATGTCTAAAAATATACAAATTTCTCCAATAATTTATATTATTAAATTTTAAATACAGCTTTCGCTATGGCGCCAGTCTTGAGTTGATCCATCGCCTCTTGAAACTGGTGAAGTCCGAATGTTACTATGCCCAGTTTTTCGTAATTCAAATATCTGAAAACGAAAAACAAATATTTTAAGGAAACTATCCACAACATTCCTTGACACTCAAATGGTATATTCTTCATATTCATTTTATTAGTATAATGGTATACATGTCAGATACAGATTAGCAAACATTCATACACATTAGCAAACAAAATTTTATTTTTATCATAAAGAAAAGATAAAATAAACAAAACAAAACGAAGAAAAAAACACAAGAATAATGTAAAAAGAAGAAATACAAGACAAAACGCAAAGAGATCATTAAATACTTTAGCAACCAAAGCATTTTAGACTTCACTCGAGTAATATTCCTTCAGTGAGTAAAACGCCTTATCTGTAAGGTATCTCTTAAGGAGTCTCTTAACCCCTTGAGTATGATACGACCAAATCTGGTTCTGAAACAATTATCCGTTGAGTATGATACGACCAGATCTGGTTCCGCGTTTTTTTCACTTCTTTGACGTTCTCATATTTATTCATAATTATCTAATTGTTTTACAAAATGATATTTCAATATTCTATATTCGAAATTTCAATGCAATCATTGTGCAGTTGTTCTTTTTATGATTGGTGTAGTAGTTTCGTAGTTATAGTACTTTAAGGTCGATGTCGCCGAAAATCCTGCAAAAGAGACAGATGCATCCATCAAAATACCCATTTACTCCAAGGGTTAAACACCTCAAGAGATTGCGCCTGCCTAATGTGCTCGCTGAGTATGTTGTAAACCGCTGGGCCGGCGATATAGGCTAGCCTCTCCGACTTGGATAATGCATGACTTACCGAACGTAGCATGCTGCGCGATCTTGTTGGATAGTGATGATGCACACCGTTCACTTCAAAATCGGCTAGATTTCTGCGAATGAACAAGCGCTACTTCCATTATATAAATGGACGGCAGCGTCATGATGCAGAGATCTCTATACAGAGGCCTAGCTGGCGTATCAATCGCCACACGCGCTATTGTGCGGACTGCACGCTTCTGCATAACGAAAGCCCTCTGCCTGTCGGCTGCAATAGAGGTACCCTATTACTGATATTAGGCAATCGCATTGTTTAAAAACTGCTTTAACTTACAATCGCGCGCAAGCAGAGACATCGTTCCTGTCTTTTTTTGCTTTCTAAGGTCTTTTTGGGGCTTTTCTAAGGTCTTTATGAGCCTTGTAACACTGCGACCATTGCTGATCTATTGTGTTCGCCACCTACTATAGTTCTGCGTTAAGCCTCGTGTCATTTAAGAACCGCAACAGGCTTTTGGCGCCAGATTGTTTTACCTCCTCAGGTTGGAGGTAATGACCACCCAAGTGGATGTATCTTTTACTCATCAGCGGGCCACACTCGCACATGAGGTGCAGAGGAGTTTCCTCTGCCCCTTGTCAGAATCTGCACATTTTTGTGTCTCGGAGCTTGAGGTTGTACATGTGTTTGTTAAGGCCACAATGCCCCGTGAGCGCCCTCACCAGTATGCGTAGATTGTTCCTATTTAGCGATAAGGCCTCACGGGCCGTCTTAGGGTCGTAGGCCTTAATTAGCGCTTTGGATTGATTCAACCCTGGCGTGTTGTTCCAGCGGTTGGTAGTGCGTGTTGGCGTGTTGTTCCAGAACGGTCTCATATTGTTATACCAGCCTGGTGTGACGGTTTCGCTCGTTGTACACGATACTGCCCCACTGTCGACCCGCAGCTGCCATAAAATACATAGAGGAATCATCGTGATGACCTTTCCAGTGAAGGATAAATATGTCATGACAGTGACACTGAGAGGCCAAGGAAAACTTTACACAAGACCAGTCTCCAAGTAAGCAGTTTTGGTCGCTACTGAAGAGGATGTCTAGATATGGGTATCTTTAACAAAAGGGGGAAAGTCGCGGCTAAAATAAACCAGTGTGGTATCATTAAACCTACTACGGACACAATCAAAAATATTATTTAGATTTATATAAATAAATAAATACCTCTCTCCAAGCGACGATATGAATCCGATAGCTTTTGGAAATGAAAACGGATTGATTTTCATAGCCAATATTGTTAACTCCTTCTTATACATTACAAATGGATTGATTCTGAAACAAAATGAATTACATTGAAATCTCTATAAAAATATTAAATTAATAGTTTTTAAAAAAACACTAAAAACACGCTTTTGGGCTATGATACGATATTCACATACACACGGCTATGATACGATATTCCATCATGGAATGCCAGTGCCTAACTTCCGGCTTCATCATCAGACCTTGAAAGCTAATCTTGGTCAAAGTTCATTCCAAGACTTTTCTAACAAGTCCAAACACAGCTATGACACGATGTTCCATCGTGAAGTTCCAGTTCATATCTTCCGACTCCATCACCAGATCAGTTCGACAGTACCATATTATTGTATTGTCATCAGAACTACATACAGCTGCCAATTTTCATGACGCTACGATCCTTGGAAGATGGTTAAATTAGTTACCATAGATTCTATTACATAGTTACATACAGGTCGACCTAATAAAAGCGTGTTAATAATAGAATTAAATACATTAATCATGAAAAACACATTTTTCAAAAGCAGCTTTTATCAAAATGCTCTGTCCCGAGCCAACCCTGTGTGCAGCAGCCATGTCATAGTGAAACTTAGAACGGCCTATCGTAATTGAATGCGTCTACAAAATTTCGTTTCTGTGCTGTTCTCCGTTGAGCAATCCGCTCGTCGGGACCCAACTCTGGGCGCAGCAGCCATGTCAAGGTAAAACTTAGAACGGGCTATCATAATTAAATGCATATACAAAATTTCGTGTCTGTGCTGTCGACCGTTGAGGAGTCCCCTTGTCGGGAGCCAATCCTGGGCGCTGCAGCCATGTAATGGTGAAATTTAGAACGGCCTATCTTAATTGAATGCGTATACAAATTTTCGTGTCTGTGCTGTTGACCGTTGAGGAGTCCCCTCGTCGGGAGCCAATCCTTCGAGCAGATTCACTCCCATATGCACTCTATATGCACTCCCACAATACACGCAGACGTGATGACGTTATCCTGCCTAAAGTACGCCTTACGCAGACACAAAAGTCCTTTGGATATTTGAGCTATAAGCTCTTTAACCAGCTACCACTCTCCACAAGAAATATGGAAACAAAGGCGTTTAAAAGATTTATGAAACAAAAGCTGCAATCCACACATGCTTTCTATAAGCTGGGTGAGTTTTTTGAGCATGCCAATTCTTTCAAATGGGAATAACATTAATATGTAACTTTCAGGTACCTCATTTTGGTTTTTATTATTTAATTATAATATTATGAATTTAATATTTAATATGTTGATTACAATGTGTAATGTAACATACCTGATCATATACATACGTTGTTTTTTTCCAATTTTGTTTTGATACTTCCTATTGTGTGATTATTTTTTGTATAAAGTGCTTGATGACTATTAATTTTCTTATAATAATGATCTATTTTATATGTATACTCATGTACATGGATTCAGCTCTATTTTTTTATTTTTTATTTTATTTGTCTGCCGTGTAAAGCCGACTTTAGTCAACGCTATTGTCGAATTAATATTTATGCTTTAATAGTTTTATATCTACATATACACTGACGAATTCTAATATGCGATAATTAGCTTTAATTCATAATTCATGCTTTTATTGTATATTCTGAATAAATAAATTGAATACTGAATACTGAATATTATCATTAGAGGCTCCGTTGTAAATAGTAGCAAAAAAGAGAGTACCGCAGCCCAGTCCATCTTTAGATCAGAGCTGCCTAACTAGGCCTAGGCCCGTACTAAGGCAAGCGTACCAATAAAATAGTGGCTTGTGCATACTTTAAACTACATATTTTAAAAGAGAAAAAATATATAAAAATAGTATGAAATAATATTAGGACTTAAGGCAATAAACAATGTATGTAGAAATTAATCATTACTCTAAAAACTAAGTCATTGATATGTCAATGCGTCTGTCAGTCTGTCAGTCTGCAAATTATATTTGTAACATACCTATCATAAAACACAATAAAATTAATTTCAATAACACGAAAAAGGTAAATAATAAATAGGAATTGCAATGAATAGTGAAATAATCAAGTTGAAATAATTATAGGTAGATGGAAATAGGAATTATTATAAATAGTCAAAAAATCAAATTGAAACGGTCATATCTTAAGACTTAATTCCTACGATGTACCAAACCGCCGCTAAAGTGCGCTCAAAAATGGTATTTTTTTTGTCAGAAAAACGCAAAAATGGCATTTTGAAAGTGTGGTAGAGCCCCGTTTTAAACTTTATATGCCCAAAATCTATTATATTAGGAATACCTAGTTTCCTTAGGTCACATTTAGCGCATCAGCAAAAGTATGTAATGTCCGTAGTCGGCGTTTTTGAAAAACTGCGGTACTCCCATGTTAGCTACAATGGCTAATCTATACTAATATTATAAAGAGATAAAGTTTGTGACGTTGTAGGAAGTAATCTCTGGATCTAGTGAACCGATTTTGAAAATTCTATTACCAATAGAAAGCCACGTTATTTGTGAGTGTCATAGGCTCTATATTAATTCGAAAAATGATAAGATTTTTTCGTAGTAGTCAGATTTGCAAAGTAACTCGAAGAAAAAACGGTCGAACGAAAACGTTTCTAACTAACGCTGCTTTAACGATGAGAGATATATGATTAAGTTCTAGAGAAAAGTTGTAGAGCTTGATAATGCCTACAAAAAAGTCAGCGACAGAATATGTCTAAACTTTATATTTAGGTCACAAAAAGTAGTGTTTTATATTAAAAAAATAATTTAAATCGTTAGGCCATGTTTATTGGTCATATTATCAACAATTATGAATTCATATCAAAATAAGTAAATTTATCGTCTCAAGTGTTTAAAACAAAAGACTTTTCCCTTTTACTGCATATAATTTCACTTTTACTGCATAAATGGTTAAAGAGATAAGACACTCACAAATAAGACACTCATAAGAAGACACTTACAAATAACGATAATATAGTCAAATTGGCATGCAAATACATATATACATATGCAGTAAAAATATAACCCTTCTTTTGGCAGTCAGGAAATAAATCATTGCACTCAGTACTAACCAAACCACACTCATAATTTCATCACAAGTAATAAGTTTTACCGCCCAACGAAGTGGGCACGGGTCAGCTAGTCGTGAATAAAACTGGATGTGTTGAGTGAAAAGATAGTACAATTGGCTGGTAATACACTACAAATGGCCGGTCATCAATGAGGTACCATGTCAGCGGCCATTAGAGGAGGGTGGGGGGGGGGGGGGGCGCCCCCCTCTCCCTTAATTGAACTTAGTAAAACACCTTCAGAGAGTGTTGTTCCACTGCGGTTTCAGTTGGTTAAAGAGATGATATATTTCAGTTGGCGGAATTAGCTTTTGAAAATCGGATTCAACGTCTACAAATACATATAAAACCGTTGAGAAAAATACTTCCGGAATGTTTTCCTGAGAAAACCCCCATAAGCCTGGACTAAATAGATTTTGTAATATTTTCGATTTTTATGTTTTGATAGCTTGCGACCATCGGGAGTCCCCCCCCCCCCCCAGGGGGTCGCGACCCACTGGTTGTAAAACACTGATCTGGTATAATGGTTAAGATGAGACTCACCTTGCCGTGTCATCTGGGTTGCAACATCCGAAGACCACGTACTTGGCTCCATCATCCAAGTACTCAAAGTTGTACTCCAATACTTTGGCAACTCCAGTGCAGTCGATTATCAGGTCAAAGAGTTGACCCGACTTTTTCAAACCGTCGGAGCTCATGTATTTGTAGCCGAGATCTGAGAAATAAAATTAGGTATCTATACATTCGATATCATCCCAAAAAGCACAAAATCCATATAAGAATTGCCGAATATAGCTTTAATCTGATTAAATTCATGTAAAGGCGTTCAGATTAACTCTCAGCTATGTAAATGTGTCATTAAAAGCAATTTGGATTGTATTATAATTTATGCGTATAAAGGTTTACTCAGCTTTTCTTATATAACAAGCGAGTAAGGGCTTCCCGGCATTGCTATATAAGCGTTTATTCAGCTATGTTATACAGCGATTTAGCTGTATAAGCCTTTAAGTCGAATAAGGGTGGTGTAATCGCTATAAAGCATATAGCATAATTTATAAACATTTTATAACTGATAGCTGTATAGTAGTCGAATAAATAACATTTATAGAACAAACAAAACAAAAGCTGCTATTAATTACCCTTAGGCCGCCCGCGCACTAGGCGACCGCTACCGCGACCGTTGTCGCGGTCGTGGTCGCTTCTGTGCGACCAAGAAAAGACCAACGTCGAGACCAAGATTTAATTTAGTATCAAACATGGACGACGCCGAGTTGGCTGTTACAGCGTCCTATTTTTTGTATTGCCGAAAAACGAAAAAGAGACAGAACGAACGTTTTCGGGTACATACCTACATATATCGATTGACGTTGAAAGAGAAACATTGAATACCTTTTACAATGAACTCAGACGGCATTATGATATTTTTTTCTAAATACACTAGAATGACAATAGAGTCCTTCGACGAGTTATTGGAAAGGATACGACCTAATATGACAGGACAACACACGCGAATGAGATTGTATAACAGTTGGTCTCGCGACCAACTGCGGACTCCCCGGTGTAATGACGTGCAACGCAATGGTCGTGGACGCGTGTGTGTCGCGCCCGTTAATTGTGGTCTCCGAGACCAGCTCTGCCGTCGTAAATGAAAACACAGTAACTTCATTTACTGTGTTTATACAAGTTTGGTTTTTTAAAATCACGACTTGGAGTACTAGGTATAAGGCAAATTTTTCAGTTTGTCTGTCGATGGATAGTTACCGAGATACCTTAGATAAAAACACAGTATTTATTAATAAATCTGAATATTTTAAATAAAAAACACAGTATGTATAAGTTAAAATACAGTAACCTATTATTTACTGTGATCTTTTTTAATACCTATAAGCATTTAAGAAATATTTTTGTTTGGTTACAACACGGCTTCTTCAGATACTGTGGTTTTAGGTAAAATTTTGTTAAAAGTTAATTTATTAATACACGAATCAATTACAGTAGCTCAATTACTGAGTTTAAGGTGCCCACAGTTTTTTATTTATTTAAAAAATATATTTATGTTACATGGTTAGAACACAGTAATGGGTAAAATTTACCTATAACACAGTAACCACTCAGTTACGGTGTTATAGCTTAAAAATATACAATTTATCAAGTTTTTTTCCTAATTTAAAACACAATATCTAATTTAATTAGTTAAACAATTATAATTTAATATATATTTTTATGCAGAATTGAAGTTCTAACTATTTTTTAACATTAAAGATTAAAAGGAATAATCTATATTGATTACTTTGTTCATGAAAACAAATATTTAACAACTGAACTTTGACCGCGTTTTTCTCAAAACGTCTTAATTTAAGTTACTGTGTTTTCATTTACGATGGCAGAGCTGGTCGCGGTCGCGTAGTGCGCGGTCTGTAATATAACGTAATGTAAATCGTCGGTCGCCGAAACCATGGTCGCGGTCGCAGTCGCCTAGTGCGCGGGCGGCATTATTCCACTAAAGGCTATATATTGGCTACAAGACCTTCACTTATACGGCTTAGAGTCATATTGAAGTACAGTAATTGATTTAATAATAATAATAATAAAACTCTTTATTCTTAAGAAAAGGCGAGCTTATTGCCTGCAGGCAATATTTTAGAGCTAACCTATACTACTGTAAGAACATTATTTGCGAGTAGACTACATAACTTAACCTATATAAAGAGTATGACAAATAAAATAGAGGAGGATAGAAAGAAGTATATACTTTACTCTTTGTGGGCACAGATTTGCCACATCAAAATAATCTAACACCTATAAGGACGCTAAAGTTTTAAAAGGAGGGGGATGGGAGGGGAAAGGGAATTTATCTGGAGGATTTCAAATGCTCTCTGAGTCTGTTTTTAAAAGTTGTTATGCTTGGCGCGGTTCTCACATTTTTCGGCAAAGCATTCCAAAGACGGGCTCCATGCACGGTGAAAGAGAATGAGAAGAAGTCACTGCTGTGACTAGGGATAGAGAGTAGCAGGTTGTTTTTATTTACAAAGAGGTAAAGCTGTAAAGTTGTCACTAGGCCCTCGTTTACAGTTTTATAAAGCTACAGATGCTATATAAGAAAGCGGCCATTTTTTAATGCGATAAATACAATTAATTTACAAAAAAACTTAAAACAATAATAATTAATTAAAATTGAGTTGAAATATTAATATTTTCAATGCGCGTCAAAATTTTGTTAGACAAGTTACTACTTGTAAACTTGATATTGAAAACTTTCAGGCACGATTACTCCTACAATGCAAGCGGTGAATATGTTTTAGTTTAATTTCATTATATTGACTGGTTAATTCTCTAGCGTCGCACTTAGCCACATTTTTTATTCAGGCCCTAATTTAATGACAATTAATTAAAACGTGAGAGCGCTCTGAGAGTTACGCTAAATATTCTTTACCATTAACATTCTGATACCACCACTGCGCAAAGACAGTTATTTTATGCTAGCACTGCGATCGAATGTTTAGTATGCGCTTGGTCGCTGGTGCGAGCGGACGTGGAATCTGTGCCTGACGCTTCGTCAACGCTGGTTTTTAACACGCTTTTATTCGTTTTAACACGTTTTTATTAGTTTTTAACACGGTTTTTAACACGTTCGGAATGTACTGTAAGTCTACTTCGAATAAAAGTCTATGAAACCTAATCTAATCTATAGGTACATACGTTTACTGATGAATTTTCAGCTTTTTCAAAACACGTTGGGGGTACTAATTAAAATGACACCTTTCCTAGTACGCCAGCGCCAGGTGTGTCGGAGTCTAGCCTGCTGACTCTACCCCGGCATGCTATGGTCAAAATACTCTCGCTGGGTACCTTTCCGGTGCCTCGCCGTAAGGCGTTGGCCTCTGACGTCTTCTACGCTCACCTAACGGGAGACAAAACGATCCAATATCGTTAAAACTTCCCAAGGCGAAGGGTTCGCCCGTTGTTGTGGACGGCTCTATTCGGTCAAAATACTTTCTGATCTGAATCAGCTTTTACAAAACTCTTGCACTTTTTTTTCGCTGGCTCCCCAACTATTACGGTTGACACGATGCCGAAATTGCCATGAACTCGGCCCCTGCGCAACCAGTAATCATACCGATACGCGTGCTCAATACCAAGTCACACTAAGAAAACAATAGATAGGTCATTTCGTTCCCAATAACATGTACAGTAGGGTGAATCGTTTTTTTAACACGCTATTATTAGGTCCACCTGTATGTAACTATGTAATGGAATCTAAGGTAACTAATTTAACCATCTTCCAAGGATCGTAGCGTCATGAAAATTGGCAGCTGTATATAGTTCTGATGACAATACAATAATATGGTACTGTCGAACAGATCTGATGATGGAGTCGGAAGATATAAACTGGAACTTCATGATGGAACATCGTATCATAGCTGTGTTTGGACTTGTTATAAAAGTCTTGGAATTAACTTTAACCACGATTAGGTTTCAAGGTCTGATGATGAAGCCGGAAGATAGGCATTTTTTGGTTTTTACGTGCATTTATAAAAGCGTGTTTTAGTGTTTTTTTTAAAAACTATTGATTTATTTATTGCTCAAATCCTACAAAATTGACCCCGCCTATTTCTTTACGTCTTCGCCCATTTCGGATATTTTTCTGAGGTCTCATGTCGCCTTAACCCCTCAAATGAATGGCGACTAGCTCGGGTTGCCTACGGCAAAATGTATATAAATTTATATTTACATTTACATTTACATAGAGCGGGGTTTACTATAGAGCTATAGCATTACTATAGAGCTGATTACTATAGAGCGGCGCACGTTTACATTAATATTTACATTTATATAAATGTATATACATTTTGGCGTAGGCAACCAGAATCGGTAGCCTCACATTCGAGGGTTAACATCATCAATAAATACATTTTTATGAAGAAGAAAAAATAACTCACCCATTTTCTGGGCTAATGATAACCGCTTTGCATTGGATTCAACCACGACCACATTTCTGTGTCCTTGAAGATGCATCAGAACGGCCCAAAGATTTCCTGAAAGAAATTTGAAAAAAATCTGTGAAGACCATATCGACTATAATAGGACCTATTTAATTAACCGAAATATTGACTCCTATTATCTAGCATCTAACAGTTCCGCGCAGCTTGGACTATTATGAACTGTAGGTACGTTGCCCTGTGTAGGTTTAACTCACGGTTCAACTCCCATCCGGTAACCTCCTCGAAGATGGTCGATCCTGAAATGGATTCGGTTTCCCCTGTCGCGGCTGTTTCGTGGATATGGGATCGGATCCTCTGGCAGATGACCTTTTTGCATTGCGGGGCGGTTTGCGCATCGTGGGGCGTCAGCAAAACGACTGTGCACTCCGGCGAATAACCAGACGGGTCTGGTGCGGGGGGTAGTTTTTGACCTTATGTCAGCTTTATTAAAACGACCCGTTGCCACCTGATCACGTATAAAAGACGGGAAAATGTCAACTGTCAACTACAAAGGGCGAACCCGTCACCTCAGGAAGTTTTAACGATGTTAGATCGTTTTTCTCCCGTGAGGTGAGCGCAGAAATCCTGAGACGAAAACCAATCCACTGTCTAGTTACGCCACGTGTCCGTTAGAGGCCAACGCCTTACGGCGAGGCACCGGGAAAGGTAACCAACGGGCAGCCACGCCCTCTGACTACCAGTTTGGAAGGATATCTCCATCTGGAATTAAGCTTCAGGATACCTCCTGCCTCCTGACTGGTTACAGTATCGAGGTCGATTGCGCGGTCCTCTTCCTTGGGTACCTTTGCCCGGCTTAGTCAATCGGGATCGGGTGGCCGAATGGTCGTTTCAAGAGCAGTTGCCATAAGGTTAACAACCACCCCCGCTCTGCAGGAATCATTACTGTTCCCAGACTCCCCCTGCTGTTAGTCGGAATGTACACTCGATTGGCTGACGCCCTAAGGTTCACAAACCGTCCAGGAGCGCCCGAAGGTTGACTCCGAGGGAGGACTGGCACGTGAGCCAGCGTCCTACCCTGGCTCTGACTTCTGCAAGGAGGCCGCCGGATGGGTGTTGACCCGTGAATTTGACCGACCTTATACAACTGGGTCTTATTGGCCAAACTGCATCAGCTCCCTAAGTGAGGAAACGTATCAGATCATTTACAGACCCCTCTGGTTATTTGCCGGAATGTCCAGTTGATTGGCTAACGCCGCACGATGCGCAAGCCGCCCAGCAGCCCCGAGGTCTTCCGGCAGAGGATACAATCCCACCTATTCTCGACACAGCGGTGATAGGCTCCACAGGTTCGTCCCTCTTCGATGAGGCTACCGAATGGGAGTTGAATCGTGAGTTGAGTCGACCCAATAAAACAAACAGGATGGCCCAAGCTGCACGGAACAGTTAGCTGCCGAGCCGGAACCGGAACCAGGGCGGACTGCTATCTATTGTGTAGCTGTGGCGGAAACCCTGTGATGATAGCGGCTCGTCTTACCGCCGCGCCGCAACGTCTTATGCTAGCAGTACACTCTCGCCGAGACATTTGCCGAGGCGCCGATAGCCGAGGTGGGCACAGTTCACTCTCGCCCAACGTCCAATGTCTCGCCCAATGTCCCTCGAGGCGATACATTTGCCGAGAGGGCAGGTAACCAAGTGGTGCAAAGTACACTCTCGCCTCTCGGCTTGAGAGAGCGATTCATCAAGAAGTGGTTTACATTTTTGCTGAACTACTAGCACTTGCAGTAATGGAAGTTATTTTATTTTTATGTTGCGGATGAGTAGGGTCCCATATACATGGTTCACCCTGATAAACTTCCAAAAACTTACGATTAAAATCGTTTGAACTGTCCATTTTAATATTAATATATTAATTGAGAGTAAAAGACAAAAAATCCACTTCACAACACAACACAGCACAAGAGAAAAAATAAACTACGTAGACACGAGGCTGGCGAGAGTGAACTGGGGGTCTTTATGGCTCTCGGTCTCGCCCCGCGTTTCTTTTGACTCGTGCAAGAAAACCGACATTCAAGCGAGCGCCACGAGGCGAGGCGAGACTTGCCGAGGGAGGAACGGGGTACCGAGACATGCCCAGTACATTCTCGTATCAGTTAGGCGAGGCGAGGCAACCGAGGGCGCACGAGACAGGCCAACGCGAGGCGAGAGCTACAGTACACACTCGATCTCGCATGTCTCGGCGAGAGTGTACTGGAGGCATTAGAGGTCAGCAATGTAGAGGTCGATCTCCCCCCCCCCCTAAAAAGTTTTTGATAAGTGGCTCCCCTGATACCTACGTTTATAGTTCATAGTTAATTTTATTTCAAAAAAATCTTTACAGATTGTAATTTTTATATACTAGGCATTATTAAAATATAGAAATTTTCAAAATCTCTATTATAAAGGAACAGATTAAAACGTAATTTTAAAATTAATAAATTACATAAGTGAGTTAATATCTAAATAAAACTGTCAAGAAAAAAACGAGAATATTAGTGAAAATAATATTGATATGTAGTCACATTCAATTTAAAACAAATCAAATAAAGTTAAAAATAGAAAACTTGGAAATCTGTTAAAACTGTTTAACATATTTTTAAATATGCTTTCATTTTCATCGCGCGCGAATCGCGCGCAAATTCGCGCCCTGTTCCCCGATTTTTGTCTGTTTTCTGTCCCGCGACAAAGGGACCGCGAAGTGCGAACTTAGTGCGAAAGCGCATAGTTTCCACACTCGCGCGCCGCTCAGTTGACTGTCGGCAGCGTCGGTGTGTAGTCGTGTCTGTTCCTAATTAATATGTTGCTGAGATTTCCTACAAAGTGACCGTAAACTGGATGAAACAATTTTAGCTGCAATTTCTTGAATACTACTAAACCGAACACGTTTTGGGATGTAAATCGTAAAGATTATTGGAAAAATTTAAAAATCATGCCTCGTCATTAGCGCCATGATAGTTACAGAAAGCTCAGTTGTTTTGAATACGAAATAATGAATGGATGATATAATTTTGTTTTTACTTTTAATATATTCATAATTATAGTGCGCTATTGCGCACAACATGAGGGACGCAGTTGAAGCTAATTTGACGTCCATCTCTTTCAAACGCGCGAACTATAATGTGAAACTTCTTAAAGTACTAATAGCGTAACTTAAAATACATTCAAAATAGCTAAAATACACATTTCTAGTATCGACTTCATTTGGTGTTTTCCTTATGATTCGTAACGCATAACATGCCCGAATTAATCTGCCCTCGAGGTTCACAGTGTAAATTCCATTTTAGATTTTCATCGACATCCACCACCTTCTATCTATATGTCACAAGAATCTAACACATGCGGTTTGATGAACTGCATAATTATTAATTGATAAATATATTATAAATAGGATAGAAAACGAATTTACCGCGTGAAATTTGTAGCACCCGACGTTTCGGTGACGTTGCAGCCGCCGTTGTCTAGGGTAGACTGAAGAGCTGTCAATTCGTTGTTTTGCGGGTACGCCGCATACCGCTGCCGCCGCTGCGTAGGTTATACCGGTGGTGGGGGGCCGGGCTCGGAGCGCGAGAATTTTGAAAATCCGTCTTGCACACAACACTCACTGTATCCTGTTTTACGACTTTGCGTTCGGCGCTCGGCGGCGGGAACATTTTAAGAAGAGGGTTCCACGTAGAAGAGAGTTTGTAGCCGTCGTCTCTATTGAAGTTCGGGGTTCTTCTTATTTCAATGGCTTCCCGGATCATGTGAGGAAAGTAGAATTGTTCCTTGGATAGAACAATGGGATTTTGAAACTGTATCCAGTGGTTACTTCCGCTATCCAATATATGCTCGCAGATCGCCGATTTTTCTCGCTGAACGTTTTTAACAGCTTTGATATGTTCTGTCAGTCGCGTGGCTATGGGCCGTTTCGTTTGTCCAACGTAGGCTAGACCGCAACTGCATTCGACTTTATACACACCCGGGATTTGCAGTGGTATTACATCCTTTACAGGCCTCAAAAATCGAGCTAAATTTTGGGTCGGTTTGAAGATCGTTTTTATGTCGAATCTGTTCAGCATCTTACTTATTCGATCTGTCACGCCCTTGTCGTATGGTAAGAATGCTCTTGATCTGCTCGGTTTCTGAGTTTCGTCTGTATTAGATCGTGTGCGTGTCTCGTGATATTTTCCGTATCCATTTTTCCTAAGGACATCGTTAACATGTCCAACATTAACATGCACCGTTAACATGCACCGAAACATCATCCAACGTTAACATGCACCGAAACGTCGGGTGCTACAAATTTTACGCGGTAAATTCGTTTTCTATCCTATTTATAATGTCAAACAACCGCGATAGTCTTCGATTTTATGATAAATATATTGTTTGGTCACGATTTTATTTTTCGAATAGATAGACGTAGATATAATACGTACCAATAATACATATCATGCAATAATAGTACATACCAATCTTTACGTACCAATAATACCAGCTCCGATAATGAGGATCTTCTGACCGACTGGAACTGGGATGATGCGGTCCCAACCGTGTGATAAGCATGAGATCGGCTCGCACAGAGCAGCTGTGAAAGTATACATTCGTACATACATAATCGATTCGAATTTGTAGAAAATGGCGCCAAATGTCAGAATATGAAATTGCACGAATTTGTCGATAATAATAATTTGTTTTCAGAGAAAGAAATAAATAATATGGAATTTACAATAATAAACAAAATTTTAACAAACGAAAACCGACTCCATTTTTTTATATATATGTGCAGCAGCCATGTAATTGTGATACTTAGAACGGGCTACCATAATTGAATGCGTATTTTTTTTTGTGTCGGTGCTGTTGACAGTTGAGGAGTCCCCTCGGCGGAAGTTAACACTGGGTCACAGTATACCACCCAGTAGCTTTACTCTTGAGCTACAAGGCAATGCGGGAAGAGGGTGCGAGGAATGTGGACAGAGGGGTTCGTCACGACGAACGCGAACAGTACGCATTAAGGGCAGGTAAAGGCTGCCGACCTTTTCAAGCGTTCGGGTATCTGTGTAGGCCAAGTAGCGAAACATCTGGCGACCATCCGAGGCCTTACGACTCTATTTGAGAAGCTACTAGCTCTAGAAGATTCAAAATTTTGTGTCTGTGTTGTTGAACGTTGAGGAGTCCCCCATCGTCGGGAGCCAACACAGGGTGTAGAATGAGGTCATGCTTACCATAAAAAATGCATTGTCATCGGAAATGAACCAACATGAAAATTTTCAACTTCATATGATTATATTCATAATCAATATTTGAGGAGTTACCTCAATTCCTCATGAATGCCATCATAAGAACAGAATTTTGATAAACATGGAACCAATCTGAAGTACCTATATCCTTTCAAATAAAAAAGGAAATTTCAAAATCGGTTCATAAATGACGTTTAACAAGAGTTTAAAAAAAACAAACATAAGACAAAAAATATACGCCTGAATTTTCCAATTTTTGTTTTAATAGTTATTCTGCTATTCGGGACGAAGACAAAAACTATAAATCAAAAACCATGAAAATCGGTCCATCCTTTCTCGAGTTATACGTGTTCGAACAAACCCGACTTTATTTTATATATATGACCCGGCGATATTTTATCTTATATATAAAATTCTCGTGTCACAATGTTCGTTCCCATACTCCTCCGAAACGGCTTGACCGATTCTCATGAAATTTTGTGAGCATATTGAGTAGGTCTGAGAATCGGCCAACATCTATTTTTCATACCCCTTAGTGATAAGGGTTGTCCACCCTAAACATTTTTCTTTAATTTTTAGACATTTTTTTAATTTCTTTATTTTTTTTATTATGTCGCATTAAAAAATACATACAACCCTAAATTTTTACCCTTTTATCACCAACCCTTATTTTTTAATAGCCATTTTAGTAATTTAATCATTTTTCATCCCCGGTCGATAACTGATCAATCGTCATTTAATTAGTTATCCCCGCCAGTTGTCTACAGGTGTCACTTCTCACCCAGTAAACAGCACGGAGTAGGGATGAGAACGAAGCCGGTCTCCTGTTTCTCTCACACAATAAGACTTCTCTCACTCCCTACACAGTTGTCGGCCATCATTATTGTTTATGCATCAAGTGTAGTAGTAACGTTGACAATTATTATTTTGCTATCTTAGTGTAACTCTCATATTAACTATTAATCATTCCTATTTTATTAATAATAATAAAATTATCAATTTAGAGTGTATTTTGCACGGTTAGTTAATCAAGTGATTTTCATAATCTCAAAAGTACTCAACACGTGGCACGAGCTTCCACCAACAACGGCTTTTGTGTTGTAAGTATATTTTTTTTTAATTAAATCGAAAATGTTGTTGGAAACGGTCAAAAAAGATTCGGTGGAATTTAATTTTTATTAAAATTGGGCAAACTTTTTTTTGTATTCATTTTTTTTTACCATTTCTAACCATATATTTTCGATATGATTATGAAAAATAAAATTTTTCGCTTTTGTAAAACAGTCTAATGTTTACATGAATATGTAAATGAATGTGTGTACAAACAAATATTAAATACATTATAACTAGGGCCAAGATTTTTGCCGTGATTTCATTTTAACATTTTACAATTAATGCTCTTAAGGTGACGCTATTGGCTAAATCAAATTCAACTTTCTTTTGAGACAGGCGAGGGGTGAGATGAAGCGGGGTACGATTACGGTAGGGGTATTTTTTAGCGCCCTCTATGAGTACACGGTTATAACTACTTGATTGCGCGCGACTACCGCGTAAAATTAGTGCTGTCGTCGCTCACGGCGCCATAGCGACATGTGACGTCGCCATTGGGACATGCGCTCGCAACCTAAGGTCGCGGTCGGCGCCGCTGTGGAAGCAGTTTTAATCTATACTAATATTAAAAAGAGGTAAAGTTTGTGACGTTGTAGGAAGTAATCTCTGGATTTACTGAACCGATTTTGAAAATTCTTTTACCAATAGAAAGCCACGTTATTTGTGAGTGTCATAGGCTATATATTATTCCGAAAAATGTAAAGACTTTTTCGTGGTAGTAGGATTTCCAAAGTAAGTCGGAAAAAACGGTCGAACGAAAACGTTTCTAACTAACGCTGCCTTAACGATGAGAGATATATGATTAAGTTCTAGAAAAAAGTTGTAGAGCTTGATAATGCCTACAAAAAAGTCAGCGATAGCATATATGTAACTTTTATATTTAAGTCACAAAAGTAGTTTTTCAAATTAAAAAAAATAATTTAAATCGTTAGGTCATGTTTATTGGTCATATTATCAACAATTATGAATTATTATCAAAATAAGTAAATTTATCGTATTAAGTGTTTAAAACAAAACACTTTTTCCTTTTACTGCATAAATAGTTAAAGAGATAATACGACATAGGTAAGGAACCGCGACCGTGTCGTCTATCTATACTAATATTATAAAGAGGTAAAGATTGTGAGGTTGTAGGAAGAAATCTCTGGATCTACTGAACCGATTTTGAAAATTCTTTTACGAATAGAAAGCCACGTTATTTGTGAGTGTCATAGCCTATATATTAATCCAAAACTGTAAAGACTTTTTCGTGGTAGTCGGATTTCCAAAGTAAGTCGGAAAAAACGGTCGAACGAAAAGGTTTCTAACTAACGCTGCCTTAACGATGAGAGATATATGATTAAGTTTTAAAAAAAAGTTGTAGAGCTTAATAATGCCTACAAAAAAGTCAGCGACAGCATATGTCAAACTTTTATATTTAAGTCACAAAAAGTAGTTTTTCACATTAAAAAAATAATTTAAATCGTTAGGTCATGTTTATTGGTCATATTATCAACAATTATGAATTATTATCAAAATAAGTAAATTTAACGTCTCAAGTATTTAAAACAAAAGACTTTTCCCTTTTACTGCATATAATTTTACTTTTACTGCATACATGGTTAAAGAGATAAGATACTCACAAATAAGACACTCACAAGAAGACACTCACAAATAACGGTAATATAGTCAAATTGGCATGCAAATACATACATACATATGCAGTAAAAATATAACCCGTCTTTTGGCAGTCAGGAAATAAATCATAGCACTCAGTACTAACCAAACCACACTCATAATTTCATAACAAGTAGGTAAAATGTTTTACCGCCCAACGAAGTGGGCACGGGTCAGCTAGTATATATATATATATATCTTATATATAAAATTCTCGTGTCACAATGTTCGTTCCCATACTCCTCCGAAACGGCTTGACCGATTCTCATGAAATTTTGTGAGCATATTGAGTAGGTCTGAGAATCGGCCAACATCTATTTTTCATACCCCTTAGTGATAAGGGTTGTCCACCCTAAACATTTTTCTTTAATTTTTAGACATTTTTTTAATTTCTTTATTTTTTTTATTATGTCGCATTAAAAAATACATACAACCCTAAATTTTTACCCTTTTATCACCAACCCTTATTTTTTAATAGCCATTTTAGTAATTTAATCATTTTTCATCCCCGGTCGATAACTGATCAATCGTCATTTAATTAGTTATCCCCGCCAGTTGTCTACAGGTGTCACTTCTCACCCAGTAAACAGCACGGAGTAGGGATGAGAACGAAGCCGGTCTCCTGTTTCTCTCACACAATAAGACTTCTCTCACTCCCTACACAGTTGTCGGCCATCATTATTGTTTATGCATCAAGTGTAGTAGTAACGTTGACAATTATTATTTTGCTATCTTAGTGTAACTCTCATATTAACTATTAATCATTCCTATTTTATTAATAATAATAAAATTATCAATTTAGAGTGTATTTTGCACGGTTAGTTAATCAAGTGATTTTCATAATCTCAAAAGTACTCAACACGTGGCACGAGCTTCCACCAACAACGGCTTTTGTGTTGTAAGTATATTTTTTTTTAATTAAATCGAAAATGTTGTTGGAAACGGTCAAAAAAGATTCGGTGGAATTTAATTTTTATTAAAATTGGGCAAACTTTTTTTTGTATTCATTTTTTTTTACCATTTCTAACCATATATTTTCGATATGATTATGAAAAATAAAATTTTTCGCTTTTGTAAAACAGTCTAATGTTTACATGAATATGTAAATGAATGTGTGTACAAACAAATATTAAATACATTATAACTAGGGCCAAGATTTTTGCCGTGATTTCATTTTAACATTTTACAATTAATGCTCTTAAGGTGACGCTATTGGCTAAATCAAATTCAACTTTCTTTTGAGACAGGCGAGGGGTGAGATGAAGCGGGGTACGATTACGGTAGGGGTATTTTTTAGCGCCCTCTATGAGTACACGGTTATAACTACTTGATTGCGCGCGACTACCGCGTAAAATTAGTGCTGTCGTCGCTCACGGCGCCATAGCGACATGTGACGTCGCCATTGGGACATGCGCTCGCAACCTAAGGTCGCGGTCGGCGCCGCTGTGGAAGCAGTTTTAATCTATACTAATATTAAAAAGAGGTAAAGTTTGTGACGTTGTAGGAAGTAATCTCTGGATTTACTGAACCGATTTTGAAAATTCTTTTACCAATAGAAAGCCACGTTATTTGTGAGTGTCATAGGCTATATATTATTCCGAAAAATGTAAAGACTTTTTCGTGGTAGTAGGATTTCCAAAGTAAGTCGGAAAAAACGGTCGAACGAAAACGTTTCTAACTAACGCTGCCTTAACGATGAGAGATATATGATTAAGTTCTAGAAAAAAGTTGTAGAGCTTGATAATGCCTACAAAAAAGTCAGCGATAGCATATATGTAACTTTTATATTTAAGTCACAAAAGTAGTTTTTCAAATTAAAAAAAATAATTTAAATCGTTAGGTCATGTTTATTGGTCATATTATCAACAATTATGAATTATTATCAAAATAAGTAAATTTATCGTATTAAGTGTTTAAAACAAAACACTTTTTCCTTTTACTGCATAAATAGTTAAAGAGATAATACGACATAGGTAAGGAACCGCGACCGTGTCGTCTATCTATACTAATATTATAAAGAGGTAAAGATTGTGAGGTTGTAGGAAGAAATCTCTGGATCTACTGAACCGATTTTGAAAATTCTTTTACGAATAGAAAGCCACGTTATTTGTGAGTGTCATAGCCTATATATTAATCCAAAACTGTAAAGACTTTTTCGTGGTAGTCGGATTTCCAAAGTAAGTCGGAAAAAACGGTCGAACGAAAAGGTTTCTAACTAACGCTGCCTTAACGATGAGAGATATATGATTAAGTTTTAAAAAAAAGTTGTAGAGCTTAATAATGCCTACAAAAAAGTCAGCGACAGCATATGTCAAACTTTTATATTTAAGTCACAAAAAGTAGTTTTTCACATTAAAAAAATAATTTAAATCGTTAGGTCATGTTTATTGGTCATATTATCAACAATTATGAATTATTATCAAAATAAGTAAATTTAACGTCTCAAGTATTTAAAACAAAAGACTTTTCCCTTTTACTGCATATAATTTTACTTTTACTGCATACATGGTTAAAGAGATAAGATACTCACAAATAAGACACTCACAAGAAGACACTCACAAATAACGGTAATATAGTCAAATTGGCATGCAAATACATACATACATATGCAGTAAAAATATAACCCGTCTTTTGGCAGTCAGGAAATAAATCATAGCACTCAGTACTAACCAAACCACACTCATAATTTCATAACAAGTAGGTAAAATGTTTTACCGCCCAACGAAGTGGGCACGGGTCAGCTAGTATATATATATATATATCTTATATATAAAATTCTCGTGTCACAATGTTCGTTCCCATACTCCTCCGAAACGGCTTGACCGATTCTCATGAAATTTTGTGAGCATATTGAGTAGGTCTGAGAATCGGCCAACATCTATTTTTCATACCCCTTAGTGATAAGGGTTGTCCACCCTAAACATTTTTCTTTAATTTTTAGACATTTTTTTAATTTCTTTATTTTTTTTATTATGTCGCATTAAAAAATACATACAACCCTAAATTTTTACCCTTTTATCACCAACCCTTATTTTTTAATAGCCATTTTAGTAATTTAATCATTTTTCATCCCCGGTCGATAACTGATCAATCGTCATTTAATTAGTTATCCCCGCCAGTTGTCTACAGGTGTCACTTCTCACCCAGTAAACAGCACGGAGTAGGGATGAGAACGAAGCCGGTCTCCTGTTTCTCTCACACAATAAGACTTCTCTCACTCCCTACACAGTTGTCGGCCATCATTATTGTTTATGCATCAAGTGTAGTAGTAACGTTGACAATTATTATTTTGCTATCTTAGTGTAACTCTCATATTAACTATTAATCATTCCTATTTTATTAATAATAATAAAATTATCAATTTAGAGTGTATTTTGCACGGTTAGTTAATCAAGTGATTTTCATAATCTCAAAAGTACTCAACACGTGGCACGAGCTTCCACCAACAACGGCTTTTGTGTTGTAAGTATATTTTTTTTTAATTAAATCGAAAATGTTGTTGGAAACGGTCAAAAAAGATTCGGTGGAATTTAATTTTTATTAAAATTGGGCAAACTTTTTTTTGTATTCATTTTTTTTACCATTTCTAACCATATATTTTCGATATGATTATGAAAAATAAAATTTTTCGCTTTTGTAAAACAGTCTAATGTTTACATGAATATGTAAATGAATGTGTGTACAAACAAATATTAAATACATTATAACTAGGGCCAAGATTTTTGCCGTGATTTCATTTTAACATTTTACAATTAATGCTCTTAAGGTGACGCTATTGGCTAAATCAAATTCAACTTTCTTTTGAGACAGGCGAGGGGTGAGATGAAGCGGGGTACGATTACGGTAGGGGTATTTTTTAGCGCCCTCTATGAGTACACGGTTATAACTACTTGATTGCGCGCGACTACCGCGTAAAATTAGCGCTGTCGTCGCTCACGGCGCCATAGCGACATGTGACGTCGCCATTGGGACATGCGCTCGCAACCTAAGGTCGCGGTCGGCGCCGCTGTGGAAGCAGTTTTAATCTATACTAATATTAAAAAGAGGTAAAGTTTGTGACGTTGTAGGAAGTAATCTCTGGATTTACTGAACCGATTTTGAAAATTCTTTTACCAATAGAAAGCCACGTTATTTGTGAGTGTCATAGGCTATATATTATTCCGAAAAATGTAAAGACTTTTTCGTGGTAGTAGGATTTCCAAAGTAAGTCGGAAAAAACGGTCGAACGAAAACGTTTCTAACTAACGCTGCCTTAACGATGAGAGATATATGATTAAGTTCTAGAAAAAAGTTGTAGAGCTTGATAATGCCTACAAAAAAGTCAGCGATAGCATATATGTAACTTTTATATTTAAGTCACAAAAGTAGTTTTTCAAATTAAAAAAAATAATTTAAATCGTTAGGTCATGTTTATTGGTCATATTATCAACAATTATGAATTATTATCAAAATAAGTAAATTTATCGTATTAAGTGTTTAAAACAAAACTGTTTTTCCTTTTACTGCATAAATAGTTAAAGAGATAATACGACATAGGTAAGGAACCGCGACCGTGTCGTCTATCTATACTAATATTATAAAGAGGTAAAGATTGTGAGGTTGTAGGAAGAAATCTCTGGATCTACTGAACCGATTTTGAAAATTCTTTTACGAATAGAAAGCCACGTTATTTGTGAGTGTCATAGCCTATATATTAATCCAAAACTGTAAAGACTTTTTCGTGGTAGTCGGATTTCCAAAGTAAGTCGGAAAAAACGGTCGAACGAAAAGGTTTCTAACTAACGCTGCCTTAACGATGAGAGATATATGATTAAGTTTTAAAAAAAAGTTGTAGAGCTTAATAATGCCTACAAAAAAGTCAGCGACAGCATATGTCAAACTTTTATATTTAAGTCACAAAAAGTAGTTTTTCACATTAAAAAAATAATTTAAATCGTTAGGTCATGTTTATTGGTCATATTATCAACAATTATGAATTATTATCAAAATAAGTAAATTTAACGTCTCAAGTATTTAAAACAAAAGACTTTTCCCTTTTACTGCATATAATTTTACTTTTACTGCATACATGGTTAAAGAGATAAGATACTCACAAATAAGACACTCACAAGAAGACACTCACAAATAACGGTAATATAGTCAAATTGGCATGCAAATACATACATACATATGCAGTAAAAATATAACCCGTCTTTTGGCAGTCAGGAAATAAATCATAGCACTCAGTACTAACCAAACCACACTCATAATTTCATAACAAGTAGGTAAAATGTTTTACCGCCCAACGAAGTGGGCACGGGTCAGCTAGTATATATATATATATATATATATATATATATATATATATATATATATATATATATATATATATATATATATATATATATATATATATATATATATATATATATATATATATATATATATATATATATATATATATATATATATATATATATATATATATATATATATATATATATATATATGACTAGCTGACCCGGCGAACTTCGTACCGTCTAATCATATCATAATCATAATCATAAGTTATTTATTCAAAATAGTACGAAATCGTAACTTTGTGACGTCAATAATGCATACAAACATACATAAATGATAAAAAATTAAGATATTGTGACATTATAACAAATTATTGTGACATGTATAACGTGATATTAATCATCGAGGTAACCATTTTATTTCCAAGGGTCTTTGTCGTCTAGATAATCATTTATTTTATAGTAGCCCTTTAAGTACAGCTTCTTCATAATAACTGACTTAAATTGTATCACAGATAAATTTTGCATATATTCTGGGACTTTGTTGTAGAAGCGTATACATTGTCCTTTGAATGATTTTGTGGTTTTGGAGAGTCGACTTTTATGGTCAGCAAGTTTATTTTTATTTCTAGCATTGACACCATGCCTATCAGAGTTTTTTAAAAACAGTTCTTTATTTTTATGCACATACATTAAGTTTTCATAGATGTAATGAGATGCAAGTGTCAAAATATTGATTTCTTTAAATTTTCCGCGTAACGACTGTCTAGCACCCAATTTATAAATAGCGCGGATGGCTCGTTTCTGTAGTATAAATGTTTTATCAGCGTCAGCAGCATGACCCCACAGAAAGATGCCATACGACATCAAGCTGTGAAAATAGCTGAAGTAAACCAGCCTCGCGGTGTCTATATCTGTTAAATTACGAATTTTTTAACAGCATATGCCGCAGAACTAACGATCAATGAATGCATACAATAAATACAAAATATATATTAAGTTCACTACTTTATTAAGATAATAACACAAAAAGAAATATAAAAGTACAAAAAATAAGTATATCAATCGCGTGTCAGCAAGACATGATTGAATTAAACTATGTAATAATTGTGTTCCGAATATTGTGGATATATCTTGTCGATACGAAACCTTTATTTAAATACTTTCTTTAATTTGAGGGGAGAGTTTACCGTATCGACGGGATGAACATTAAATGTTTGACAGTTACGAAAACCATGAACATTTTGTATGGGAAAATGTTTTTTCTTTTATTTTATTTTTTCTTTATTTTTCCAATGTTTTAATAGTTATTCTGCTATTCGGGACGGAGACTTTATAGACTAGAAATTAAAAACCATGAAAATCAGTACAGCCGTTCTCGAGTTATAAGTGTTCGAACAAACCCGACTTTGTTTTATATATGTATATAGATTTTTTCCACATATATTAAGGACAATAGGCGGTTTCGAACCCAGGTTGTAACACTTTGACACATATATCAAACGAAAGCTTGCTAAATATGTGACATTTCATTATATGACGGCTAAGCTGTAATCAGTGGCTGAACAAAGTTATAGCGTCTTAAAAGTAACTCATTTTTTTTTAATTAGCGATTTGCAACCCTTCGGCTACGTAACTACCAAATTCGGTTGCACATCAGAACACCGACTGTTGACTATGTAACGACCAATATTGGCGGCTTGTTCCCGGAGCGCACAGTAATATTATTTTCTAATTCGAACGCATCCTAAAATCCATACCAAATATCTCATTATTACCATAGATAAATAGACGGTCGCTAGAATCATTTCGCGCGTTATTTCGCTGATATTTCTGGTAAAATTCCATTGTCAAACATGAGTTTTTTTTTCTCGAGGAAACATCAAAAATTTTATTGCTTTTATGAGCTAATATCTAAATATTTTTGTACGTTAATAATAAAAACTAAATATTACTTTTGATAGAGAATCTAATAAAAATCACGATAATATTTACTATTTCTAAATAGGGTTTCGTATTTTTTCGTAAGACAAGTACAAGTTAGAAATGGCAATTTTTTTCATTTTTAGATTTTCTCTAATTTATTTATAATTATATAATTGTTTTATGAAATGGCATTTCAATATTCTATATACAAAATTTTAATGCGATCATTGCACAGTTATTTTTTTATGATTGCTATAGTAGTTATATAGTTATAGTACTTTTTGTCGAGCGCGGCGATATTGCAAGAAATTCCAATAAATTGCCGCGGTCTGCCATGAAATTATGCCGCTACTCGAAGGGTTAAAATGCTTTTTGTTTAAATAATTCAGTTAGTTAAATTATCTACAGTATATAGAAAAAGAATATTAATAAGAATATGACAATGAACATAAATGAATATTTTCTAATTTAATTTTCTCTTTTTATCTCTAAATAAAGGGATTATTGAATGAATTAATGGTTAAACTACACTTCTTTCGACTTATGTTAGTTTTTATTAAAAAAAAATCCGAAATCTATTGTTAATTACCCATAAGAAAATGTGGGGATGAGAATGAGCTTAAAAGGCTTTAAATATTGGTAGATCTACATAACTGTGAGAGTGGCCACCCTTCACTAGACTCCAATTGATTGTGAGCGAAGGGTGGATCTCATCGTGAAGTTTTCTCCGTGAATGAAAGACGTGGATGTCGAAGTAGAAGTATTTAATCAGAAGGTTGAAGTGAGTCGCCAGTTCTTAACGCCTTGATTGTTATTTCGCCGTAGTGTATTAGTGTGGGCGAGAGGTGAAGCCGTAGTAGTGTGTCCGAAGTGTGTAGTCGAGGAGCGAGGCTTGACGATCGGTATCGCGGGTAATGCAGGTACTGCTTGATAATGAAGTGTAGTCGCGATAACTGTCCGCCAAGGAAATGATGTGTAGAGTGCGGTAACTATCCGCCAAGGGAATGAAATATAGCCGTGTACTTGTCCACCAAGGGAATGATATCGATCGATTGAAATGTACTACGTTTTATACCGTGAGCGGTGATGTAATAGCTATGAGTGGGGTGCGACAAGTGTATCGATCAGAAGAAATGACATGAGTCATCGCTTGACTGTGCATACATTGCCGAATTTAGTTGGAAATTAACTGCAGCTGGCTCGTGTAGATTTGAGCGAGTTTGCGGTTTCCATTCTGTGGAAATTACTTTTTTGTTGTGGGTATGTTGGACCGACAGGGCTCCAACATAACAAACAACCCGTTTTAATTTATTTTTATTTATTTATTACTTTTAAATATTATTCAAGGGCATTACAGACGAATCCAATTCGCGCTTGAATATTAAAGCTAGAGTGTACATAAGTCTAAAAATAAATGAATAACATAACTAAATTAATGCTAACATTAAACAAGAAAAAAAAACATAAAAATATAAAACTAAATAAAAGACAGATTATGGATAAACATGAGATAGCAGGGAGTTGCCTTTTTAGCTGCCAAACGTATATACAAAAGATGTCTATCTCTGTGGGTAAGAAAGAAGAGCTATAACCCTTCCCACTGGCCTGTCTACAAAAATATTTGTTCGATGGTACGGCACAATAAACAATAGATGCGATCTCCTCGCTGTGTAATTTACCGGTACGTACAATTCAAACTTACATAGTAATTCTGGCAAATAAATAGTTCAATGAATTAATTTATATGCAAATATAATTAGGGAAATATGTCGACGCGTTTCAAGACTGTTGTAGATTCTTACCTATAATATTCTTTACCTAATAAAAGTTACAAAAGCATCCAAATATACAAAACTTCAGATGCCTATAACTCTAATACGCCATGGATTAATGACGCCACCCTAGAACGGGCTAGTCCCAGTTGGGTGACAGAAACAAATAAGCAAAAGGTTAAGGTTTTGCCATTCGGTTCCTGTTATTTTTGTAAGCTAATCAATGTTTTATAGTAATTAATTCTTAAATAAATAAATAAATAAATATTATATTTTAATACTTTTATACACAACAACACTAAAATTAACAAATATAAGTAATTAATTAGTTGTTACACGATGAGTACCTACACTTTACACATAAAGATACCCATTGTCTATGGAATAGAGATAGCTGGAACACTGGGCAAGGGGACAGTTTCATATTTAGCATAGGCTACTTTTTTTAGGGTTTCGTGAACTTTGAGGTTGGCGCAGGATAAAAACAACGGGCGTAAATTCTTATTAACGTGGGTGGAGCCGTGGGCACAGTTAGCATACTTATAAGGATCCACAGACTGCCTAGATATAAACCGCTGCTGCTCTATAGGAAACAGTTATAATGCTTCCAGACTCCTCTGACTAACAGTCGGGGGAGTCTGGAAGCAGTACTGTTTCCTATAGAGCGGAGGTGGTTGCTGACCTTACGGCGACTGCTCTTGAAATGACCTTCGACCATCCGATCCTGGGTGAACAGCCAAGCAAAGGACGCTGTGGTCCGCGATAGATTCGGTAAACACCGTTTCACCGCTTCGTAAGGGAGAGGACCGCGCAAGCGACCTCGAACTCATAACCAATCGAGAGACCGGAGTAATCTGGTCACAATTGGAAGTAAGGGCGTGATTGTCGGCCCGCCGGGTAACATTCCTGGCTATCTCGCGGTTAAGGCGTTGGCCTCTTACGGGCTTGTGGCGGAGCTAGACGGTGGACTGTTCTGTCCTCAAGTCTTCTGCGCTCACTCCAGGGAGATAGAACGACTAATCGTTAAAACTTCCTGAGGTGACGGGCTCGCCCGCTGTAGTCGACAACCCAAGTTGCCTAGATATAAACGGGAGCATACGGGCCCTTGCTGAGTTGGCCACGAAGACTCATGCTGTTCAGGGTTGGTCATACTCACGGGTCAACACCCATCCGGCGGCCTCCTCGCACGAAGTGTGAGCCTGGGTAGGACTCTGGCCTTATGGTTAGTTTCCCCTGGGAATTAACCTTCTGGCGCTCCTGGACTGTCTGCGCACCGTGCGGCATAAGCCAATCGATTGCGCACTTTGACTAACAGTCGGAGGAGTCTGGAAGCAGTACTGTTTCCTACAGAGCGGGGGTGGTTGCGGACCTTACGGCGACTGCTCTTGAAACGACCATAGGCTACCCGATCCTGAAAGAATAGCCGGGCAAAGGATGCCGTGGTCCGCGATAGATTCACTCCTGGATAACACTTCTGGCTATCTCGCGGTTAAGGCGTTGGCCGCTTACGGGTTTGTGGCGGAGCTTGACGGTGGACTGTTTTGTCCAAGTCTTCTGCGCTCACTCCAGGAAGATAGAACGACCAATCGTTAAAACTTTCTGAGGTGACGGGCTCGCCCGCTGTAGTCGACAACTCTAGTTGCCTAGATATAAACTACATACACATAATTATTTAAAAATATGTAGTTTTTTAAATCAAAAATCCATGGTTTAGTGTTAATTCGAGAGAGTGTGGTAAGGATAATGTACTGAAAACCCCTTTATATATTGTTATATTTACATATATAACAAACCCGTTTTAATAACATTTATTAACTATTAAAAGTTACAAAATCGTCTAAATAAACAAAACTTTGAATGTGTTTAACTCCAATACGCCATGGATTTATTTAATTATTTATTTATTTTATAAAGTAATACATGGACATACATACTATTATATATGCAGAATCGTTAAAAATAAACATTAGTATAGAGAAAAAACATAGCTCTATGCATATAAATGTGCTAGCATATCCGAAATGAGGCGAAGTCGCACAACCAACTAGACCTATGTAAGGTCTCTGTATCTGGCTGTGCTGAGTAAACATTTGGTTGTTGACGCGCGAACTGACGCATTTCATTACAGCTTTCAGAGACTTTTTAAATCTAACAAATGATTTACTATAACAATGTGTTTTTACGAATAAAAAAACTAAAAAAAAAGCTGAAAAAAATATGCAAATAAAACAAAACATTTAAAAAAAAAAACTTTGCATTATATTAAATAAATTTAAGAAAAAAAATAGGAAATAATATATACAGTTATATAAGCAAAGTATTACAACTATATTGTAATATATAATATGTATGAGAAAATAATATAAATGATGTAAATTATGGATATACAGATATACAGATTATAATATGTTATATTTTATTATGTTATACTATATTATATTTAAATATGATACATTATTTTATATGTGATATGATATTATATTATATTGTAATATGTTATATTATATTATTTATATTATATTATGCTAAATTATATACGTATTTTGTTTAATGAGACGGAAGAATGGACAGCAGGCAAGGCGTACAGGCTCAGCAAATAATACCACAGAACTTTGTATCCATCACCACAACACAGGCATATACCTAGTGGGGTGATGTAATCCTTGTAATAGGTGATGTGATGTAATGGGCATTAACTTGTCAAAGTTAATGCCCTTTCGCGATTTTCATCATATGTATTCTTTTAAAATGTGTTAAAAAAAGGGACGCAATCTTATTTTATGTAACTATAAAAAATAGGATAAATAAATAAATAAATAAATAAATAAATAAATATTGTAAAATGTTAGAAATATATGTGTTTTCAATATTCACTCTTCAGTTTTTGAGCGCCCAATGTCTAGGAGCCAGGTTTTCACTTTACTTTTGAAAGTTACATTATTTTTAACTTGTTTCGTGATGACGTTTCACTTAATTGATGAGGTACTTTTATGATATTACTTCTATACATAAGCACAATTAAATAATATATGTCTTTTTGTTACACTCTGGGTACATCATACTAAAATCATAAAAAATCCCATTGTCATTTATACTTATATGATCTACAGTGACCATGAAGAACTACCATGGACATCTGCCGTCGTAAATGAAAACACAGTAACTTCATTTACTGTGTTTATACAAGTTTGGTTCTTTAAAATCACGAGTTGGAGTACTATAAGGCAAATTTTCAGTTTGTCTGTCGTTGGATAGTTACCGAGATACCTTAAATAAAAACACATTATAAAAAAAAAAAAAACAGAATATATTTAATAAAAAACACAGTTTGTATAATTTTTACAGACAGTAACTTATTATTTACTGTGATCTTTTTTAATACTTATAATCATTTAAGAAATATTTTTGTTTGGTTACAACACGGTTTCTTCAGATACTGTGGTTTTAGGTAAAATTTTGTTAAAAGTTAATTTATTAATACACGAATTAATCACAGTATGTCAATTACTGTGTTTAAGATGCCTGCAGTTTTTTATTTATTTTTAAAAAATATATTTATTTTACATGGTTAGAACACAGTAATGGGTAAAATTTTCCTATAACGCAGTAACCTCTCAGTTACGGTATTATAGCTTAAAAATATAAAATTTATTAAATTATTTTCCTAATTTAAAATACAATATCTAATTTAATAATTTAAACAATTATAATTTAATATATATTTTACTGCAGAATTGAAGTTCTAATATTTTTTAACATTAAAGATTAAAGAAATAATCTATATTGATTACTTTGTTCATGAAAACAAATATTTAACAACTGAACTTTGACAGCGTTTTTCTCAAAATGTCTTTTTTCAAGTTACTGTTTTTTCATTTACGACGGTGAGATGTGTATTGTAAGCTAGATTTTTACTTACCTATTATAATATACTACTACTATTTCTTTATGTCTATTTTATGAATCAATCTTCAAACAGCCCCACTAGTTGGGACGCCATTTGTAAAGAAAATTTTTAATTCTTTTTCTTTATCTGCGAGATATGATTTTATAATCTATTTCTCGATATGTTATGTTACGATGCTTTCAATGTCTATTGGCCCACCACATTGGGACGGCATATGTCAGAGAAGATTTTACTATATCTATTTCAATATGTTACCACCATACAACGACAGTGATAATATTACCTTCAAGAGGATAGGCTTCCAATACCTTGCCTAATAATTTCTCTCCTTGTATTTACTTCCTCAATGAAACAAATCTTCTCCAATTAATAATCCATATATTAAACCAAAATGCATATTTAAACAATTAAAATTATAACTTTTTCTATTTTAGTTTAAGTACTATTATTGTGAATTATATTTATAACTAGCTGACCCGTGCCCACTTCGTTGGGCGGTAAAACATTTTACCTACTTGTTATGAAATTATGAGTGTGGTTTGGTTAGTACTGAGTGCTATGATTTATTTCCTGACTGCCAAAAGACGGGTTATATTTTTACTGCATATGTATGTATGTATTTGCATGCCAATTTGACTATATTACCGTTATTTGTGAGTGTCTTCTTGTGAGTGTCTTATTTGTGAGTATCTTATCTCTTTAACCATGTATGCAGTAAAAGTAAAATTATATGCAGTAAAAGGGAAAAGTCTTTTGTTTTAAATACTTGAGACGTTAAATTTACTTATTTTGATAATAATTCATAATTGTTGATAATATGACCAATAAACATGACCTAACGATTTAAATTATTTTTTTAATGTGAAAAACTACTTTTTGTGACTTAAATATAAAAGTTTGACATATGCTGTCGCTGACTTTTTTGTAGGCATTATTAAGCTCTACAACTTTTTTTTAAAACTTAATCATATATCTCTCATCGTTAAGGCAGCGTTAGTTAGAAACCTTTTCGTTCGACCGTTTTTTCCGACTTACTTTGGAAATCCGACTACCACGAAAAAGTCTTTACAGTTTTGGATTAATATATAGGCTATGACACTCACAAATAACGTGGCTTTCTATTCGTAAAAGAATTTTCAAAATCGGTTCAGTAGATCCAGAGATTTCTTCCTACAACCTCACAATCTTTACCTCTTTATAATATTAGTATAGATAGACGACACGGTCGCGGTTCCTTACCTATGTCGTATTATCTCTTTAACTATTTATGCAGTAAAAGGAAAAACAGTTTTGTTTTAAACACTTAATACGATAAATTTACTTATTTTGATAATAATTCATAATTGTTGATAATATGACCAATAAACATGACCTAACGATTTAAATTATTTTTTTTAATTTGAAAAACTACTTTTGTGACTTAAATATAAAAGTTACATATATGCTATCGCTGACTTTTTTGTAGGCATTATCAAGCTCTACAACTTTTTTCTAGAACTTAATCATATATCTCTCATCGTTAAGGCAGCGTTAGTTAGAAACGTTTTCGTTCGACCGTTTTTTCCGACTTACTTTGGAAATCCTACTACCACGAAAAAGTCTTTACATTTTTCGGAATAATATATAGCCTATGACACTCACAAATAACGTGGCTTTCTATTGGTAAAAGAATTTTCAAAATCGGTTCAGTAAATCCAGAGATTACTTCCTACAACGTCACAAACTTTACCTCTTTTTAATATTAGTATAGATTAAAACTGCTTCCACAGCGGCGCCGACCGCGACCTTAGGTTGCGAGCGCATGTCCCAATGGCGACGTCACATGTCGCTATGGCGCCGTGAGCGACGACAGCGCTAATTTTACGCGGTAGTCGCGCGCAATCAAGTAGTTATAACCGTGTACTCATAGAGGGCGCTAAAAAATACCCCTACCGTAATCGTACCCCGCTTCATCTCACCCCTCGCCTGTCTCAAAAGAAAGTTGAATTTGATTTAGCCAATAGCGTCACCTTAAGAGCATTAATTGTAAAATGTTAAAATGAAATCACGGCAAAAATCTTGGCCCTAGTTATAATGTATTTAATATTTGTTTGTACACACATTCATTTACATATTCATGTAAACATTAGACTGTTTTACAAAAGCGAAAAATTTTATTTTTCATAATCATATCGAAAATATATGGTTAGAAATGGTAAAAAAAAATGAATACAAAAAAAAGTTTGCCCAATTTTAATAAAAATTAAATTCCACCGAATCTTTTTTGACCGTTTCCAACAACATTTTCGATTTAATTAAAAAAAAATATACTTACAACACAAAAGCCGTTGTTGGTGGAAGCTCGTGCCACGTGTTGAGTACTTTTGAGATTATGAAAATCACTTGATTAACTAACCGTGCAAAATACACTCTAAATTGATAATTTTATTATTATTAATAAAATAGGAATGATTAATAGTTAATATGAGAGTTACACTAAGATAGCAAAATAATAATTGTCAACGTTACTACTACACTTGATGCATAAACAATAATGATGGCCGACAACTGTGTAGGGAGTGAGAGAAGTCTTATTGTGTGAGAGAAACAGGAGACCGGCTTCGTTCTCATCCCTACTCCGTGCTGTTTACTGGGTGAGAAGTGACACCTGTAGACAACTGGCGGGGATAACTAATTAAATGACGATTGATCAGTTATCGACCGGGGATGAAAAATGATTAAATTACTAAAATGGCTATTAAAAAATAAGGGTTGGTGATAAAAGGGTAAAAATTTAGGGTTGTATGTATTTTTTAATGCGACATAATAAAAAAAATAAAGAAATTAAAAAAATGTCTAAAGATTAAAGAAAAATGTTTAGGGTGGACAACCCTTATCACTAAGGGGTATGAAAAATAGATGTTGGCCGATTCTCAGACCTACTCAATATGCTCACAAAATTTCATGAGAATCGGTCAAGCCGTTTCGGAGGAGTATGGGAACGAACATTGTGACACGAGAATTTTATATATAAGATAATGAGCGCCTAATTCACCACAAAATATTTACAATTTATTCTTTGAGTTATTTTCGATCGATTATTTGTCGATGACAACAATGGCTGCGTTCAGTCGATTGTTAATAAAATAATATTAATAATGATAATGCATGAGTTTAAATCTCCGCCGTGAAATTCGACAATTAGATTCTAATCCTTTATTTATTTAAATGTGTTCAATGTCAATTTATATTGAAACATGAATCGTAATGTTTACATACAACAATAAAATTACTTATAAACTAACACACTGTCAACTAGTCGATGGCGTTCCAGTGATATAATGAATTTAAATGACCGCAGTCGCTAATGCCCGATATAAACTACGACCTGGTTACCATTCAGTCCACTGAATGTCCATATGGTTTTCGTTCTATTATTTCTATTAATACTATTCCCTCCCCGTTATCCTTGAAACCCCATCGATCAGTCAAAACAAAAAACCTTAATATAATCTACAATTTCCTTATCTTTAATCTTATTCTAACATTCAGTATAATTCGAATGTTTCCTTAACTAGTTTCCAAATTAAAAGCACATTTATATAATGGCTGATGTCTAAATCATGGAGTTAGCAAAGGCTAACTCTCTTCCAAATTAAATAATAGTCTGACTAGAGGTTTACCTCGTAGAACTATCAACGACTATTCATACCAATCGATGTTAAATGCCTCATTTTTAGTTAACGTGCAAATATGTAGAAATCACGCATTTACGTTACAACTACTTAACATTCTAATAATTTCAACAAACCCACAAAACTCGAATATTTATAACCCCAAAAAATATACAACAATGACAATATTGGTTGCTAGCTTCGTCCCAAATAATTAAATAACGCCAGCTTCGGCAAAATAAACTTACATATTTTTAGTACATCTTTGCCGACAATGACTCTCGGCTATACTTCCCGTATTTACAGCTGCATTCACATTATGCACTTATAACTAATGTCAATTTCTTCGATGCGTGTCGCCTTTCTAGAAATCTGCCATCACCAAGAAGAATGTCTCTTTAGAAACCCCAGCCGCTTACTATCGTACTGCAATTTTCAAGCCGTTACTGCATTCTCATCAATGTTTTTCCCTTATTTCGACGCTAATTTATACACCTCCGAAGGACGTTCGCAATGTTGTGATCTCAATCTGACGTTTCAGTTTGATTCGTTCGCCATCTTTGATATAATTCTCGTATTGCAACCCGACGAATCTCGTACTTCTATTTTATATGAAATGTTGGATTTTTTACAGGCCAACTCGCGTAGCTCTCTCGATTCACATTTTTAGCAGTGGATTTCTATTATTTGTTCGTTTTTAGTGTCTTTGTAAAAAGCGCATCAATGGCGATTGCGATAAAGCGTTTCTGTGATATTCGATCTGCACACTTTATACGAATTTAAATGAACTGGGCACTAAGATGCTTCACAGCATCTCAGTGCCCTTATTTTAAACTGTTTATTCTTACATCTGAGCACCAAAATATACTTTTCTTTCCCAAACTTTCGCAGCTTTTGTGCGTGCAACTAAAATTTCTTAATGGATGCCGGAAGCAACACGTCCATCCCTTTTATAACACCCTTATCGATGTGACCTTTTTTTGATAATTTAACCCACAACTATTGACTAATCAATCATAAAACGATCTGATTTATCTATTTTTTCGTTAAATAACGCTCTGCCACATTGCTAACAAACGAATTTCTTAACGATAATTCGTGCTTCTAATTCTACAAATGATTTTAAGTATTTATTTTACGTATTATGAGAAATTGATGTTTCATATTCGGCGGGAAATCATCATACTTTGACTTAACCTTGCCGCCTTTCTTGCGCGTCGTTTCCGCTTTCACATTTGAAAGCGAAATAATATAACTATTTTATTTCAATTTTATTTATTGATAGTATTTTTATCTAGTAATTCCTCTATTTTAATTACGTGTTTCTAAATTTCCTCATTTTAACTATTAAATTTTATTTTGACTGGCAATTATTTGGTGAAAAATTCTTTGGACATCATCGATTCGGCTTTCTTCCATCGATGTCGATTATGTTTTCCAATTTCTCTTAATAATAAATTAAATGTTCTTCAAATGACTTTATCAATATTGCTATTAATTCTCCCATAATTCCTACTATTTAATGAACCCCTTTTTATATTTCTTTGAAAAACCAATCGGTCGACTTTTTAAGACCATAAACATGCTTCTATTGTCTATTTGTCAATCGTTGAATTTTACGTCGATTTTTCGTAAAAATCTCAAAATATGCTAATTTCTTGCCAAATATTCCTGATTGTCTATATTTAAACCCCTAATGATGTCCTTAACTCTCAAGAACCACTCAAAACCCCTTTATTTATGTGACGCTGGCACTGCACTCTATAGTTTAGCAACTGACATTCTTCATCTGTCAAGTTTAGTTCCTAATCAAATCGCTAGATGTCACTATGATCTTTTTAAAGTACAATTTAATTTTAAATTCGATTAATCTATTTTCGGTTAGCTTAGAGCTGCTAAGCGATCATGTGATAATTTTCAGATCATTACAGTATGTTTTAATGCACAGTATTTCTATGTCCTTATCCTTACCTTGTTCCAAAGTAACATTATCTGGTATCTCGTAGACCGAAGTATCAGTCACCCGACAGTACTGGGCCCAGCCCCCATCAGCGAAAAGACCATAATTCTTATCCTTTCCACCTTTATCGCAATGGTGGTAGTTTCCGGAACGGCATCCCTTGCACAGGTCGCATGCACTAAAACATATAAATGCGGTTAAGTGCGAACAGCGTGAACCTGCGCCCTATCACACACCCCCTATAACATTACATTTTCTTGGTATCTGTAGTGACTCATTATGATGAACAATGTAACGGCGAAGTAAAAACTCGGTCGTACCTTTCGCACGCGAAACTTCGAGCGTGAAATCGGCGCGAATCGACGGCCTTGAGAAAAACGACCATAAGTTATAAACCACTAAACGGATCATAAAAAAAAGAACTGTAACATTGTCGCATTGAAATTTGAAATATAAAACATTATAACCTTATCTAGTAAAACAATTAGGATAATAATGAATAAATATTAGAAAGTTGGCGAACTGAAAAAACTCGCTTGTTCAATCATGTCGATGTTTTTATTACAAAATACGGAACTCTATGCAGACATTCTAAATACGGTTAAGATCTTTATTAAATGCTTTACCAAAACTATTATTTTGTTTTACTTATTTGCTTACAATAATTTTAGTTATTCAGTCATACGAGTAATAACCACGAAAAATTTGATGTATTCTCGTAAAAAAAAAATAAAATTTTATATTTGTGACTACTTAGGGTCATTATTTATATGAAATTCTTTCATAATAACTTTACCACTACATCACACTTCTTTGAAAATCACACCAGAACTTTCAGCTTTGTCTGATATTACAGAAAAATTTAAACTTTTGAGAGTTAGCGACCAAAACTTGGTAATAAATTTTGAAGGCTCACAATACAAAAGTGGTTAGAGTATTTCAAATATATTGTCGCATTATATGCTTATTATATGTCCAATAACTAATTATTATAATCCAAAGAGTCACATTTCATAGAAAAACTATAGAAAATCACACTCAAAATATGGAAATACTCCCATACTAATTCCCAAAACAAATTTCTTTGCACGTTTGTATTACGAAACAACTTGTAATGAGCAAAATATGGCTAATTCTGTGATTATTTACGATGTAAATGAAATAATAAGTATTTTATTAGCGAATTAAACTAATATTATTCAAATTAAAACAATGTAACATTAAAATCAACATCTTTCGACTTTCGACTATCAAAGACTTTCGGACAGCGACACTACTCTTTCATAGCTACAAGACTTTATAATAAATTAAGCAGTGACATAAAAACCAGCCCTAATTGTCATTTGTTTAAACCTTTGGCTACGTAACGAGCAAATTTGGTTGCACATCAAAACACCGTTGACTACGTAACGACCAATATTGGAGACTTGCTCCCGGAGCGCACAGTAATATTATTTTCTAATTCGAACGCATTCTAAATTCCATACCAAATATCTAATTATTACCATAGATACATAGACGGCCGTTAGCCGACATTTCGCGCGTCATTTCGTGGATATTTCTGGAAAAATTCCATTGTCAAACATCATCATATTTTTTTTGACAAATCATTAAAAAAATGTTGCTTTTTATGAGCTAATATCTAAATATTTTTGTATGTAAATAAGCAAAACGAAATGTAACTTTTGATAGAAAATCTAATAAAGATCACGATAGTGTTTACAATTTTTGAATAGGGTTCCGTATTTTTCCACGTACAAGTTAGAAATCCCGAGTTTTTTTTCTTTTTCGACCTTCTTATATTTATTCATAATTATCTAATTGTTTTACAAAATGAGATTTCAATATTCTATATACAAAATTTTAATGGAATCATTACACAGTTATTCTTTTTATGATTGCAATAGTAGTTACATAGTTATAGTACTTTTTGTCGAGCGCGGCGATATTGGAAGAAATTCTAATAAATTGCCGCGGTCTGCCATGAAATTATGCCGCTACTTGAAGGGTTAAAAGCAAAATAATAAATGGCTGTTGCAAGAAGAGCATTTATCTATCCATGCCATGATCGATGTAGTAGAATAAGTTGAAGTTGACTTAACATATATTGTGTTTATATGTATGTATGTATGTATTTGTGTATTCTAATGTATTTAGTATTTCTATTTCCTATATAATATTGTAATTTTTATTAAATTTTTATTATTATATATATTTATTATTATTATATATTTTTTTAATTATTATTATTATTATTGTGTTTGGTTGGTTCATCGACCCTCGTTTTAAATGTAAAAATATTAATTGCTTGCTCTGGAAGGGGTATATCCCAGTTGGGCAGCACTAGCCAGTGATGAAAGAGGAAAGTTTTTGCCATTTGTTTTGATATTATACTTATTGTAAATGGTTAATTGGATAATTCCAATAAAATATATAAAATAAATAAATAAACAAACATTCATGTCGGGGCATTTTTATCCAAACAGAACGTCTCCAAAAAATCTTTTACTGAGGCAAAAATAGTGTCACTTTATTTATCTCTCATATTATATATCACCTGTTCGGATCGACTGCTACTCTCTGTCCTTTCTTGAAAGCGGCTTTAGGCCCAGTTTCGATAACAGTGCCGCTAAACTCGTGACCCATGATCAGGGGGAACTTATCCGTGCACGGAAACTGGCCCTGAAATATTGAGCAAAATCATCGTATTGGTTATGAATTCGTCTAGCATTATTCGACAACATTGATGATACTTTTTTATGGTAAGTTTTGATCATTTCTTTTGAATAGAGGAAAGACATATTGATTGGGTGTCCCAAGGCTTTCCGGCAAGTAGACCTACCCCCCTTCCCCCATGCTAAATCCCAACACCCCCCTCCCACGCGCCAATCCCCCCTTAGTGAATATATTTCTAAGGTATTTGTAGTCTTTCAGTAATATATTCGTAGTATTTTAGTACTATATTTTTAGTATTTGCCGTGGTGTTAAAATGGTGTTTTCCCAATGCGATTTAGTATTATCTTGAATATGGCTTCGCTACCAATGTTGACTATTTAAATGAATTACACGACTATTTCGAAATCGACATCACAGGAGATATAAATTTTCTAGGATTAAGAATTGACAGTAAATTACAATGGAATGCGCACATCCAACAATTAGCTAGTAAGCTATGTAGCTCGATATACTCTATTAAAAAAATCAGAAGTCTTTGTGGTTTTGCGGCACCCAAATACTAAAAAAAGTATACTTTGCGTATTTTAACTCATTAATGACTTATGGGACTACTATTTTGGGGAAATGCTGCAACCAGTAAAAGAATCTTTCTTTGGAAAAAGAGAGCACTGCGCAGCATGTATCAGGTAACGACTAGGCCCTCATGCAAAGAATATTTCATCAAGGCAAGGGTAATGACTATGTATTCGGTGTTCATATATTAGTGTTTAATGTATGCTAGACAGCTCCTAGCAGAAACACCAATTAATACAGACATTCACTCGCATCATACCCGCTGTAGCTCCCTTTTATGCGTACCCCGAATACGACTGGCAAAAGTACAGAAAAGCTACTTGTACCTTAGCATTAAATTCTATAATCTACTCCCTACAAAATTTAAACAGCTGGAGGACATAAAATTAAAAAAAAACATCACGGAGATGCTGATGAGAGATGCCCTTTCTATAATCTGGCCGAATTTGAGGGCCATGATTTTTCAAATATTGTGCCCATTTAAATTACTTAAAAAAGTAGAGCCATATTGTCTGATTATTTTATATGGTCTTATATCTGTACTTTTAGTTTAAAATGCATAACGTAGATTTAATTTGATTATTTAACATTTTACTGACAATTTGAATATTACGATAAATAATTTTACTACGTATCTTTTCGAATTACTAACTACTTCAAATATTAGGCTTCTATTTTGATTATTTATATTTATAGTTTGACAATCTAATAGTTATATAGTTATATATATATATATATATATATATATATATATTTATATTTTGACACCTACGCAGTGGTGGCAGAGGTATGCGGCCTACCCGCAAAACAACGGACTGACAGCTCTTCAGTCTACCCTAGACAACGACGGCTGCAACGTCACCGAAACGTCGGGTGCTACAAATTTCACGCGGTAAATTCGTTTTCTATCCTATTTATAAAGATACCTAATCTGGTGAAATCGCCAAGAAAAAAAACATATTAGATAAATTACATATTAGTTAAATTTCAAAATGAAAAACCATAGTAGAAATATAAATAGTGGCAATGATGTCAAATTAAAAGACATATCAAAATAAAATAAAAATAAAATCGCATCAAAAATAAAATAATAAAAAAAAATACGTGTGGCACTCGGGGACTGTCGCGGTAGTCGTTTTTGTGTTCGGTTAGACCTAATTTCACAAATTAATTACACTATGTAATACAAACAAAATCTAAAATATTCAAAGCTAAGAATATTAAGAAAATGTTCTTGTTTAACATATATTTTTTTCGAATCGTAAGCAGTACTCTTTTAGACGTAATTATCAGTTTAAAATCATTAATTTTCGTTAAGAAATTTCTTCATTCGGTCGCCGCGCTGGCCTAGGCCCGCGATAAAAGCTATGCAATAGCTTAAAAATAAAACAAAAACATGTATAAAAAGAAATGTTAAATGATCCAATAATTAAATTCCAACATAATATGGAAATAATACCATTTCAATAGTCAACAACTAAAACGCCTGAAGTGTATATTAAAAAAATCCTCTCAATTTTGTAAAATAGCATTTCATGCCCTAAACTTTTTAAATCTAATATACAAATACTATTTAGACTACAAACGATTCAGCACAGCTAATGAACGTAGAAGACTTAGAGACAAAACAATCTACCGTCTAGCTCCGCCAACAAGCCCGTTAGAGGCCAACGCCTTACGGCGAGGCACCGGTAAAGGTACCAGCGGGCAGCCTCGCCCTCTAACTACTAGTTATGGTAGGATATCTCTGTCTAGAGTTAACCTTCAGCATATCTCCGTCCTCCTGACTGGTTACGAGTCCGAAGTCGATTACGCGGCCTCTATTTCTATTTATTTATTTATTGGAATTATTAAATTAACCATTTTACAATAAATATAATATTAAAACAAATGGCAAAAACTTTCCTCTTTCATTCACTGGCTAGTGCTGCCCAACTGGGATATACCCGTTCCAGGGCAAGCAATTTGTATTTTTACATTTAAAACGAGGGTCGTTGAACCAACCAAACACAATAATAATAATAATAATTTTAAAATATATATAATAATAATAAATAAATATAATAATAAAGTTTACAATATTATATAGGAAATAGAAATACTAAATACATTAGAATATACATATACACACATACATACATATATACACAATATATGTTAAGTCAACTTCAAATTATTCTACTACATCGATCATGGCATGGATAGATAAACGCTCTTCTTGCACCAGCCATTTATTTATTTTGCTTTTAAACACATGACAACTGGGGCTGGTTTTAATGTCACTGCTTAATTTATTATAGAGTCTTGTAGCTATGAAAGAGTAGTGTCGCTGTCCGAAAGTCGTCTTCATCCTAGGTACATTTAAATTATCACTCAGGAGTTGTCTAGTGGGTTTCGTGTGCGTAATAATAAAAGATTTATTTTGTTTGGCCACGAAAACCCAACGTAGTGCAGTTTTAATGAATAATAACCTAGCATCCAAAACCTGAGCTTCTTTAAAGAGTTCCTTAGAAGAATATTGATATGGTTTGCGATGCATGATTTTTAAAATACATTTTTGCGCTGTTAGAAGTGGCGTCAGGAGGGTTTTGCAGCACCCACCCCACCCAATTATACCATAGTTAATAAGGGTTTCACATAATGCAAAATACACTATGGTTAGCGTCCTGCGATCCAGAACACTCCTCAACTCTTTGAAAGTATAACCAAGGGTTCTCACTTTCTTTGACACTGCATTGACTTGCTCTTCCCATCGCAATTTATTGTCAACTACAATGCCTAGATATTTGACTGTGGGGGATCTCTTTAGTGGTGCACAATTACACGAGGTTTCAGAGTGACATTTGTGAATGGTTACGTGGTGATTTACTGTTGGCTGACCCCTATTAGTAGGGCTAAAAGTCATATAACTGGTTTTACTCACATTTAGTGTTAGTTTTGCAGTTTCTAGCCAATCACGAATCTCATTCATGCCCAAATTTGCTTTTGTGAGAGTACTGTCCCAATTTGATCCCTTAAAGATAACTACAGTGTCGTCAGCATATGAAATTATTTTTGCTGTCGGTAACTGGCAAAGATCATTTATATAAGTGAGGAAAAGTATGGGTCCCAGGACGCTTCCTTGCGGAACCCCATAGGTTAGTGGTTCAGCGTCACTAAAGTGGTTAAGAATCGACACAAACTGGACTCTGTTAGTTAAATAGCTCTGAAACCATCGGAGACTTGATGACGCTACGCCTATTTTTTTTAATTGTTGTAGTAACCTATTATGAGGCACCGAATCAAAGGCTTTCGCCAAATCTAAAAATACTGCCAGGCACTTTTCTCCCTTGTCTATGCCTTGTACAAGAAAATCTGTTAAGGCTGAGATGGCGTTTGATGTCCCTAGGCCTTCTCTAAAGCCAAATTGATTGTCTGACAGAATAGCGTTTTCTCCTAAGAATTTCATTAATCTTAATTTAGCCACCTTTTCAATAATTTTCGACATTGTATTCAGTATTGAAATAGGTCGATAATTATTCACCTGCAGTTTGTCACCCCCCTTAAAAATTGGTATTACTCTAGCAGTTTTCAAATCGCTCGGAAATACACCACTTCTAAAGCTAACGTTGATTATATGACTGATGGGTACGCTTATATATGACTTAGTAATTTTAAATATATGGGACCCTAATTCATCATTTCCTGCTGCTGACTTATTCTTTAGGCTTTCGATTATCTTCGTGACTTCAGCAGCATTAGTCGGTCTGAGATATAGTGAGGCCTGGTAGATACCAGTATCATTACATGAATCAATTTCTTCATCCGTGACAAATTTTTTGGCTAACATAGGACCCACGCCACAAAAGTGTTTATTAATGTGATTTAGCACTTTTTTAGTGTTATTTTGCAGGGTAACAACTTCATCCTCGATTTGGATTTTGGACAAAGACGAAGTTTTTTTATTTTTTGAATTTGATGCTTCTTTTATTATTTCCCATATTTTCTGAGGGTCTTCTTTCGAGTTTGAAATTTGCGTTTTGTAGAATCTTTGCTTCGTTAATTTAATTAAATTCTTACATATATTTCTATACCGCGTAAATTTTTGTTTTAAAATGAGGTCATCCGGTCGCTTTTTTAAGGTAGCGTGCATTTTATCGCGTTTGTGAATACAAAAGAGTAGACCCTTAGTGATCCAAGGCTTTAGTTTTTTGTGTTTGTGTCTAATTTTAAAAGTTTCAATTGACGTATTTTTATTTACTATTTGACCTAACGAAGTGATAAATGCCCGATATGTTTCATCCGTACTATGCAGAGAGAGAACAGGAGACTCTACCTGCTGTATTACAGCGGTAATTAAATATGAATTTATCGCGGACCTAGGCGTTCTTTGGGATCACGGGATCGGGTGACTCAAGGTTATTTCAAGAGTGGCATGACAGCAGGTCAGCAGGTGGTCATCATCCACCCCCGTTGCTTAGGAGACAGTATATTTTCATAGTCTCCAGACTCCTTCAGCAATTAGTCAGAGTGCACCTCCGATTGGCGTCGCCGAACGATGCGCAAACCGTTCAGTAGCGCCGGGATGCAATCCCGCCGTGAGAAACCGGTCCACAAGCCGTGAGGCCAGACACGCGAGAGTCTTACCCAGGGTAGCCTTCCACACGAGGAGGCTTCTGAATAGGAGTTGAGCCGATCCGAGAACAAAATGGATCTTATGGCCCAAGCTGCACGAAACCATTCGCTACTTACATACACACAGACGCACAGACCTAAAGAGAGACTTCAATCTAGAAATGGTCTTAGTCGTCTCAGGGGGACCGAAAACCGGTCCACCAGCTTGTGAGGCTTGAGACGTAAGATTTTTACCCGGGGTAGCCTTCCGCACGAGGAGGCTTCTGAATAGGAGCTGAATCGTGAGTTGAGCCGATCCGAGAACAAAATAGATCTTGTGGCTCAAGCTGCACGAAACCGTTCGCTGCCTACACACACACAGACACACAGACTTAAAGATAGACTTCAATCTAGAAATGGACTCAATCGTCTCAGGGGGACCGACTTCACCCACAACCTTTTCACCTCTTGCCTTGGCCTAATCGTGCCTGCCATGCATGCCGAATTTTTGGTTAATCGGGTGAAGCGTTTGGGCGCTATCGTGGAGGCTTAGCTCAGTTCTTAAGTGCAGTTGACGGAGGGTGCATGCTTGCCTGTTTCATTTGTATTGACATATTTTTGTTAATTTTAAATCGAAGTGTTTAAAATAAGTACCAACGAAGTAGATATTGGCATTGACTACTTCATTTCACTATTTCTACGTACAATTAACTAAAACTGCGGCATCGTAGTAACGTCGCGGCGCCGCATCGTACACTGTACGTGTGTACGATCATATGGCGAAATCTTTGCGGTGCGGCGCCGCACCGCATCGTGTGGACCGGCTCGGAGTTAAAACGATTTTAGAGCATTCTTTTTCCGGTTGGAGCAAACGCAGAGTCTTAGGGACAACACAGTCCACCATCTCACAACGCTAACAAGCCCGTGAGAGTCCAACGCCTTACCGCAAATCACTGGAAAGTGAACACAGCGGGACGAACGCAACCTCACTCCCTCATTACCAGATTTGGACGGATTTCCCCCTCCTACAGTCTGGTCACAGATTCGAAGTCGCTTGGACGGCCTCTACCTGAAGTTAACAGAGATTTTGACGCGGGCTCCCGTAAGAAAAACTTGTAGAAAAATAATATATAACTCAATAAAACATGATTATTATCAATTTAAGTGCACGCTTTTATTAGGTCGACCTGTATGTAACTATGTAATGGAATCTAAGGTAACTAATTTAACCATCTTCCAAGAATCGTAGCGTCATGAAAATTGGCAGCTGTATGTAGTTCTGATGACAATACAATAATATGGTACTGTCGAACTGATCTGATGATGGAGTCGGAAGATATGAACTGGAACATCATGATGGAACATCGTATCATAGCTGTGTTTGGACTTGTTAGAAAAGTCTTGGAATGAACTTTCACCACGATTAGGTTTCAAGATCTGATGATGAAGCCGGAAGATAGACACTGGCATTCCATGATGGAATATCGTATCATAGCCGTGTTTGGACTGGCTTTTTTTACGTGCATTTATAAAAGCTTGTTTTTAGGTTTTTTTTAAAACTATTAACTTATTTTTATTGTAGGCCTTGATAACGTGACGACATTATATGACCTTCACATAACTGAAAAATATCATATCGGGAGAGCAACTAGGTATAGATAAGATAATACGGCCATAACAACATGATAAATAAGGCCATTTTATGAGCCTTTTTTAAATTACCATTTTTATCAGTATTTTAGTATATCAGTCTGAAAGGTTAGGTTAAATCTGTCTGTATGACTGACTATATATATATATATATATATATATATATATATATATATATATATATATATATATATATATATATATATATATATATATATATATATATATATATATATATATATATATATATATATATATATATATATATATATATATATTTCAATTCTTTATTGAGAAATCACACAGTATTACAGCAATAATATTTTTTTAACTGTATGCAGATTTACAACAAATAAAACCGGTTACGGATTTCAATAAAATTACATAAATTACGTTTTTTTTAACTACTTAATAAAACTAACGTACCTTCAATTTAATTTTTTTCAATTTTAGAAGTACATAAGAGTCGAGTATGCAGGGTGTGTGTATGTGTTTGTGGGAGTGTGTTGAGCGTGTAAGTGTGGAGTGTGAGCGGGTATGATATTAGTAATGGCCTATATAAAATATAATAATAATAATAAAAATAATAATAATCAATAAAAATAGCTAAAAACCAAGTCAGCTTATTGTATCGGTTAGGGTTTGATTTACGGAGTATTTGTAAGTGATTATGGAATTATTAAAGATATCAATACCATTTAAATGGGTATTATAAAGCTCACAACAGTGTGTGAGTACTCCTTTCCTTGATGCATTAGTTTTAAAGCGCGGCAATCGAAACAGGTCAAATTGGCGTGTGGTCCTCATTGGGGCGTTAATATTGATCGCTCCCACCAGGTCAGAGCAATCGAATATACCGTTCATTATTTTATAGAGGCACAGAGCATCATTCAAGTTGCGCCGATAACATAGCGAATTTATTTTAAATAGTAAGGCCGCCTCATTAGTAGTATTACAATAACTTTTCGTCTTGAAATTTAAGTATCGAACGAACTTATTTTGGATTTATTTTCCTTACATTTGGCAAAATATTATGTACGCTCGTAAACACCTAGCAGAAGTCCCGGTGAATAGTGATTTTCATCATCACGATATGAGGAATAAATCTAATCTCCACATAAACCGACAGCGACTTACAAAGTGCGATGCAGTTTTATTCACCAACATTTAAAAAAATGGGGAGGTTATCAATTCGGTTGTAGATTTTGTTTTTTTTTTTAATGTTTGTGACCTTAGAACTCTGCCATAAATTATGAACCGATTTCGAAAATTCTTTTTTTATTCGATAGAATATAAATACTTACAGTTTCTAATCTAATCTGGTCGAATTTGAGGGCCATGATTTTTCAGATATTGTGCCCATTTAAATTACTTAAAAAGGTTGAGCCTTAATGTCTGATTATTATATATGGTCTTACATCTGTACTTTTAGTTTAAAATGCATAACGTAGATTTAATTTGATTATTTAACATTTTACAGACAATTTTAATATTACGATGAATAATTTTACTACGTATCTTTTCGAATTACTAACTATTTGAAATATTAGGCTTCTATTTTGATTATTTATATTTATAGTTTGACAATCTAGTAGTTAATTCTTGACTACCTATGTATGTTCAGTAAAGAGTAGTAACGAGACTTACTACCTAACCCAATTATTTTGACACGTCCAAGAGCGGTCTTGGAAGTGTCAAAATAATTGGACACGACGAAAATGTATTGGTCTCATTTTTATCAAAATCTTGTTTTGATAACGGGATCCATGAGGAATTGAGGGAACTCCTCAATAATATGAAATTGAAAATTTACTTGTTGGTTCAATTCGGATGACAATTCATTTATTTTCATGGTAAGTATAACCTGATTCTACACCCTGGGTCGGCTCCCGACGAGGGAACTCCTCAACGGTCAACAGCACAGACCACAAATTTTGTATAATCATTCAGTTATGATAGCCCGTTCTATGTTTTATCATGAAATGGCTGCTGCACCCAGAGTTGGCTCCCGACGAGGGACTCCTCAACGGTCAACAGTATAGACACAAAATTTTGTATATGTATTCAATTACGACAGCCCGTTCTAAGTTTCACCAAGGACTGCGGCACCCAGGGTTGGCTTCCAACGAGGGAACTCCTCAACGGTCAACAGTATAGACACAAAATTTTGTATATGTATTCAATTACGACAGCCCGTTCTAAGTTTCACCAAGGACTGCGGCACCCAGGGTTGGCTTCCAACGAGGGAACTCCTCAACGGTCAACAGCACATGCATAAAATTTTGTATACGCATTCAATTATGATAGCCCGTTCTAAGTATCATCATGACATGGCTGCTGCACTTATAAAAAAAATGACCTAACTAGATAGCGCATGTTCGTTTAAAAAACACAATGGTTATTATTCAAACCCAATGAAAACTCCTAACTATTATAGATACTAGATAGCGCATATTCCAAGGAAGACACCAATTAAATGATAGCAATATTAAATATAGCACCAATTTATTCCATTTTATTCATTTTATACCATTCTATTCAAAATACCACTTTATTCAAAAAAAATATTTAAAAATGGCTTCTTGACGACATAGGTCGTTCAAGGACAGAGAACGAACTTCTGCAAGTCATATCTTAAAAAAATATATATATTTCTGCATAACTTTACTATTATACTATATAATATGATATAAGATATTAAACAAAATGTACTATATTGTAATATAATGCAAAAGAAGAATACTATAATATATTTAGATCGTTATATTTATATATTTGTGTATGTATGTATATGTATGTGTGTATGTGTATATGTATCTATATGAGTAGCTACGTCAGTTAGGCTTCTCCACCTAAGTTATAAAATAAGTCGTATGCCCAGATACAGGCTATATTTGGCCTAGTTGGGTATGCGCTGAGCATGGTCATGTGAATGTGGGTCGTTGTTTCTTCGCACCATTACTTGGTATGACCATTTTTATGTGTTTTATAATTATGTTTGCAACAAAAAAATAAATAAATAAATAAAATTTAATTATAGTTAAAATTATGAAAAAGTGTTTTGTTATATATTAGTTTTATAAGCTAAGATCTAAATGGTTACGAAATTGTTGTAGTAAAACATTGTTATGGATTTGTTATAGATTATTGTCCGAAATTTTTATGAATTAGGTTAGATACCTCGACTGTTTTCTGCTATTTCTTCGAAGCGGTCACCGTAAGCAAAAGGCTAAATACGTAGTTGAAGATGGCAATTTGGACTCTTTATTAATGTAACGCATCATAACAGGTGAACGAACGTAGGTATATAATTTGGTGTGCACACCAGCCACAAGCGACGAAATGACGATTCGATAACGAGCCGAATCTGTCAAAATATCGCGTCAAAATCGCTCGAAATCAATGTCATGTTTCTAATATTTTCCTCATCCTACTACTATTATAAACGTGAAAGTTTGTAAAAATGTATGTTTGAATGTTTGTTACTCTTTCACGCAAAAACTACTGAATGTATTTTGATGAAACTTACAATAATATAGCTTACACATCAGAATAACACATAGGCTATAATTTATAAAGATATATAGTTTTCTATCATCATTATCCCAATTTTCCATCACCACGCGGGTGAAATCGCGGGGCGCAGCTAGTTTTTCATATTTTTCAATGCATCTAAATCAAACTCCATAAATTTCTCTCTTCGGCCTTCCCAAAATAATATCTTCAGTATTAGCTATGGTGATAAAGTAATAGAAAATGTTGATCATACGAAATTTAGGCATTCATATTGATAGCAATCTGCAATGGTCGACTCACCTAGAAGAACTGAGCAAAAAATTAAGTAGCGCCACATTTGCCGTAAAAAAAATCAAATTATTATGTGGCTTTGAAGCTTCCAATTCTGTCTACTTTGCCTATTTCCATTTCGTATTAAGTTATGGCCTCATGTTCTGGGGAATGGCGGCAAATGTTATAAGGGTCTTTCGCCTACAAAAACGAGCGATTAGAAATCTGTTCTCAATATCTTCGCTAACATCTTGCAAGTAGTACTTCATCGAATCTGGTATCATGACTTTGTACCCCGCCTATATATACCAAAACATCATGTATACGAGAAAAAATATCGAGACTACCTCAACTAACTCAAATATTCATTCGCATAATACGCGAAATAAAGAGGACTTGCGTCATTTTAAGGTGCGAGTAAGGTTTGGAATAGCTTTCTCTGCCAATCTTACTTATTCTACAACAAACTTCCATTAGACATCAGGGGCCTTGGGGAGGTTCACTTTAAGAAAAATTACAGGGTATTTTGACTAAAACCCCCATATAGCATTAAGGATTTCGACAATATCAATTTTTCGCAGCTCTATTGACCTACTTGACTATTATTATTCCTTATTCTGTCTATTATTGACTATTTTACAATTGCGTTTTTTTCTTCTTCTGACTATTAATTATAATTATTATTACTGATTTGTTTTGTATTTGTGTTTTTTCTTTAAAATATCTTCCCGTATGAGAATTTGTGATATTATCCAATATTTGTTTGATTATTTAGTACTATTGTCCACATGAAATTTTTACGAAATTATGTAAGAATTTTGATGGAACATATTGGAAAATGTTGTTTCCTCTACATAACCTAGAAAATCTGCGCTTGGATGTTCAACGTTCATACCTTGCAATACCGACGTTCATATCTTATACCTTAATAGGTATTTATTTAAATATTGTAATTGTTATTTTTATTAGTTTTGAGATAACCAAGTGTAGGAATTCCTATCAACTGGTTTGAAATAAAAAAAATAGCTGAATGTCATACAGCACAGTACAACCCTCCCCCTCCTCAGAGCGGGGGTGGTGGCTGCTGATCTTACGGCGACTGCTCTTGAAACGACCATCGGCTATCCGATCCCGGGTGGAACATGCCGGGCAAAGGACGCCGTGGTCCGCCATAGATTCGGTTTACACCGTTTCACCGCTTCGTAAGGGAGAGGACCGCGCAAGCGACCTCGAACTCGTAACCAGCCGAGAGACCGGAGTAATCTGGTCGCAATTGGAAGAAAGGGAGTGAGTGTAAGCACGCTGGGTAACATACCTAGGTATCTCGCGGATAAGGCTTCGGCCTCATACGGGCATGTGGCGGAACTTGATGGTGGACTGTTTCGTCTTCTGCGTTCACTTCACGGGAGATAGAACGAACAATCGTTAAAAGTTCCTGAGGTGACGGGTTCGCCCGTTGTAGTTGACAGCTCTATCTGTTGTTATACATTGTTTTGGCAATGAATTGATTTTTTTGACTAGGTATTTTATAATAAATTTTATATTTTTTAACATATATTAAATATTATTGACTTTTTTTTAATCATAGCTTATCTTTCTCTTTACTTTAGTTTTAAGTCAATTCTTTTTGTCACACTCTATATTATGGTTTTTTTTGTTTAATGACCATATTTTCGCGCAAATTAGTTTTATGAGAATTTTAATAACACTTTTACATAATTTATTGTAATATTAGAGTCCTGTCCACCCTAGAACGGGCTAGTCCCAGTTGGGTGACAGAACCAAATAAGCAAAAGGTTAAGGTTTTGCCATTCGGTTCCTGTTATTTTTATAAACAAAAACAATGTATTATAGTAATCAATTCTTAAATAAAAAATAAGTAAATAAAAGATATTAAAACTAAAATTTAACAATGTTGTTTCGACCCTACGACGCATCTGTGTACCGAATTTGAAGTCTCTAAAGGGCTCCCTAGACGATCAAGCATGCTTGTCAAGCATCGCGTCCCGGGCTGGGAGAGGATCGTCAACCGCAGGAAATCTGCAAATATTTTTTTTTAATATTTACGAAAAATACCTAATTGTGTAGTTTTATACCAGGAAGTCAATCATTCATCAATCAATTACGTCTAATTAACGTGAGTCCCTGGTATAAACTACAAAATTAGACATGTTTGGTAAATATTACAAAAAAATATTTTTGCATATTTCCTGCGGTTGACGATCCCCTCCCAGCCCGGGACGCGATGCTTGACAAGCATGTTTGATCGTCTAGGGAGCCCTTAAGTCCAATGTATCAAAATTGAAGTATGACTAGCGTGCAACCTGGTGGACCGATTTGAACCACAATCTTTTCAACTCTTCCCATGACCAAATGATGCGTGACAATCGTTCGAAGCGTTTGGGTCATGGAGGAATACACAGAGAGACAGACACACAGATGCACAGAAGTTCGTCTATAATACTTTTCTTGCCAGGAAAGTAATATGAGAAACTCCCTTGAGGCACAGTATATCAGACATTAGCTTCTCTTAGAACAAAATTGAAATCAAAGCGAATACGTCACGAGTCGTAAGGGCTCGGATATGGTCGCCAGATGTCGGCTACTCGGCCCCAAACGTTCGAAAAAATCGCCAGCTTTTACCTGCGCGTATCGCTAACCTAAGGCGTTCGTCTAGACGTAGGTACCCATCTGCCCACATTCCCCTTACCGTCTTCCTGCAATGCCATGTAGCTCGAGAGTAAAGCTACTGTGCTTGAGGGCACACTCGAGTAGCTATTTGGGTGTGGTTTCAGAATAGTAAACGGCCAAGTTAGGGCACACTTGAAATGGGGACCCCTTAACGGGATACTTAATTATCGTATGTGAATACAGCTGTTAGTATATTGCTACTGTAGTTTTTCTAGAAATATCGAAGATTTCTAACATTATGTATACTGCCGTCGTAAATGAAAACACAGTAACCTGAAAAAAGACGTTTTGAGAAGAACGCGGTCAATGTTCAGTTGTTAAATATTTGTTTTCATTAACAAAGTAATCAATATAGATTATTTCTTTTAATCTTTAATGTTAAAAAATAGTTAGAACTTCAATTCTGCATACAAATATATATTAAATTATAATTGTTTAATTAATTAAATTAGATATTGTGTTTTAAATCAGGAAAATAATTTGATAAATTTTATATTTTTAACTCAAAAATAGTGAGTAACTGAGTGTTATAGGTAATTTTTACATACTACTGTGTTCTAACCATGTAAAATAAATATATATTTTTAAATAAATAAAACACTGCAGGCACCTTAAACATAGTAATTGAGAAACATAGTGATTAATTAGTGTATTAATAAATTAACTTTTAACAAAATTTTACCTAAAACCAAAATCTGAAGAAGCAGTGTTGTAACAAAACAAAAATATTTCTGAAATGCTTATAAGTATTAAAAAAGATCACAGTAAATAATAGGTTACTGTATTTTAACTTAAAAAATTATACATACTGTGTTTTTTATTAAAAATATTCTGTTTTTTTTTAATACTCTGTTTTTATCTAAGGTATCTCGGTAACTATCCATCGACAGAAAAACCGAAAAATTTGCCTTATAGTACTCCAACTCGTGATTTAAAGAACCAAACTTGTATAAACACAGTAAATAAAGTTACTGTGTTTTCATTTACGACGGCAGTATAATTCAAGCGACAAATCTAAAATCAGTAATTTCAGACCAACTAGTTAATTAACTATATTCAGTAACATTTTAGAGTCAGTTGTTTAATTGTTGGTTGAGCTATTTAGAGCACCGGTTATTTTTTAAATAATCTTACACTAAATTAAAAGTAATTTCTTAACTCTCCGTATACTAGGTGACTAAATCTCACATGACATACTAGGTGGGGTTTTTATATACCCCGAAAATAAAATGAAATAAAATCAACAAAAATCATACTTTATTGCAGTTATTATTAGGAAAATTTTTATAGTAACTAAGAATAGATTTAAGTAAAACATATATTTATTTATATATATTTTTACCCGACTTCATACCTTCTATTATTGGAGCAAGATCTAGAGAGTCAATTGGATTTAAGTAGCTGTCAATTGGATTTAAGTAGCTGAAGTGCCTTTGAAACTATATTTTCGAAAATACAGCACATAAGGACGACGTTATTAGAATCGCGCGGTGTGATATCACATACTGCCACAGTTTTTTTTTAACTAATAAAAAGTCATAAAATAAAAATAAAAATAAACAATGTTACGTAGCGCATTGTTCGACCCCCCCCCCCCCCCTAACGCCCCTGTAATGCATCGTAACGTTTTACAAGACCCGCTTCCCACCAAATTGCGTTATGTGATACTTGAACGTCCCCTTACTAGCTAATTGATGGATTTATGTATTCCAATAAAAAGTAGTCCATAAGTTATCAATGAGTTAAAAAACGCAGAATATACTGATTTGGCTGCCGCAAATCCACAAAAGCATACATTCAAAAGCTCTTCATAACGATATGTTTAAAATTGGCAGATATCATCGACAGAAAGCGAAGTCTATTACTTACATGCATGATATGTATATCGGTTCCGCAGACTCCAGCATAGGCCACCTTTACGATGACGTCATGGTCGCCGATCGGCTTCGGTATTTCCTTGTCTTTGACGAACTTTAATGCTGGTTTAGCATTTTTATCGAAGAGTACAGCCTCCATTACGTCGATGGAGATTACCACTGAGCTGTATAAAGCGTCCGCACACCGTTGAATTTGGAGCTATTGTGATAATCGAGGGGGACGTTGTTAGGTATATTTTTGCTTCAACGAACGGCGGCAGATGTCGAGATAATTGTGACTGATGTGTACAGCGCGGTCAAAACATCTTGGGATATGTTAAAAATTTCTAATTCATTTTATTTAATTTATTCAAGAAAAAAATACAGATTGTAGTAACTTAAAACTAGGCATTACTTACTTTTATTAATTTAATTACGTTCATTAATTTAATACTTTAATTAATTAAGTTACGTTTAATATTGCTATATAAGACTATTATATAATTCTACTATACTATATGTATTCTACTATATATACTATTATTCTAGACTATAGCAAACGAGACAGAGCAATACGTTAGAGCGTAATATGAAATGATTATATTTATTATATCCAATGATTATCTAAGCTTTCTTATTTTACTAGGTAGGTAATACTTTTTAACAATTTTTATACTGCATACTATATATTTAACTAATTACCTTATTGCTAAGAAACGCCATTATCGTACTTTGCAGTTGTGCTAGCTTAGTTCACCGTCCAAATATCCAATTCTGGCTCAGCCGAATATAGTGCATTTAGGGTACGAAGCGTCCGCACCGTGAAGCAGTGTTGAACGATGTTAGTTCTAGCTCGCGGTAATGCGAACAATACGTGAGTCCTAGCACGGCAGTAATTGGCTGGTACAAACAGACCGATTCTTCTAAGGATGGTCGGATTATCAACGAACCCCCTAAGCAGTTTATAAATGTGGCGGATTGCCAGCGAATCTCTTCTTACGCTTAGTGAGTTATACCCAACCATCTCCAGAATAAATGCCTTAGGATATAGAAGTGGATGGCTGCCCATTCAGCATGCGCATAACTTGCCATAATACCCAAGGACAAAACTACAACTTTCCATTTTTTCTTTCTTTCTCAAAATGAGCTTATTGATGGGTGAGCTTATTAATCACTTTCATCGCCGAACGCTTCAATCAGTAAATAGGAATTAAGATGAAATTGTTAAGAACATATTCTGGGGTACTAAATGCTGATTTTCAACCTTTGCTGGATCAGCGTTACAGAGTTAGTTACTTCTACGCTGTTAGTTGAACAACGTAGAAGCAGAACGGTTCTTTATTAAATACTAGCTGACCCCTGCCCACTTCGTTGGGCGGTAAAACTTTTTACTTGTGATGAAATTATGAGTGTGGCTCGGTTAGTACTGAGTGCTATGATTTATTTCCTGACTGCCTAAAGAAGGGTTGTATTTTTACTGCATATGTATGTATGTATTTGCATGCCAATTTGACTATATTACCGTTATTTGTGAGTGTCATCTTGTGAGTGTCTTATCTCTTTAACCATTTATGCAGTAGAAGGGAAATTATATGAAGTTAAAGGGAAAAGTCTTTTGTTTTAAACACTTGAGACGATAAATTTACTTATTTTGATAAGAATTCCTAATTGTTGACCAATAAACATGACCTAACGATTTAAAATATTTTTTTAATATAAAAAACTACTTTTTGTGACTTAAATATAAAAGTTAGACATATGCTGTCGCTGACTTTTTTGTAGGCATTATTAAGCTCTATAACTTTTCTCTAGAACTTAATCATATATCTCTCATCATTAAGGCAGCGTTAGTTAGAAACATTTTCGTTCGACCATTTTTTCTCCGACTTACTTCGCAAATCCGACTACCACGAAAAAATCTTTTCATTTTTCGGATTAATATATAGCCTATGACACTCACAAATAACGTGGCTTTCTATTGGTAAAAGAATTTTCAAAATCGGTTCAGTGGACCCAGAGATTACTGCCTACAACCTCACAAACTTTACCTCTTTATAATATTAGTATAGATAGATTACGACACGGTCGCGGTTTCATACCTATGTCGTATGCAGTAAAAGGGAAAAGTCTTTTGCTTTAAACACTTGAGACGATAAATTTACTTATTTTGATAAAAATTCATAATTGCTGATAATATGACCAATATCAAAATCGGTTCAGTAGATCCAGAGATTACTTCCTACAACCTCACACACTTTACCTCCTTATAATATTAGTATATGTCAGCTTTTTATATAAGTTTTAGGTCTATTAAAAAGTTGTTTTATATGCAGTATATATGCGAAATTTCGATATTTTAAATTTTGTTTTTGCGGAATGTCTGTTTTCTTTATGCGAAAATTCCGAAACCTACCTCTAATTATGATCCTACGATAACTAAAGTAATAGTTTCAATAATAAAAAAACACGCTTTTCTAAGTTCTGCACTAAAAAGCCAAAAATTAAAAGCAAAAAGTAATTGACCACTCTGTTATCACTTTATCCCGTAAAGGACTTAGTGTAAGCCATTTTTGTAATTAACTATATTATTTGAGTGTAAAAGTGTTGGGCTTTGTCAGGGGCGTAGCTACCGCCGTATCTGCCGTATCAATTATACGGGGCCCCCGGGCCACGGGGGCCCCCAACCTGACCTGACCTGACCTGGCGACCTTAGTAGTATGTTCGAAATGTTACAACCGGGGAAACTCCTGTCTTCTTCAAACTAAGAGATTTTAAACGCTTCCGGAAAACTGTCAGCTAAATACAGTAAAGACATCTCAGTTATTCTTTTTGACCAATTAAAGGCTCTAAAAACATGCTTAAAATCTAAAATTCAAAAAATTCATTCCATTAAGGAACTCCTTGAATTATTGCTGATAAAATTCAATAGTCTTGCATGCATGCTTTTTATTCTTGAACCTTCCAGTTACAACTGCAACTGCTGAAAGAAGTTTTTCATAATTAAAACTGATAAATAAATACCTGAGAACTTCGATGGAACATGAACGACTGTCAGCAGCGCCGGCTCGAGGAAACTTGGCGCCCTAGGCAAAAGACTAGTATGGCGCCCATTTAAAAAAATCACAACACATTAATTGTCTAATTTTTAATCAAATAACTAGAGCACAGATATGACTTACCTACTTATATATAATTATAATACAAACTTAAAAAAAAAAACAACTGACTTCAAAATAATTCATGCACCTATTTTCCAGTTATTTTGATTTTAAAACCAAACTACTAAACCAATTTTGATTAAATTTCTATGGGACCAATCTAAAAGTATATTCTTTCAAATACAAAAAGAATTTTCCAAATCGCTTCATAACCTCAACCGAATTGAGAACCTCCTCCTTTTATTGAAGTCGGTTAAAAAGAGAATATATCCACCTTCTTTAGCTGTACGGAGTGAAATATAAGAATTTTTTAAAAGACTAATTAGAGATTAAATCAAGCAAGTTTTATTTTCCTTGCCTTTATTTTAGGAAAAGTGAAAACGATATCCTTTAAATCTATTGTTTGAGCTATTTCTTGTTTTATAGATAAAGTCGATAACCCCACAAGGTTTTCTTGTGTCATTGTGGAGCGCAGATACGTTTTAATTAGTTTTAATTTAGAAAAACTGCGCTCACCATTGGCCACAGACACGGGAAGTGTCAGCAACACCCTTATTGCAGTTACTAAATTAGGTAAGATATCTAGTAACCCATTTTCACAAATATAATTTAAAAGTTCTTGTGGCGCAGTGTTATTTGCTACTCTTCTTGCAATAGCTTGTAATTCGCTGTATAACTCAGTTGCATCAACATCCTTAGAGTCTCCATGACTAAGAGATTCTTCCAACTTTACACAGTATTCCAGAACATCTTTGGAGGTTTTATTCTGCATCTCATGAACGTTATAGAGAAATCCAAAAACATGAATTATTTATCTGATTAAACCTATCATCGATTGAATTTATTGCTGTATCCAGCACGACAAAATAAAAATTTATTTTGAACTGGTCTTTTCCATCACTTAAGGGCTCATCTTTCGAACCGTTCATCGATTCGCGTGGTCGTGTCGCAGATATGCTCTGATACATACGCTACCAGATCGCCTCGCCGCGCCGCCCCCCAAAATACGAGCGCCCCAGGCAATTGCCTAGTTTGCCTATATAGACGGTCACTGTTGTCCATAGAGGCAGAAACTTTAGAAAAACTAAAGTGATCATCAGCTATAAATGATTTAATAAATCAGTTTCTCGAAAAAAAGGCAAGGAGAGTGTATATTTAATTTGAATTGTTTGTAAAAATTTTGGAAAGTGCAGAAAAAGTGACAAAAAAAAGTGAATATGGATGTCGGCTATCATAATACCATTATTTTTAAAAATTTAAACATTTCATTAATCATCAACATGGAAAATAAACTCAGAATTTTCAAACTCCCTTTACCATAAATTGGGTTTCTTACCAAATTATTTATAATTTTTTTTTAAGTTGGTCCTCTCCAAGGCTTTTCATTTGCTCTGGAATCTTATATACATGCAGAATCGTTTAAAATAAACATTATTACCTATAGCGAAAAAACATAGCTCTATGCATATAAATATGCTGTATTTAAATATATAAATACATATATTTAAATATATCCCAATACAAGCTGGGATTTCCTTCGCTACTTTTTAAGTAGATTTTACTAATTTTATTTTAAATAAAAACATCATTATATATGAAATGCTTATGTTTGAATGAGATATAATTACGGATGTGCACGACTTTCGACGGTGCAATGTAAGTTTAAAGGTCCTTTTGCAGTCGACTAACGATCACTATTCATCCATATTTTAAAATAATGGTATTATGATAGCCGACATAATACCATATTCACTTTTTTTTTTAAATATGAAAGCATATTGCTGGATTGAGAATAAAATATTTTTTCTTTGATTATTCTACATAGAATTTACATTTCTATTTTAATATATTATTCTCCCTGACTCTTAAATCACATTAGTATATTTTGATTATTTGTATGTAGGTAATATTGAATGTAATATTACAGCCATGACAACTTACAATTACATTTTTAGCATTTAATTTTGAGACGCATCTAAGTGTAGGAATGCCTATCTACTGTGGAGTAGTTGATTGTATTGTATTGTATAACAGTATGTATGTCCAAGTTTCCTTTTTTTTTACATTTATTTATAAAATAAAAAAATAAAAGAATTCCAGTGCCAACCTTTCGGCTCCATCGGATGGAAAGACCCTGGAAATCATTTATGACCAAAGTAGGTACGTACATCTCAAGCCGATTCAACAATTGAAATACAACTCGGATATTTTGTTTCGTTATGCAGTTGCTGTGACTATGTCAGCCCTCTAATACTTCTGGGAAAAAGTTATGAAAATTTAAAAACGGAAAAGTTAGAAAAAAGCCGCCTGACGAGGGTTAAAAGCCAAAGTCGTTAAATCACCAAGTAAGTTGATGGCCACGATATTTTGGGAATGTAAAAGGATCCCGCTTTTTTATTTTGTTATTAGCCGGTTTATATAGGCCGTGAAATGATGCAATACAAAAATATTCCGAGTAAAAGTATTGTTTCATTGTGCTGATTCATATCTGCACGAGTCGAAATAATAGCTGAATTGTGTCTGTGGCTTTCACTGGAAGTCGATGCATTTGTTGATCGCATGTAATGGACTTAAGGTCCGCTACATGTCCGTTTTCTCAAAGACCTAGGTGACAATCCTGATCGTAGATCAAATGGCCAAGGCACCGCAACATAATCGAATTAATCCAAACAAATATTATTTGTACATAAATAATAGGTATGTTTCTGTTTATTTCTTAAACAGTACGGTAAATAAAGTGGCCGTCGAATTTGATGGGTTTCACTTAGTTATTATTATTATAAATGTTATATTTGGTATATTTTTTGGGTCCCATCAAACTTGCAGAAGGCAAATTTGCAGACGGCAATCTTGCAGACGGCATTCTTGCAGGCGGCAGTTTTGCAGAAGGCAATCTTGCAGAAGGCAGTTTTGCAAATGTCAAAATGACCTAACCTAACCTAACAGAAAAACTTAAAACATTTTTTTTAATGTTTAGTTTGATGTATAAAAGTCATCCACTACAAGGATGCCGGTAATTAATGTCACTTCGATTTTAGGGAAAGAAAAACCTAACCTAACCTAACCTAACAAAAAACTTAAAAACTGTACTGAAGGTTGCCGCCTGCAAGGTTGCCGCCTGCAAGTTGCCTCCTGCAAATCTGCCCTCAACAAATTTGGAGCTGTCAAAAGTGACATTTGTGCAAAATTGCCGCATGCAAAACTGGCGCCCCCCTATTTTTTAAGGGTCCCATCAAACTTGCAGAAGGCAAATTTGCAGACGGCAATCTTGCAGACGGCATTCTTGCAGGCGGCAGTTTTGCAGAAGGCAATCTTGCAGAAGGCAGTTTTGCAAATGTCAAAATGACCTAACCTAACCTAACAGAAAAACTTAAAACATTTTTTTTAATGTTTAGTTTGATGTATAAAAGTCATCCACTACAAGGATGCCGGTAATTAATGTCACTTCGATTTTAGGGAAAGAAAAACCTAACCTAACCTAACCTAACAAAAAACTTAAAAACTGTACTGAAGGTTGCCGCCTGCAAGGTTGCCGCCTGCAAGTTGCCTCCTGCAAATCTGCCCTCAACAAATTTGGAGCTGTCAAAAGTGACATTTGTGCAAAATTGCCGCATGCAAAACTGGCGCCCCCCTATTTTTTAAGGGTCCCATCAAACTTGCAGAAGGCAAATTTGCAGACGGCAATCTTGCAGACGGCATTCTTGCAGGCGGCAGTTTTGCAGAAGGCAATCTTGCAGAAGGCAGTTTTGCAAATGTCAAAATGACCTAACCTAACCTAACAGAAAAACTTAAAACATTTTTTTTAATGTTTAGTTTGATGTATAAAAGTCATCCACTACAAGGATGCCGGTAATTAATGTCACTTCGATTTTAGGGAAAGAAAAACCTAACCTAACCTAACCTAACAGAAAAACTTAAAAACTGTACTGAAGGTTGCCGCCTGCAAGGTTGCTTCCTGCAAGGTTGCCTCCTGCAAATCTGCCCTCAACAAATTTGGACCTGTCAAAAGTGACATTTGTGCAAAATTGCCGCATGCAAAACTGGCGCCCCCCGAGGATAACCAAACCGAAGGTATTTTTTCGTTTTTAAATATGGCCACACTTTTGACATTTCGATTCAATGACAGCTGTCTGTCATATGTGAAAATATATTTAAAACGTCGACTCCTGTTTTGATACAGAGTTATTGCACGTTTAATACATAAACTTTTAACCGTATTTTAACGATTTCCGACAGGGATTTCGTGCCATTTTTTATCAGATTCGCGTCGTTGACGTTCAGCTCCGCCGTAAGTACAAAACAAATTAATAAATGAAAATATTTGACATGTCGACGTGTTCAAATAGAGATACGTTTAATGTGCGTAATGTAAAAAACAATGTTTTAATTTCCTAGGTCTGTTTCGTTATATATGTAGGTTTGTGTATGTTTATCTCTTAGTTTTACGCGGCTAATGGTATTGTGATGTAACGCCAATTAAGGTATGTAGAATTATGAAGAATAAGGGTAGAGACAGACCGAGCCTATGTATGTACGCAACTTGTATGCTACGAGAAATGTTTGGAGATTACCATTAACCCGTCGGACGCCAACAATGCCTATAGGCATTTTGCGTCGTTTGACAGCCTTCATCTTTTACGCATCGGCGGGCCACACTCACACATGAGGTGCGGAGGAGTTTCCTCTGCCTCTCGGCGCTAAGATCTTAGCTTTTTCACAAAGAATAGGACCCGAAATTGGGTTTCCCATAGAAAGTTTCTGCGAAAACCGCTTGAAAACGGCAACTTCTAAATCTTTGTTTGTTGCTGCCTACATTGATTTTCTTGAAGAACTTCCGTTTTCGTTTTCAAGCACTGACATGAAGTTTAACCCCTCAAGCAGCAAACGGGACAATTGTCATAGAATTGAAATTACCGTAGAGCAGCAAAGGGGACATCTGTCCCAGCCGAGATCGGCCGATTTTTTCCAATTATTTACTCTTGATACCTCACATACTGTGGTAAGTGCGAAAAGAGGAGAAGATTCTCTGTCGTTAACTCGTTCGTTCATTATTTTTCATACAGTCGTCATTTTTTAATCTATGATTGAACCAAACCAAACCAAAAACTTCAATATTCATGTTGATTTTCAACACCGAATATTTTTTTATTTTTGTATGGGTATAAGTAAAACGAAGTGATAGGTTGAATGAAGCATATTATAATTATTATAAAAGTGTGCACAATTTCTTGCATAGGCTGATTTATTTCCAGAAAAAACATAGAAATGTTGGACAAGGCAGTTTTTTTTCTGTACCACAACTTTGACAGATAATTCTGAATAATGCTTATTGCTTTAAAAAAGGACGTTACACTTATGTAATAACAAATTTCAACAGGAACATAAAACAGGTCTTCTTTATATTATACGATCCGTATAGTAGTTTCGGAGTAATCGGCGTTTTCCTGAAACGCTATATTTTTGTTGTAATGTAATCTTCTTCTTCGCGTTCTCTAAGAGACACTACAATTCAAACGTCAGCGCTCGAGGGGTTAAAAGTGTAGGTTTGCTCGTTTCCATCCTAATTTTGAATAATCAGCGATTTGGATAGTCAGTGTTCGGATAATTGGAGTTCTACTGTAATGTCATAAAAACTGAAATTAAAATATCTTATTATTGTTATTTCAGATGTCTATTGCTGAGAGAAGGGTCATATTGGTCACTGGAGGAACAGGTTTAGTGGGGAAAGCAATTCAGCATGTAGTTAACGAAGAAAAATTATCAAAAAGCCCAGAGGCCGAGAATGAAACATGGATTTTTGTCGGGTCAAAGGATGCTGACCTTTGGTAAGTGAGCAAGATGGGAATTTATGTCTTTATTATATACTAGCTGACCCGTGCCCACTTCGTTGGGCGGTAAAACTTTTTACCTGTGATGAAATTATGAGTGTGGTTCGGTTAGTACTGAGTGCTATGATTTATTTCCTGACTTCCAAAAGAAGGGTTATATTTTTACTGCATATGTATGTATGTATTTGCATGCCAATTTGACTATGATACCATTATTCGTGAGTGTCTTCTTGTGAGTCTTATTTGTGAGCGTATTATCTCTTTAACTATTTATGCAGTAAAAGGGAAATTATATGCAGTAAAAGGGAAAAGTCTTTTGTTTTAAACACTTGAGACGATAAATTTACTTATTTTGATAAGAATTCATAATTGTTGATAATATGACCAATAAACATGACCTAACGATTTAAATTATTTTTTAATATAAAATACTACTTTTTGTGACTTAAATATAAAAGTTAAACATATGCTGTCGCTGACTTTTTTGTAGGCATTATCAAGCTCTGCAACTTTTCTCTAGAACTGTAACGTCCCGTTCCAATGTGTAACGTCCCGCTCGGGACGATCGCCTACCTATGGCAAAATGTCTAATGGGCAGTTAAAAAAAATCATATTCAATGCGATCATTATACAGTTCTTCTTTTTATGATCCGTATAGTGGTTAATAACTTATGGACGTTTTTCTCAAGGCCGTCGATTCACGCCGATTTCACGCTCGACGGTTTCACGTTCGAAACGGTACGGGCGATTTTTACTTCACAAATTAAAGGGTTAATCATATATCTCATCGTTAAGGCAGCGTTAGTTAGAAACGTTTTCGTTCGACCGCTTATTCTCCGACTTACTTTATAATCCGACTACCACGAGAAAGTCTTTTCATTTTTCGGATTAATATATAGCCTATGACACTCACAAATAACGTGACTTTCTATTGGTAAAAGAATTTTCAAAATCGGTTCACTAGATCCAAAGATTACTTCCTATAACGTCACAAACTTTACCTCTTTATAATATTAGGATAGATTTATTATACATTTATGAATTTATATATTTATGGAGTCATGTATCTTATTTTTAAAATGGTCCACAACATGGTTGGCGAAGCTAAACGAAGCTAAACTTCACATTAGCAGGGACAACCGCAAAGAACAGTACAATATAGTGCCGAGGCCGTTACAACTGATCGCAAAGCAAAAGGATCTGGGCATAACGATAACGAGCGATCTTAAGGTGGGTGAGCATATTACACAGATAGTGAAAAAGGCTAGCTCAACTACGTACCTCGTCCGCAATTCCACTTAACTTCTACAAAAACATCCTTGCTGGAATCAGCCAGAATAATACTGGTCTAAGGTATGGCGGTACAACCATGAGCGATGTGGACTTAAAGAAGTCTCTCTTGCGAGGAGATTACAACAACAACAGTATGGCTTATGCTATTGGCCTGTAATGCCAGAATGATTGGACAACAATTGGAGACTTTTGCATTGCTCTCCTCCAATGCACTGGAGGGTAATGCTCTATGACTGGATACCAGAGATGCTGAAATTTTATTTAAATGCCTTTCAGCATACACTTCCAGACCTCAGCAGCCTCGCCCTCTGTAGCAATACCCCTTGCACAGCTAGACATATTCTTATAAATAGGATAGAAAACGAATTTACCGCGTGAAATTTGTAGGACCCGACGTTTCGGTGACGTTGCAGCCGCCGTTGTCTAGGGTAGACTGAAGAGCTGTCAGTCCGTTGTTTTGCGGGTAGGCTGCAAACCGCTGCCGCCACTGCGTAGGTTATAACGGTGGTGGGGGGCCGGGCTCGGAGCGCGGGAATTGATACCTTCTGCATCCTGAAAGGCAACATTCAAACGGTGAAAGAATTCCTGGGTCATCTAAACTCCATACACCCAAAAATCAGTTTCACCTATGAAGTAGAGAAGGACGGCTCCTTACCATTTTTGGATGTCAAAGTGACGAGGAGAAGTGACAATACTCTCGGACATACGGTATACCGGAAGCCCACACATACGGACAGATATTTGCATGCAAGCTCACACCATCATCCCTACCATCTACGTTCAGTGCAAACGTCGCTCGTGAATCGAGCACGCGATCTATGCGACACTGAGCATTTTCCGAAGGAGATGGAACATGTCAATGATGTCCTTAGGAAAAATGGATACGGAAAATATCACGAGACACGCACACGATCTAATACGGACGAGACTCAAAAACCGAGCAGATCAAGAGCATTCTTACCATACGTCAAGGGCGTGACTGATCGAATAAGTAAGATGCTAAACAGATTCGATATAAAAACGATCTTCAAACCGACCCAAAATATAGCTCGATTTTTGAGGCCTGTAAAGGATGTAATACCACTGCAAATCCCGGGTGTGTATAAAGTCGAATGCAGCTGCGGTCTAGCCTACGTTGGACAAACGAAACGGCCCATAGCCACGCGACTGACAGAACACATCAAAGCTGTTAAAAACGTTCAGCGAGAAAAATCGGCGATCTGCGAACATATATTGGATAGCGGAAGTAACCACTGGATGCAGTTTCAAAATCCCATTATTCTATCCAAGGAACAATTCTACTTTCCTCGCATGATCCGGGAAGCCATTGAAATAAGAAGAACTCTGAACTTCAATAGAGATGACGGCTACAAACTCTCTTCTACGTGGAACCCTCTTCTTAAAATGTTCCCGCCGCCGAACGCCGAACGCAAAGACGTAAAACAGGATACAGTGAGTGTTGTGTGCAAGACGGATTTTAAAAATTCCCGCGCTCCGAGCCCGGCCCCCCACCACCGTTATAACCTACGCAGTGGCGGCAGCGGTTTGCAGCCTACCCGCAAAACAACGGACTGACAGCTCTTCAGTCTACCCTAGACAACGGCGGCTGCAACGTCACCGAAACGTCGGGTCCTACAAATTTCACGCGGTAAATTCGTTTTCTATCCTATTTATAATGTCAAACAACCGCGATAGTCTTCGATTTTATATATAGACATATTCTAGCTAGCTGCAAGGTGGCCTTAGATCAAGGATGGTACACTTACCGCCATGACAAAGTCCTTGCTGTTATTCGCGAGGTAATTAGCCTCTCAGTGGCTCGCGCCAACAATACTCTTCAAACCCCCAATACAGTTTGTGCGAGACGACTCCAAAGGCAAAAAACATTTCACTACAAAACTTTTCTCAATAATCGAAAAAGCTTCAAATTGAATTCAGGAGGTCGATTCGGTCTCTAAGCAGTATAAATTCCCTGAAAGTCTCGGATGCACAGCCCTCCGTCGAGATATAACTCTTTATTCACTACCTCGGAAGATGTCCCCTTATTGTAGAATTACCTGTTCCATCGGAATCAAGTACAAATAAATAAATACCATGATCTCGCAAATGCCGTCACCGGAAACGGCTTCACTGTTCACTTTTACGCGGTGGAAGTTGGCACTCGTGGCCTGCCAGCCAAATCTCTGTTTTACCTCTTTATACATCTTTGTCTCTCCAGGAAAATAATCAACACCTTTCCAGAACAATTATCTAAAACCGCAATTTTCGCATCTTCGTTTGTATGTTATTTCTATCACAGCCTTATTTTTGTCATTATACAAAATCTACATCAGACCAATGTTAGAGTTTGAATTCCAGATCTGAAATCCTTAGAGGGGCTCCTTGAGGAGCTCCTCGAGAAATTATTGTTTATTTTAGAATTAAAGATTTCGGTTTGTCATGACATGTCATGACATGTCATGTCCAAGGATCCGGCAATATCGAAGCACTTAGTAAGTGGCCGTAGTGAGTCAAATGATCTACAAGCCCGCGTTGACTTCCACAAAAAGTTCCTTACTGGAATCAGCCAGAATGGCACTGGTCTGGGGTATGGCAGTACAACCTTGAGCGATGTGGACTTGAAGAAGTCTCTCTTGCGCGGAGATTACGACAGCAATAGTATGGCTCACGCTATTGGCCTTCAATGCCAGAATGATTGGACAACAATTGGAGACTTTTGCATTCCTCCTCCAATGCACTGGAAAGTAATGTTGTATGACTGGACGCCAGAGATGCTGAAATTTTATTTAAATGCCTTTCAGCATACACTTCCAGACCCCAGTAACCTCGCTCGTTGGAGCTATGCCGAGGATAGTTCATGTCCCCTTTGTAGCAACACCCCTTGCACAGCTAGACATATTCTAGCTGGCTGCAAGGTGGCCTTGGATCAAGGACGGTACACTTACCGCCATGACAAAGTTCTCGCTGTTATTCGCGAGGTAATTAGTCTCTCAGTGGCTAGTGCCAACAAGGGTTTGACAGTATCCTCCAAACCCCCAATACAGTTTGTGCGGGTTGGCTCTAAAGGCAAAAAACATCTCACTGCAAAACCTTTCTCAATAATCGAGAAAGCTTCAGATTGGATTATGGAGGTCGATACGGTCTCTAAGCAGTATAAATTCCCTGAAAGTCTCGGATGCACAGCCCTGCGTCCAGATATAACTCTTTACTCTCTATCTCGGAAGATGGTCCTTATCGTAGAATTAACTGTTCCATGGGAATCAAATATCCCAAAAGACCACGAGTACAAATTAAATAAATACCATGACCTCGCAAATGCCGTCACCCGGAACGGCTTCACTGTTCACCTTCACGCGGTGGAAGTAGGCGCTCGTGGCCTGCCAGCTAAATCTTTGTTTCACCTTTTTAAAGATCTTGGTCTCTCCAGGAAAATAATCAACTCCTTTCTAGAAAAATTATCTAAAACCGCGATTTCTGCATCTCAAATTCTATGGCTTCGAAGGGGGAGTGAATGGGTGGTAAGGTGAACGCTCACATGTGGCAAGACAGCTGTCCTAAACCTACCACAGCCGGTCGTTAGTCCGGAATCCACCGTTCACCTCCCAGAAGTGTAATAATTATATACGATGGGCCCGATTTTTGGTCGGTGAAATCCATGGCAGCTCCGTTTGTATTTTTTTAATTTTTTTATTTTATTTTATTTTTTATTTACAGTGATAAACAAAAGACATTAGAGCTGTTTGAGAAGCATAGACCGACGCATGTAATTCATCTAGCGGCTATGGTCGGCGGGTTATATCTCAACATGTCGCATAACCTGGATTTACTGGTAACTTTCTTCTACATATTTTTAAGGGGAAGATTTCAAGGATCCATATGAAATTTGTGTCTTTTGTATTAAAATTTCTTTGTCGGCAACCATGAGATTGGCAGAGGGCAGGGAGTGGCCATACACTTAGAGGTGTTAACTACCAAGGGTGAACCCGTCACCTCAGAAAGTTTTAACGATAATGATCTCCCAAGAGGTGAGCGTAGAAGACGAGACAAATACATACCTACCGTCTAGTTAAGCCGACGTGCCCGTCAGAGGCCAACGCCTTACGGCGAGGCACCGGGAAAGGTATCCAGCGGGCAGCCTCGCCCCCTTATTACTAGTTTCAAAAGGATATCTCCATCTGGAATTAACAATCAGGATAAATCCAACCTGTCGATTAGTTACAAGTTCAAAGTGGCTTGTGTGACCTCTACCTGCCGTATTTTCAGCGGTGATTCAATCTATCGCGGACCATTGGCATCTTTTGCCCGGCTCTGAATTCAGGATCAGGTAGCCGTTGGTCATTTCAAGAGTGGTTGACAACAGGTCAACATCCGCCCCCGCTGCTGCATCCACCCCGAAACAGTATATTTCCACAGTGTCTTGACTTCTTCGGTAATAAGTCCCCCAGGGGAATCCCCCAGGGGAACCGATCCACCAGCCGTGCAGCTTGAGACGCGAGAGTCCTTCCCGGGGTAGTCTTCCACACGAGGAGGCTTCTGAATAGGAGCTGAATCGTAAGTTGTACCGACCCGAAGACACAACTTGGGTTGTCGACTACAACAGGCGAGCCCATCACCTCAGGAAGTTTTAACGATTAGTCGTTCTATCTCCCTGGAGTGAGCGCAGAAGACTTGAGGACAAAACAGTCCACCATCTAGCTACGTGACAAGCCCGTAAGAGGCCAACGCCTTAACCGCGAGATACCCAGGAGTGTTACCCGGCGGGCCTACACTCACACCCTTACTTCCAATTGTGACCAGATTACTCTAGTCTCTTGATTGGTTACGAGTTCGAGGTCGCTTGCGCGGTCCTCTCCCTTACGAAGCGGTGTTTACCGAATCTATTGCGGACCACAGCATCCTTTGCCCGGCTGTTCACCCAGGATCGGGTAGCCGATGGTCGTTTCAAGAGCAGTCGCCGTAAGGTCCGCAACCACCCCCGCTCTATAGGAAACAGTACTGCTTCCAGACTCCCCCGACTGTTAGTCAGAGTGCACAGTCGATTGGCTTACGCCGCACGGTGCGCAGACCGTCCAGGAGCGCCAGAAGGTTGATTCCCAGGGGAAACTAACCATAAGGCCAGAGTCCTACCCAGGCTCGCACTTCATGCGTGGAGGCCGTTGGATAGGTGTTGACCCGTGAGTGTGACCAACCCTGAACAGAATGGGTCTTCGTGGCCAACTCAGCAAGGGCCCATTAACTCCCAAGACACAATGATCCCCCAGACACCCGAAGACACAATGGATCTTATGGCCCAAGCTGCACGAAACCGTTTGCTACCCGGAGTGGCCATACAGTGCGAAGTGCTCATTACTATACTGTAGCCGGTAGGTTGCGCCGCATGAAGGCATAAAAGCAGCGGCAGGCCAAAGGTCTGGTAAGCAGGCCTTTAGGTTTCTAATGGTTCCGTGCAGCTTGGGTGGTGATGGCTATATTTGTTATAATCATAATCATAAGTTTTTTATTCAAAATAGTACGAAATCATAACTTTTTGATGTCAATAATGCATACAAACATACATAAATGATATAAAAATTAAATTATTGTGACATTATAACAAATTATTGTGACATATAACGTGATATAAATCATCGAGGTAACCATTTTATTTCCATGGGTCTTTGTCGTCTAGATAATCTTTTATTTTATAGTCTTTAGTAAGCCTTTAGTAAGCCTTTAAGTAAAGCTTTAAGTAAAGCTTATTCTTAATAAATTACTTAAATTGTATCACAGATAAATTTTGCAATTTTTCTGGGACTTTATTGTAGAAGCGTGTACATTGCCCTTTGAATAATTTTGTGGTTTTGGAGAGTTGACTTTTATGGTCAGCAAGTTTATTTTTATTTCTAGTATTGACACCATGCCTATCAGAGTTTTTTAAAAACAGTTCTTTATTTTTATACATTAAGTTTTTTTATACATTAAGTATTTTTATACATTAACCCTTGGAGTAAATGGGTATTTTCATGGATGCATCTGTCTCTTTTGCAGGATTTTCAGCGACATCGACCTTAAAGTACTATAACTACGAAACTACTACACCAATCATAAAAAGAACAACTGCACAATGATTGCATTAAAATTTCGAATATAGAATATTGAAATATCATTTTGTAAAACAATTAGATAATTATGAATAAATATGAGAACGTCAAAGAAGTGAAAAAAACGCGGAACCAGATCTGGTCGTATCATACTCAACGGATAATTGTTTCAGAACCAGATTTGGTCGTATCATACTCAAGGGGTTAAGTTTTCATAGATGTAATGAGATGCAAGTGTCAAAATATTGATTTCTTTAAATTTTCCGCGTAACCACTGTCTAGCACCTAATTTATAAATAGCGCGGATGGCTCGTTTCTGTAGTATAAATATTTTATCAGCGTCAGCAGCATGACCCCACAGCAAGATGCCATACGACATCAAGCTGTGAAAATAGCTGAAGTAAACCAGAAGTATCTTGGCCTGCCCAACTCACGGTTCAACTCCCATCTGGCAGCCTCCTCGAAGAAGGACTTAACCTGTCAGGGCCATTGTGAGCTCTGCCTGCGGCTATAGCCTGCAGTCGGAGACGGTTGGGATCAGACGTGCGGATCCGGGAGAACATCTCTGATGGAAATGGGCAGCTTGCGAACCACGCTGTGCCAGCCACGCTTATGCAATCCGGCAAATAACTGGAAGACTCTGGAGACGTATGTTTCCTAAAGAGCAAGGGTAGCCGTTGGCCTGACGTCATCTATTTTTGAAACGATCCATTGGCCACCCGATCCCCTGTGATATTGGTAATCAAAGGACGCCACGGTCTGCAATAAATTTAAACTGAATTACCGTTAAAATTAGGTAAAGGCCGCTCAAGGGACTTCGGACCCGTAACCAAACGGGAGGACGGAAATATTAATCCAAATCTGGTAGTAAAGGCGTGAGGTTGGCCCGCTGAGTTCTCTTTTCAGTGCCTCGTGGTAATGTGCTGGACTCTGACAAGCTGTTGGTCTCTGCATTCACTCTCTGCATTCCAAGTCTCGTATTCACTCCATGGGAGAGTGATCTTATATCTTTATGACTTTCTGGGGTGGCGGGTTTGTCTGTAGTAGTTAACAGCCCTCAATGCATAAAGTGCTCATTACTATACTGTGCCCAGTAGCGTGCACTGCATAAAGGCATATAAGCAGTGGTGGGCCTAGGGCCTGTTGGGCAGGCAAGCCGAGCATTTTCTTATAATAAAATAACTGATTATATACATACATTCTTCATTTTGGGAGCTGTATTGATAATTTCCAGTAGGACACTGGAAGAATATTTTCTCTGGCAAATATAGTTGTATTAATAACAGCTGTAAGAGATATAATTTATAACCGGAAGTTATAACCAACCAAGTTGTAATGAAACATGGCAAGAATCACCAAAGCCAAAAACAAAAAAATATGTGGATGCCACCGCTTCTTTTATAGCAAAAACGGAAACTAATTTAAAAAAAAAACCAAAGAAAAACAAAATTATTAATCCCAGTCACGCTAACAATACCAATCTCAGAGAGTGGGCTGAATGCTGATGTTCATTGGAGTTGGCTCACAGCAAATCTTTTAATCTCATAACACAAAAAAAAGGGAAGCATGCAGGTATGATAAAAATTCGTTTAATCCACAAAGAAGGAGACTGCAAATATCCCGTTTTCCCATCGTGCCGCATATGCGCCGACAGCACACGTGCTCTACCGAAGAATGGTATGCTATTTATTATTATTATTATTATATTATACACTAGCAGCTTAAGGCTGATGTGTGTATATCACATGCATTTGTTTTTAAACTTGTGACTGTTTTGCACTAAGAAAAATGTCCAGTTTGTTTTTAAAACTATTGACAAAGATAGCACTGATCACTTCCTCTGGCAACGCATTCCAAGCATCCACTACACGATTTGTTGAAAAATATTTCCTGGGGTTCGATGCTGCAATTGTCTTATTTAGCTTCAACGAGTGTCCACGCAGTTGCTTATTGGTGTTCAGGGTATACATGCTCTCGAGGTTGGGCACACTGTAATAACCGTGAAGCATTTTATAGCTTTCTATTAGGTCTCCTCGCTGCCTACGTTCCTCTAATGTCATCAGGCGAAGTTCTTTCAGTCGTACTTCGTATGGTTTGTTCCTCAGCGATAGCACTTACTTTGTTGCTCTTCTCTGAACTCTTTCCAGGTGCTATATCCTTCCGAAAGTAAGGATTCCATACCTGGTAGGAGTATTCGAGGAGCGGGCGAATGTAGATTTTATAGAGCTTGAGGAAAAATTCACTGGTGATAGTGGAAAGTGTCGGCATCCATCAAATGTCAAATTCCAATGGCAAATTCCATCAAATGTCGGCAAAATATCCAGTGTAATCGAAGTGAGAGGTTAACCACTCACAATACGTGATAATTCACGTCACAATTAGCAGCAATTCATAGCAAAAACAGAGATGCCACTGGCAGAAAAATCACGAACACTTCACAAAAAAAAAAAAAAAACGCCTCCCGATAAAAACTACTGCACTCGGCCGATCACGGCGGCCTTTCTCCTCCCCGCCAATTTGTCCAAAACCTCACGTTTGCCATTTTGTGTCGCACGGACAGAATTTGACAGATAGGCCGAAACATAGTGACGTACAGTTCGACCAGTATCGCACCTAATAATCGCGAATATTATTAATTTTTGTTAAAGTATGGGAGCAATATTCGGAAACAGCCAGAAACCGCCAGGAAACATAGAAAAACGCTGGCAAACCATGAAATACAGGTTCGGCGAACCTAAACGACAGAAAGGCGCGGAAAACAAAGCAGTTTTTGTTACAAATTATGTAATATAAGCCCGGCGCGCTGACATATACCACAGTATACCCCAGACAGTAGCTTCTCTTAGAACAAAATTGAAATCAAAACGAATACGACACGAGCCGTAAGGGCTCGCATTTGCTCACCAAATGTTTCGCTAGGCCTACGCAGATGTCCGAATTCTCGAAAAGTTCGCCATCCTTTATCTGGCTGTAATGCTAAATGTTCGCGTTCTTCTGGATGGACCCCTCTGCATACATTCCTCGCACCCTCTTCCCGCATTGCCTTGTAGTTCAAGAGTAAAGTTACTGGTTGGTATACTGTGCATATACTGACCTGAACCTGGCCAGTTGCACCTTCATTAATTTGAAATGGCATAAATGCTTAGCATAATGTTTCATACTAAGAGCAGATACATACTGAATGATATTTGTACATTTGCGTTGGATTTTTCATACGGATTTACCTTCCCTTTTATTAGGCCGTGGTGGAACTGGATGGTTTGTTTCTAATCTTTATTGTGAAATTTCACAATGGGCGGTTTTATTATCAAACATTAATCTCTTCAACCAACTCTACTATGGAGTGTTTTTATGCATGTGTGAGTGTAACATGTGTGTCTTATAAAATTGAAGACTATCGCGGTTGTTTGACATTATAAATAGGATAGAAAACGAATTTACCGCGTGAAATTTGTAGCACCCGACGTTTCGGTGACGTTGCAGCCGCCGTTGTCCAGGGTAGACTAAAGAGCTGTCAATCCGTTGTTTTGCGGGTAGGCCGCATACCGCTGCCGCCACTGCGTAGGTTATAACGGTGGTGGGGGGCCGGGCTCGGAGCGCGGGAATTTTGAAAATCCGTCTTGCACACAGCACTCACTGTATCCTGTTTTACGTCTTTGCGTTCGGCGGCGGGAGAAGAGAGTTTGTAACCGTCGTCTCTGTTGAAGTTCGGGGTTCTTCTTATTTCAATGGCTTCCGCTGAAAAATAGTGACCCAGCTGTTAATCGAACCCGGTCCTTACAATATAAGATCAGGCGACCTAACCACTATGCCACCGAGCCATCTATGCCACGATAGATTTTGTGTCCGTCTAACATCATTGCAATATGTTCCAGTTTGAGAAAATGCCAAGAATATTGTATATCCTGGGATGACGGGCGCGGGACGTTAACACAAAAAAAAAAAAAAGAAATCAAACTTATTGTATTTTATTTTCAGAGGAACAACTTACTGATGAATGACAATACGCTACAGATATGTCACGAGCTCGGAGTAAAGAAGGTCATATCATGCTTGTCAACATGTATTTTTCCCGATAAAACTACATATCCCATCGATGAGACTATGGTGAGTATATTTAGCCTTTTATTTTAAAAAAAAATGTATGTGACGAGTCTGTCCGTCCGGCCATTCGCACCTGGGTCTCGGAAACGACCTAGATAAAATAGTTAATGGGAAACGACTCTGCTTGATCTGAACCGGGTTCTTTGCGTCTTATTGTTTTACAATACAAAAGTCGTATAGATACATATATTGTTTTGTGTAATTTGCCCCAGGTTAGAATGAGAGGACCACTGATTTTGTACGCCCCGTTGCAAGCCCATGTGTGCGAGCGAGATGACTAGCTGAATTAATTTCGGTAAGATTACAGCGAATTGTCGCCCTGTCGATAAGCTGTTTTGTCGCGAGGAGCGATCTGTACCCGCTAGATAGGAATAGGTGCTTGCAGATTCAATTATTGGTTTAGCTATATTTTTAAGATGTAAGGCAAGCCAGGCTTTTCGGCTTGTATGAAGGAACTTCCACTGGTATTCGGATAGTATTATGATGGGCTTTATTGGCTTAGTATTATGATGGGCTTTATGGCTCCAGTCGGTGAATTCCATTGCAGATCCGTTTCTATTTTATTTATTTAACAGTATTCTAAGTGGCAACTCTGTAAGTTCAAAGTTCTTTATTGTGTGAATTATTAAAAAAACATACAATGTTTAAGTAACAAACTGCCCACAGAGCATACAACATTTCGTTTTAGAAGAAACTTCATAAATAAGAAGCTATATAAGGCGCAATCAACAAGCAGTAAAACTAAAACCATCAACAATTAAAATAATCAATATCAGAAATGATCAAACAAAAGCAATAATCATCAATAATCAATCATACTAATTTTTATAAAGTTTTGTCCCAGAAGAATCTAAATACATTGTAATTATATTTAAATATAAGAGACCATATAACAACAAATGAAGAAATCAGTATACGCATTACATTAAAATAAAGGGGCTGTAAAAAAAGTCATTTTGTAAAATTTATAAATACCTCAATAGAGTAAAACGTATTTGTTGTAAAAACATCCCTTAAAAGTTTTTGGAATGTTCTGAGGTTGCTATTGTCTTTTATGTTACATGGTAGGCGGTTAAAATAATAAGGCCCAGAGAATTGGGTACTTTGCCTAGCAGCGTTTAAAACCACGCATGGTAGAATGAAATTATTCTTGTATCTGGTGTTTTTGTTATGTATATCTTTAAATTTTACGTGACTTTCCTTTTCGGTGTAAAAATCTAATAATAGCCTATATAAGTAAAGTGATGCGAGAGTCATGATTTTCAATCTTTTAAAAATAGGTCCACATGTGTCTAATAAAAAAAATAAAAAAAATACAAACGGAGCTGCCATGGAATTCACCGACAAAAAATCGGGCCCATCATATATATTTATTACACTTCTGTGAGGTGAACGGTGGATTCCGGACTAATGACCGGCTGTGGTAGGTTTAGGACAGCTTCTTGCCACATGTGAGCGTTCACCTTACTACCCATTCACTCCCCCTTCGAAGCCATAGAATTTGTTTAGCGTTGGCGATAATCCGTAATGCTCTTTTCTGTAGGATTCTGTAGGATAAGGTGTAAAGAACTGGCCAGTTTTTGACTGAATAGAAGATTTTCTCATAGTAGGTGAGGGGATGTGGATGACTTGATTTGGTGTGGTGACGGGCAGAACATCAGACTTCCCGAACCGGACATTATATTGCAAACTTTCCTGTTTCAGATTCACAATGGTCCACCACACAGTTCCAACTTTGGGTACAGCTGTGCAAAAAGAATGATTGACATACTAAATAAGTAAGCATGCTAAAAAATACTTATCAAAGTAAACTATATATGCATATATGCATGCAAGCGTGTGTGCATGCGTGCGAGCGTGCGTTCGTGCGTGCGTGCTTGTCTGCGAGCATGCGTGCGTCCGCGCGGGTGTGGACCTTATAGTGTAAATATACATAGGTCACACTGATAGTTCTCGGAACTGACCACTTACTCACTCTGCACTCACTCTGCAAATTTGGCTTGTAAATAAAATACAAACGGAGCTGCTATGGAATTCACCGACCAAAAATCGGGCCCATCGTATATAATTATTACACTTTTGGGAGGTGAACGGTGGATTTCGGACTAACGACCGGCTGTGGTAGGTTTAGGACAGCTGTCTTGCCACACGTGAGCATTAACCTTACCACCCATTCACTGCCCCTTCGAAGCCATAGAATTTGAGATGCAGAAATCGCGGTTTTAGATATTTTTTCTAGAAAGGAGCTGATTATTTTCCTGGAGAGACCAAGATCTTTAAAAAGGTGAAACAGAGGTTTAGGTTAGGTTAGGAGCGCCTACTTCCACCGTGTGAAGGTGAACAGTGAAGCCGTTCCGGGTGACGGCATTTGCGAGATCATGTTATTTATTTAATTTGTACTCGTGGTCTTTTGGGATATTTGATTCCCATGGAACAGTTAATTCTACGATAAGGACCATCTTTCGAGATAGAGAGTAAAGAGTTATATCTGGACGCAGGGCTGTGCATCAGACTTTCAGGGAATTTATACTGCTTAGAGACCGAATCGACCTCCATAATCCAATCTGAAGCTTTCTCGATTATTGAGAAAGGTTTTGCAGTGAGATGTTTTTTGCCTTTAGAGCCAACCCGCACAAACTGTATTGGGGGTTTGGAGGATACTGTGAATCACCCACACAAGCCGAATCGTTACTATTAACTTATTATTTCTAATCAGAAATAATAAGTTAATAGTATAAAACACATTTTTAAAAACAAGTTTTTATTAAAATGCTCTGTTCCGAGCCAACCCTGGGTGCAGCAGCCATAACATAGTGGAACTTAGAACGGGTTATCATAATTAAATGCGTATACAAAATTTCGTGAATGTGCTGTTGACCGTTGTGGAGTCCCCTTGTCGGGAGCCAATCCTGGGTGTCGTATTGTTAGAATCGTATTGTCCTCCCGACCCCTTGCTCTCATATAAGAAGAAAGTAGTATCTTTAATATAAATCACCGTTTTTCGCAGTTGACATTCATCATTTGACAGTTTTTCGTTCTTCCTCTTTGCGGCCGTCACGAATATATCCGGTAGGCCTAGTAACGAAGAGAAATATTTGGAATATTAATTTAGCAAAAGAAATTATACAAAGTGTTTAATTATTACTCTCCACAAAATATTACCGGTTTTTCAATAACCGTTTTTGGTTCTTACAAATTTATTCCAATCCAAAATTTTTGAAAATTATAAAACTACGCAATTTTACCCTGAAAAATCCGATATGTATGTATGAAGAAATCCTGATTTTTTATTCCACCATATCTTCTTAACGCTTGAACCGATTTAGAGGTGTGTGATATTGTTAGAATCGTTATGTCATCCCGAGTGTCATAGGTTACCTAAACTGTCCAAATCTCAAAAAATACTGAAAAATACTACGCTTCAGAGATAATGCCCAAAAATAGGGGTGTATTTTTGGGTTTGTTACTGTTTTCAGAGTAGTTGTTGACTATTTATTACACGACTGCCCAACAAAAAAGGAGTGTAATATGTGCAGGGTTCATCTATGTATGTTTTCCGTTTCGTTATACCACCATAACTCCTCAAATCTTGGACCGATTTAGAAGTGTAATATATTGTTAGAACTAATGTCATCCCGAGTGTCATAGGGTATCTTAAATTTCCAAATATCAACTAAGCAGTTGTCTAAATGTCCAAATATCCAAATGTCAACAAATTAACATACATATTTCGTGTTTAGTGTCAAATGAAAGGTCTGATTGAGTACATTCCGTAAATTTACATCTATCTATATGGATAAATACATAATCCACAAATATTTCATAAAAAACTGTAATAGAAATAATCATAAAAACAATAGTTCACTTTCTTTGATGGCAGTCGTGTTTTTTATTCTTTTATATATATAAATTTTTTTTTTTTTTGGTTGTGTGGGGCTTTTCAAACCCTATTATGAACCTTGTAACACTGCAACCATTGCTGATCTATTGTGTTCGCCACCTACTATAGTTCTGCGCTAAGCCTCGTGTCATTTAAGAACCGCAACAGGCTTTTGGCGCCAGATTGTTTTACCTCCTCAGGTTGGAGGTAATGACCATCCAAATAGGTGTATCTTTTACGCATCAGCGGGCCACACTCGCACATGTGGTGCAGGGGAGTTTCCTCTGACCCTTGGCAGAACCTGCACATTTTTGTGTCTCGGAGCTTGAGGTTGAACATGTGTTTGTTAAGGCCACAATGCCCCGTGAGCGCCCTCACCAGTATGCGTAGATCTATTTAGCGATAAGGCCTCACGGGCCGTCTTACGGTCGTAAGCCTTAATTAGCGCTTTGGAATGATTCAACCCTGGCGTGTTGTTCCATTGGTTGACGGACTATTCTAAACATATTCGATTGAGCATTAGGTTTACAAGGCTTTTTGGTGCGCCACAGCAAGTTTCAGGGCCGTATAACGTTCCCTTTGCTCCCGTCTTAGCAAGTTCGTCGACTTTTTCATTTCCTAAAGTATTTTTAATATATTTACTTGTTTGTTTATTTAATGTTTACAAAGAATATTTTTTCCAAATATTCACATTTAAATATATGCATTATCTATGCATGTTAAAATGTTACTTAAACAAATTTATGCTGTACGAGTTTCCATCCATAATACTCGAGACTTAATACAAATCCATTATTTTCAGAGGCTATAACGAGCAGCATGGTCGTCTATACACCTCGGTAGTACCTTGCAATGTCTTTGGACCAAACGATAACTTCAATTTGGAGTCAAGTCACGTTCTTCCGGCCCTTATAAGGAGAATGGATGAGGCTATACTAAATGGTATGTATCTTATTATTTTTAAGATGCAGCAAGAGTGGCATCGACGGCTGATGTCCATAGCCGGATCGGTAAGACAACAGCAACATTCGCCTCGCTCAAGTGATGCATATGGAAGCGAACGAATATTACCATCAAAACCAATGTACGACTATACCGAACGTTGGTCCTTCCCATTCTTGTTTATGGATCGGAAACGTGGACGTTACTACAATCGAACCTCAACAAATTCGAAGTCTTCCAAATGCGATGCTTGATGCAGATCTTCGGTGTCTCACTCCTCGACCGAATTCGAATCTAGGCGATTAGAGAAAGATGCGATCAACTAACAACGATCGAAGAAGAAGTACGAAAACGTCGATGGTTCGGCCATGTTTGCCTAATGAACGATAATCGCTTGCCACGTAAACTTCTTTGGCGAGACCGTCCGATAGAATAAATTAAATACAAACGGACCTGCCATCGAATTCACCGACCGGAGTCGGGCCCATCGTAATACTAAGAGAATTCAGCGTACGGCACCGAAGAAAACCTGGCTAAATAACATCAAAGATGACCTTAAAAATCAACGATTATCGGCTAGGGATGGTCGAGACGTGGCAAAAAATCGTCAAGAATGGAAGCGAATCGTGAATGGAGTACGAGATCCAGCCGCACCGACAGCAGCGTATTGGCTGCGAGTAAGACCCCCTCCCCAATCGCCGCAAAGGAATAATAAATAATAATAAAATAAGAATGATACAGATGATAACCTCGTTATCAAAGGCGGACGGACATCTGTCATCTATATATTAATTTGAAACGTTTTGTTTTTTCATTATCAACGGCCAAATTGCGAGAACTGCTAAGTGTAAATTTTTTGTTGAGGTGTCTAAAAAAAGCTGTCGGTCTGTAGATGTGCCATCAAAAGAGAAAAATAAAAAGAGTCATCAAAAGAGAAAAATTAAACGTGTTTTTCCTGTAACCGCCAAATTGAGAGAACGGCTAGTTGTAAAGATTTGGTTGAGGAGTTTAAAAAAGCTCTCGCTCTGTAGATGTCATCGAAAGAGAAAAATAAAAAATGTCATCAAAATAGAAAAATAAAAAAAATATAGTGCCATCTGCTGGATTTCCGCGCTGGAGGGGGCGGAGAGTGAGATTCTGGGGAGAGGAGGGGAGAGTGAGAGGGAGGGTCGGGTAAGTGGTGGAGAGGGGGGGGGGGGTTGAGGTGAAGTTTGGGAGGATGGCGGGGAGGTGTTGTGTGGGGGTTAGGGTGTTTGGCGCGCGAGGGGGATTTTTTCTCTCAATATAGTTAAAAACAAATTTTAAAGGTTTCAATCATTTCACCGCTATCTAGCGTATAGTTGCTAAATAAGCTGAATTGGTGTGAAACTTTTTGTTTGTCATATCACGTACGCGTTGCTCTTCGATTGTTGCTGTCCGTTTTCTCCAAGACCTTGGTGACATTCCTCATTGTAGATCAAATGAGCAAGGCACCGCAACGTAATTGAATTAATCCAAACGATTATTAGTTGTACGTAAATAAAAAGTATGTATCTGTTTATTTTTGAAACATTACTGTCAATAAACTGACCGTTGATCTCGACGGGTTTCAGCTAGTTTACTTGAATTAGAGGTTTTGAATGTAAGATTTTGAAGGCAATAAATTATTTTGATTTGATTTTACTTTTCCGGCAGAGGGAAAGTATTGTGAACGCATTTCTGTGTGTCTGTGTGTGTGTGTGTATTCCTCCTGAATAGCACAGTAGCAGTCTATGCTATAAGAAAGGTGAAATTTCTGGCTGGCGAACATGCAGCGATTAGTGTGTATCACTCCTGCTTCCATTCAAAGATGTCTTATGCGATACTACTATGGGGTAATGCAACCGATATCCATGGCATTTTTGTGCTACAAAAGCAAGCTGTTAGGACAATTTTTGGTGTAAGCAGAGAAACACATTGCGCCCCTTTTTTATTAAAGCTGGTATCCTTACCATGCCGTCCATGTACATATATCAGTGCCTTTTATACGCCAAAGAGAATCTTTTAAATTGCGAGCTTCACTCCACTCGACATAGCCATAATACGCGACATAAAAACAATGTGTTATTGCCTAAAGTACGCTTGACTAAATATCAAAAAACATTTTTATATATTAGTTTTAAATTGTTCAATGCTTTGCCGTCATCGACGAGAAGACTTGAGATGGCAGCATATAAAATCTGCTTGAAAAATCAGTTAGTCAAACATGCCCTTTACAAACTGGACGGCTTTTATGATATTGCGTCCACAATTGCTTGATTATAAATAACCATATTATGACTATACTTTCGCACTAAGTTTTAGATTTTATTGACATTGTTTTTAATTACGCATGTTTCAGAATTTTTCTTTTTCATTATATTGATTATTATTTATTGTTTGATTATTGATTATTTTGTAAATTTGACTATTTTTAAGTAATCACCTCTGATTACAATTGTTTTTTTTCTTCTTTTTAATTAATCAAAGCGGTTTTATGATCTGGTAAATTATGATTGTAAAATTTGACATGTTCCTCAGTATTGTGAAATGCTTTTATGGAATGAATAAATGATGATGATGATGATGATGAGTATACTGAGACAACAGTAGACTCTCTCTCGAGCTACAGGGCATTCCGGGAAGAGGGTGCGATGAATGTGGGCAGAGGAGTACTTCTCGACGAACGCCTTTAGGTAGCGTTACGCGCAGGTAAACTTACAAACGTTTGCATATTCGCGTGGGCTGGGTAGCGGACATCTGGCGGCCATATCCAAACCCTTACGACTCGTGACGTATTCGCTTCGATTTCAATTTTGTTCTAAGAGAAGCTACTGTCTGGTATACTAGGAGCTAATGGGCCCTTGCTGAATTGGCTACGAAGACCCATTCTGTTCAGGGTTGGTCACACTCACGGGTCAACACCCATCCAGCGGCCTCCACGCATTAAGTGCGAGCCCGGGCAGGACTCTGGCCTTAGGGTTAGTTTCTCCTAGGAGTCAACCTTCTGGCGCTCCTGGACGGTCTGCGCACCGTGCGGCGTAAGCCAATCGATTGTGCACTCTGACTAACAGTCGGGGGAGTCTGGAAGCAGTACTGTTTCGTACAGAGCGGGGGTGGTTGCAGACCTTACGGCTACCCGATCCTGGGTGAACAGCCAGGAAAAGGATGCCGTGGTCCGCGATAGATTCGGTATACACCGTTTCACCGCTTCGTAAGGGAGAGGACCGCGCAAGCGACCTCGAACTCGTAACCAATCGAGAGACCGGAGTAATCTGGTCGCAATTGGAAGTAAGGGCGTGTGTGTAAGCCCGCTGATAACACTCCTGGTTATCTCGCGGTTAAGGAGTTGGCCTCTTAGGGGGCTTGACGGTGGATTGTTTTGTCTAAGTCTTCTGCGTTCACTTCACGGGAGAGAGAACGACTAATCGTTAAAACTTCCTGAGGTGACGGGTTCGCCCGTTGTAGTTGACAACTCTATATGTCTGGTATACTGTGAAGATAGCGCCCAAACGCTTCATCCGATTGAGCTGAAATTTGGCATGCAGGGATCATTTGGTCGTCGCAATAGTTGAAAATTGCGCTAGTCGTAGTTCAATTTTGAAATATTGGACTGATGGCCAACAATACCTATAGGCATTTTGCATCGTTTGACAGGTCCGCGCATGTCGCTTTCAGCCGGCCCCCATATACATTATATAAATATATAATGTACATGACTAGCAAGATGAATTACTAGGTAACAAGAGGGAATTCATGAAAAAACGATATTGTAAGTATTTATTTAAAAAATCGACCATAAAGTTGCAGTGCAGTTTTTTGCGAACGAAGGCTGGCTTCCAACCGGTTAAAGACTTGATATTCTGTATACGGATGTGTTGTTGGGCCAAAATCACATTGTAAAATTTTGATTAGAATATCTCATATACAAGCGACACAAATCATTTGTAAACTCTGCCATATTTAACCCGTTGAGTATGAGTCAACCAAATCTGGTCGCGAAACAATTATCCGTTTAGTACGAGTCGACCAAATCTGGTCGCGCTTTTTTTTCACTTCTTTGACGTTCTCATATTTATTCATAATTATCTAATTGTTTTACAACATGATATTTAAATATTCTATATTCGAAATTTCAATGCAATCATTGTGCAGTTGTTCTTTTTATGATTGGTGTAGTCGTTTCGTAGTTATAGTACTTTAAGGTCGATGTCGCCGAAAATCCTGCAAAAGAGACAGATGCATCCATGAAAATACCCATTTACTCCAAGGGTTAAGAAAATATACCTGGAAACTGGAAAAAAACCATTTTTATACCACGGAAAATAACAATAATAATAAAAGCATTGTTTTTAAGATAAGGCGAGCTTAATTGCCTGCAGGCAATATTCTAGAGCTAAACTATATATTTTAGAGCTAACCTATATACTAGAAAATACAACAAATATAGTATGACAATACTACTAAAATAATACTGAGGGGAGGGGCCTAATGCGCAAAGGGGGGGGGGGGGTTGACAGGGAGGGGGAGCTTTTTATTTTTTATTTTATAAAATAAACCAGTTGGTAGGTATCCCTACTCTTGGAATAGTCAAATTCTTTATACAAGATAATATGTTATAGGTACCTTATGTGGTATAATTATTTTTTATACAGATTGACTATTTTTTTAAAAGGAAAAAACAATTAATAAATAAATTTACAATAAAAATATAAGGTCCTTTAAAAAACTATTATAGGTACTAAAATACGTAAGTAGGTATCATCTATACCTACTTAGGTATTTTAGTACAAATAATATTTTAGTACAAATAAAAAAATATAAATACCCAGTCAAATTATAAAAACGAATAGTCAGTTATAAAATAGTCAAATCAGAAATACCACAATTATAAGATTACAAATAGAAATGTCTCAATAGAAATAGTCAATACAAATTTTATTAACCCTTCGAGTAGCGGCATAATCTCATGGCAGAACGGGGCAATTTATTGGAATTTCTTGCAATATTGCCGCGCTCGACAAAAAGTACTATAACTATGGAACTTATAAAGCAATCATAAAAAGAATAACTGTGCAATGATTGCATTGAAATTTCATATATAGAATATTGAAATCTCGTTTTGTAAAACAATTAGATAATTATGAATAAATATGAGAAAGTCGAAAAAGTGAAAAAAACTCGGCATTTCTAACTTGTACTGTCTTACGGAAAAATACGGAACCCTATTTAGAAATTGTGAATACTATCGTGATCTTTATTATATTTTCTATCAAAGATAATATTTCGTTTTGTTTATTTACATACAAAAATATTTAGATATAAGATCATAAAAACCTATAAAAATTTTGATTTCTCAAAAAAAAAAAAATGATGTTTGACAATGGAATTTTACCAGAAATATCCGTGAAATGACGCGCAAAGTTATTCCAGCGGCCGTCTATGTATACAGTAGAGCCTTGATAATCCGAACTAGCAAAAACTAACCCCTGTTCGGACTCACGAAGCGTTCGGATTATAGTATGTAAGGAGAAAAAAAAACATTTTTATTCTTAAAATAGTGTTTAATTATATACATAGTTTAAGAGGTACAGTAAGCAACGAGCTGGGCTTTACATATTGACCTTGGGAACGCTCTTATTACAAGCAGCGTAAGGACTACAGTCGTAATGCAAATAAAAAGCCCGGCTCGTTGCTTACCGTACATTTACATAATAATTAGGTACCATAAAATACGTAAGGTGTAAATTGTCTATTTAGTCATAAACTGATCTATTTTAGTTTGGCGAGTCCTGTTGATGGACCAGAAAAAAGCTTTGTCCCTCAAGTTACGTAGCATCATCTTTTCCGATAAGGACAGGTCATTTTCTTCAGCCCACTCCAAGCAAGTGTTCAAAGATGATATGGCTTGTGAATGAGTAATTTTCTTGACATTTGAAGCAAAATAATCTTCAGCTAAAGACTCGTCATTCTCTTGCGTTATTTGGGTTATGATCTCATCATCAGTTATAGGATCTGTGCAATTCTCCTCTTCACTCATGGACAAGAAAGTGGAAATGGTTTCTTCTGTATAACCACGATTACGTAAAAGACTGAGCGGGAGATCGTCTTCTACGTCGAAGTCATCATTTTCTTCTGATCTATCTTCTGTTGAATTTATTTTTTCAGGCCAAAGAGGCTTCCAAGATTTTTCGATAAGAGACGATGATACATGATCCCAACATTGCGCTAGCGAAAAAATGGCGTCTTTAATTGTGACGCTTTTTATAACATCATGCAAGGTTAAAGCCTCATCGGCTTCTTGCTGTACGAACATTTGAATCAGGAGTTTCTTTTTGTAATTTATCTTGACATTTTGGATTACGTTTTGATCCATAGGTTGGATCAAAGGCGTACAATTTGGAGGCATGTACAGTACAGAGAAGTTGCCGTCTTCTGTTGTCAAATCTTCAGCATTTGGATGTCCAGGGGCATTGTCTAAGAGTAGCAATGCTTTTTGTGGCAGTCCCATTTTTTTAAATGGCGTTTGACTTCAGGAACAAAATGGCCTCTAAACCACTCGAGAAAAATATCTCTGGTTACCCAAGCACGCCTCTGCCCTTCATAATGCACTGGTAATTTTACAGATCCAAAAGATCTTGGCTTTTTTGCCTTCCCCACAACTAGCAATGGTAATTTGTGATTCCCTGTAGAGTTTGCGCAAGGCATAAAAGTTATTCGCTCTTTAGACACTTTCGACCCAGGAGCGCTAGTTTCAGCAGAAGAGGCTAAAGTTTTGTCCGGCAGAACCTTCCAAAACAATCCTGATTCGTCGGCATTGTAAATTTGTTCAGGGCAAAGGTTCTTTTCTTTTATCTCGTTTAGGAATTTTTCTTGGAATGGTTGAACAGCTTCCGTATTGCTAGAGACTTTCTCACCTGACACTTTCAGCTGACGTAAGCCATGACGTTTTTTAAAATTATCAAGCCATCCTCTACTTGCAGAAAAATCCGAACCTGTTAGTTTTTTATGGAAGAATCTCGCTTTTTCCATTACGACCTCACCAGACAATGGAATGTGGCGTCGTCTTTGTTCTAAAAACCATGTGAACAGTGCTTCTTCTAGCACTGGATTCTCTGGTAATTTTAGAGTTTTTCTGAACCCTGGTCCTTTCTCAGTTTTAGCTATAAAAGATCTCAATTTTTGCTCATTTTTCTTGAGGTCTGTAATTGTTGATTTTCCAACGCCATACTTACAAGCAAGAGAAGTTGCCGACACTCCGTCCTTTAAACTGTCTAGTATGGTGCACTTTTCGGCTATAGTCAAAGTTTTATGTTTGCGTTTTGGTGTTGGAACCATCTTTATAACCTCAAAAAACACGCCGCGCACGAGTACAGAGCAGAAAAACGTGGAATGGACGCGCAACGTGGCAGTCGTAACTGCAGACTAATTAATAAACAACATAGCAGCGAGGCGAAGGCGAGGAAGTGGGGTGGGGTATGCAGTTCGGATTATAGCGACGTTCGGATTAGCCTGAGTACGGATTATCGAGGCTCTACTGTATATGGTAATAATGAGATATTGGTCGTTACGTAGTCAACGGTGCTCTGATGTGCAACCAAATTTGGTCGTTACGTAGCCGAAGGGTTAATATTTTATTTTATTTTATTTTATTTTATTTTAAGGAAAACCAACAGCCATATAAAATATTAAATAACAACTTAAATAATAAATGATAGCCAATAACAGGTTCTCACATATAGAAACAGTTTAGAGAATATGGAATTGCCAGCAAAAACGCTTGGCAGGGTCCGGTACTATAAATTTACAAAACGCAAATAAAAATTAAACAAAAGGGACAAGAAGGCAAAAAAACAATATCGAGAAATCGAATACAAAAAAATAATAACAATAAAGAAAAGCAGAAGAGTAGGTACTAAAAGAAATTGTTGCTGAGGATACGTCTCGCTGATACAACACTAGTGCTAAATAGATCGATATCAACGTCGCCGCAAATCAGTTTATTGAGGTTGTTACTCGCACGCCACATATAGGTGTTTTGCATGTAATTAGATGTAACAACAGGTAGCCGAATTGGGATGGTGTGTCTCATGGATTTAACCGGGGCATTAAAAGATAGGTATGATAAAAGTTCGGTACAATCTAAAGAACCTTGGGCAATTTTTTGCAAAAAAGTGAGGTCACCGATTTCTCGCCGTTTTGCTAGTGGAAGCAGGTGGTGTTTTTTACATAATTTGACATAGTCGTCTGAACTGTATTTGTCTTTGGTACGGAAACATAAGTACATATTTAAGGAACTTCCTTTGGATGCCCTCGATGCGATTGGAGTATTTAAAGTACATAGGGTTCCATATTTGAGATGCATATTCCAGGTTGCTACGTACCAGAGTACAGTAAAGAATTTTAAGAGTTTTAATGGATTTAAAATCTTTGGTACTGCGCATAACGAATCCAAGAGCTCTGGAAGCCTTTTTAACTATTTTGTCTACATGAGTGTCGAAGAGCAGCTTGGAGTCGTGGTACACACCGAGGTCACGAATGATAGAGTCCCTTTGTAACTTGGTACCTTTTAGGACATAGTCGTGTAATACAATATTTCGCTTTCGAGTAAAAGTGACCACACTACATTTGGATGGATTTAAATCTAAGTGGTTCCAGGTACAATAGCGCTCAAGGCGTTCAAGGTCGGCTTGAAGTAGTAGAGTGTCGACAGGAGATAGAATCGTCTTGAAAATCTTCATATCATCGGCGAAGCTAAGAAGGTGTGAATAACGGAAACACCTGTCAATATCGTTGATAAAAATGATAAAATATAATCTATCTCCGATTATAGTCAAGAAAAATATTATACATATATTGTATTATAATAAAAGTAATCATGAAAGATTAGGAAATTCAATATCTCTACTTGCCGGTACAGTCTTAGAATGATCAAAATGATTTTTTTTGTTTTAGGTGACAAGACGTTTTCCGTATATGGTTCTGGAAAACCGCTTCGTCAGTTTATCTACTCACTGGATTTGGCAAGGCTGTTTCTATGGGCATTACGTAACTATGAGAGTGTTGAACCCATTATTTTCTCAGGTCAGCAACAACATCAGAGTATTTATTTCCAGTAAGGTGCTCCCGCACCGGGAGCATTCGCCTGTAAAGTAACGTTACAGATTCGAGCATTACATCAGTTTGTTTGTTTGTTTATACTTGTAGTGGCAAATCCAGCGGTCAGCGGTTAAACCGATCGAAAATCTGCCACCTTATTTTAGGGTAGCCATAGAACGACAAGGTGCAATTTTGGTGGCACCCAGGGGTGATGTGAACCGGCGTTTTACTGCCGATGGCACACCGGGTACTCGTAGAGGCGTGTCTCTCCTCGACGAGTTGCGATACAAGGTGACCTTAAGCTCTTGTATCGTACGGTCTCCTTTTGCAGATTCCGCAGCTATCTCTTTTCCTATTTGATCGATCTAGTCTCCACTAGTTTGTAAAGCTAGCCGCTCGCATAATTGAGGCATAAAGGTATAAGCTGTTATTGTCGCTTACCGTTTGAAGAGCAGTACTGTCCTGCGAAGCGTAGATATCGTCGGGTCGGGTTATAAACTCGGTCCGGTCGAAGTCTGGTCTCGCGAAGTTCTCTCTTGTGATGCACTCAATTATCGAAAGTTTTCCGAACACTGACTCTAGTATTTTTGTCTCTACCGCTTGAAGGTTGAATAAAAAACTGTTTTGTTATGTCACTTTATAATTCCACTTTCAATGTGGCTCAAATAAATTATAAAGTCAATTATTTCTATTTGTTACATTGTATATGCGTGAAAGAATGAAAATTTTAAAACAAAATTATGTTACTTTGTTTTTTGTTGTTTTTTTCTTTGCCTCTCGTTTCCATGGTTTCTCTCGTTGCCATGGTTTCTTATGCTATGTTGGTGATTCCCTTATTCAAAACTGTAGAATACATATATTCACGGCTTTGTTGTGTGCAATGTTTACGGTACTATGAATATTTTAATATTAATATTATTGGTAGTTAATTCTAAATGCAACTATTTTGCCGAGACAATACTCTTTATTGTGAAGCTTCACAATGGACGGGTTTATTGTCAAACGACAATCTCTTACAACCAACCCTACTATGAAGTGTTCATATGTATGTATGTGTGTAAAAGTGTGTCTTGTTATTTCATTCGATCGACTGAATTGAAATGCAATTCCGTTAATTTTATCCCAACGGAAAATGGTAACCCAGCCGGGAATCGAACCCGGGGCCTTACAATGTAAGATCAGGCGGCGTAACCACCGAACCGTCATAGCTCTTATACAAACTTATACAAATATATGTCATATAATCTTGAATAGCTTTAGGACATGAACAGACAATTATGTCCATTTTTGCCCGCGGAGTCTTTTGAAAAATAGAATATAACACTCGGATGAAAAAGTATGGAAGCTCCTGGTACATGAGATTTTCCTATAACATTTTCCTTTTTTTTTTGCAGTCGATGAGAAAGATGAAGTCACAATAGCAAAAGCGGCAGAGATCATAAAGGACGCTTTCAAATTCAACGGAGATTTAGTCTACGATACGAGTAAGGCGGACGGGCAGTACAAGAAGACGGCTTCAAATCAAAAGTTGAGATCTTACTTACCCGATTTTCAATTTACGGGTTTCGAAGAGGCGGTTCGCAGTACGGTGTCCTGGTACCAGACAAACAAAGACACTGCTCGGTTATAATATGATATGAAATATAAGCGTCGTTAATTTTATTGTTGAGAATAAATGATTTTTGGAAGAATCCATTGTTTTTCTCTACACTAACAGTCTTATTTATAAACGTAACTTAAAATTTGCGATGCGTCTCAGACACAGCCGAGCGAAAATCGTGATTTATAAACGTTGCCTAACGCTAGGACACGGCTCAGTCGCGTCCTATCTCAAACGTCACTTTGCGCACCGGTCGGACCGTGTTTAGTGAATTAAGTACAGGTTTTGTGGCTGTGTTAATCAATAAAATGGACGATTTATCGGTGAATTCGGTATTTTCTGATAATCTGCGGATGTTAGGACAGAGGACTACCAAAACATACAAAAAACATTTTGATCGGTTCACCGAGTTGACGGAAGACGAATTTCGATATAAGTATCGATTTTCTAAAGTGAACTTTACGAAAATAGGCATTAAACAGTATTAAAAATAAAACTAATCAGTCATACAAATTACTTTTTATTTCTTTCAGATTCCTGGTCTAAAATGGCCATTCTTTTTAAATAAATCGCCTCGTTATGCCGCATCATCTGCTCACGCAAAGCAATTTTCGCTCATACAAAGCAATTTCCTGCTTCTCTCTATTCTCCAACTGTTTCTTTTGCAGAAGAAACAGCTTGCTATTGCGAATTGCACCTCAACATACGCAACCGACGACCGAAAAGATCTGACAGTTCGATGAGCGTTGTGTACGCAAAACGCGAAAATAGCCGGTTACATCACTGTATTGCCAGGATTAAATTGACCGCGTAGTGCTCAGACACAGCGGAGCTACGTAACGCTTATGTATCGTTTATAAATAAGCATCGTATGCGCTGTGTCCTAAGGAGATAAGTAGTGCGTAACTAAGACGGAGCTGAGACGTGTCCCAAGCAAATCTAATAAATAAGACTGTAAGGTCCTTTCTATGGAATTCAATATTTACTTCAGATTCAACAAAACAGTTTCGCTAAATTTGACTGATTCAAATACGAAGTTAACAACACCTATCTATTGTTATTTGAGTCTCAAACTCGGGTCTTGTCTCAAGTCGTTGCTCAATCTGTATGTCAATAATTTGAGTAAAGTCAGTCAGTGAGTATTTTTTTTTATGTCCACTGGAAGTGCTGTGTGACTTGTGAGTTACAAGGAGTGTTCAATAAAAAGTAATAATGAGAACTCTTTGAAGCCATGTAAAAATAAATACTGGCAGGCACAGCTAATACATCTGTTATGTTTTAAAAAACAATAACTGATTTTGTTTTATTAGTTTGCTTATTTCTTGCTATTATCTTTTTTATTTGCTTTCACCTTGTCAACGCACCCTGAGCAAGATTCCACACACTGGGGTACCTAGAATGCTTACGGACGCAGGAAAAACTAGACCGAAGATTTTGCAACGCTCCACATTTCTTACAACAGGACCCTGGCCGTTTATTGGCTCGATTCATAACTATAGACGAAACATGGCTTCACCATTACCAAACTAGATCTCACCACTAATATCTTAGTGGTATATTTTTAAACATGCATGTTGAATATATTTTAACATTGAACTAACTACCAAATATTATTTGACTTTGTTGTTATATATTATTTTGACAATGAATTGTACTTTTTTTGACTAGGTATTTTCATATTAAATCCTTTATTACTTAACATATATTAAATATTAATGACTGTTTCTTTCTTTTCTCACATATAATTTTATTTATATTATTTAATCGAATTTTATATTATTGCCGATTATATAATGGAATTGCATTTTATTTATTATATTATCTTTTAATATTTTTTATTATTATTATTATTATTTAACTTTTTTTTTGAAGACCACATTTTAGGGCAATTTAGTGTTATTAGATTTTCACTAAAACTTGTACATCTGTAAGCAATCAATCAATCAAGCAAACTTGATTGTAATATTAGAGTCCTGTCCACCCTAGAACGGGCTAGTCCCAGTTGGGTGACAGAATCAAATAAGCAAAAGGTTAAGGTTTTGCCATTCGGTTCTTGTTATTTTTGTAAGCAAATCAATGTTTTATAGTAATTAATTCTTTAGTAATAAGAGTTTTATTCAATTCAAAAAGGAGGAGGTTATCGGTTTTATCTTTTTTTTATATGCTTGTTACCTCAGAACTCCATTATTTGTGAACCGATTTGGAAAATACTTATTTTATTTGAAAGGATATTTTTTTTTATTTTATTCTGGAACCAAACAGAACTACATACAATGCAATAAAAACCTATTTAAAAGTGACAAAAATCCATTAATGTGATTCCGAATATAAAGTATATAAAATGAACGCAATATAATTTTTTATAGTTTCCGCTTGAGAATGGGGGGAATCAGGATGGGAAGTGAGGTGAAAGGGAGAGACAAAATAGATAAAAATATATTATGTATGTATATAAATATTTTTATATTTAATTTTAGGTATGATATATAGTTATTATAATGAATATACTTGAGATAAAATTATGTCCTTGAACTAAATTAAATGAAATATTATATGTATAAATGTTTTGTGATCATCTAGATAGACTCTAGATTTTTTTAAATTGAGTTCTTATAAGAGGTTTTTGATGAGTGTAATATGTCCACAATTAAAAAGTCTGTATTATATCTATGACACGCTCTGTATAGAAATGCATTTTGAGATGCTTTGGTTTTCACCACAGGGAGATGAAATAGTCGATGCGATCGAACAGGGCGGGGAGGAACATAAAATTCAATGCGCTCCAAAATCGCGTTCGCATCGATGGAATTATTTACCAACCCATGCAAGAATACGGCATCGATCAAGACTCTACGGCTCTCCAATGACATTAAATTGTGGGCTTTTAAGGATTCCTCATAGGAGCTGGGCTTAGTGATATACTTCCAGATTGATCCCATTTTTATCAAAATCCTGTTTTGATAGTGGGATCCATGAGGACTTTAGGGAACTCCTCAAATATTATCAAATGAAGTTGAAAATTTACATGTTTGTTCAGTTTCGATGACAATGCATTTTTTGTGGTAAGCATCACCTGATTCTTCACCCGAAATAAAACATCCAGAAATAAAATAGGCCATGACCTGAAAACAACCATTATCTCAAACTCCTAAGAAATTTAAAGCCATTCCGTCCACCGTTAAGATCATGGGCTCTTTTTTCTAAGACAGTCAAGGGGTTGTGACGGTTGAATAGGTACCTAAATTAAAAAAAAATGTGAAACAACAACGACAAACGAAGAGACAAACTCGCTAAAATTGTTTTGTTTCACCAAGGTAACGCCCCAGCACACAAGTCCAGATTCGTAATGGCTGCCGTCGAAGAAGCTCGCTTTGAAGTCCTGCAACATCCTCTATAATCACCGGACTGTAGTGGCTTTAATTTCCAATAAATAAAATAAAACATAAAATAAAACATAAAATTCCAACTGAGCTACCATGGAATTCACCGACCGAAATCGGGCCCATCATAAACCATTATTATACTTCTGGGGGGTGAGATGTGGATTCCAGACTAACGACCGGCTATGGTAGGTTTAGGACAGCTGTCTTGCCTTGTCTGGCAAGACAGCCGTTAACCACCCGGCTGTCTTGGGCGGTGAACGGTTTCGTGCAGCTTGGGCCACAAGATCCATTTTGTTCTCGGATCGGCTCAACTCACGATTCAGCTCCTATTCAGAAGCCTCCTCGAGTGGAAAGCTACCCCGGGTAAGACTCCCGTATCTCAGGCCTCAGAGCTGGTGGACCGGTTTCTCCCGGCGGGATTGCATCCCGGCGCCACTGGTCGGTTTGCGCACCGGTCGGCGATGCCAATCGGTTGTGCATTCTGACTAATTGCCGAAGGGGTCTGGAGACTATGGAAATACACTGTTTCCTAAGCAGCGGGGGTGGATGTTGACCTGTTGTCATGCCACTCTTGAAATGACCTTGGGCCACTCGATCACGTGTGACACTACGGGCAAAGAACGCCTAGGTCCGTGATAAATTCTAACCGTATTACCGCTGTAATACCGGTAGAGATCGTGTAAGCGACTTCGGACCCTTAACCAGTCGGGAGGACGGAGGTATCCTGAAGGCTAATTCCAGACGGAGATATCCTGCCAAAACTGGTAGTAAGGGGGCGAGGCTGCCCGCTGTGTACCTTTCCCGGTGCCTAGCCGTAAGGCGTTGGCCTCTGACGGGCAGGTGGACGGCGGATTGTTTTGTCCCAAGTCTTCTGCGCTCACCTCACGGGAGACAGAACGATACATCTCGTTAAAACTTCCTGAGGTGACGGGTTCGCCCGTTGTAGTTGACAACTCTAGCCTTCACCTTAGCACCCATTTACTCCCCCTTCAAAGCCATAGAATTTGAGATGCGGAAATTGCGGTTTTAGATAGTTATTCTAGGAAGGAATTGATTATTTTCCTGGAGACCAAGATCTTTAAAAAAGTGTAACAGAGATTTAGCTGGCAGGCCACGAGCGCCAACTTCCAGCGCGTGAAGATGAACAGTGAAGCCGTTCCGGGTGATGGCATTTGAGGGATCATGGTATTTATTCTGATATTATTGCAGTATAGGAACCTCTTTTAGATTATTGATTTTTTAACGCCGCTAGACTATATTTACCACGCTGATTCCGAATCTGCAATAATCTTTATTCGGTCTCAATAAATAAGCGAGATATAGGCATTCAAAGAAGCGCCAAACCCATACATTTAGGTATGTTAAGTTAGTTTTTTATTAAAATAATACATAAACACTTATTTGGCGGTAGGTTAGATTAGTTTTTTTTTAAAAACCGAGTTAAAAAAAACTTTTTTTTTTGTATGTAAATTTGGTTTTGAATTTTTACGCGTCCGAAGCTTTTTCATTTCACATTTAGCATTAGAATGACCAAATTTAGTAGTATTTCTTCATTTTTTCAATTTTTGAGAAAGGTTCCTATACTGCAATAATTCCTTTATTCTTATGCGTTTATATTTATATATTAATTTTTTGGTGAGATCATGGTAACCCTCCTTAACGCGAGAGGAGGGGTTAATGGAATATCTTATTTGTTGAGACACAACCGTTTTTTTCCGTGAAAACCTACCTTTAAATCGCCATGTCTAGGCACGGTCATCAGTGTTGTATGGATCACTATGGAAGCTTGTCAACGGAAACAGCGGAAAAACGACTCGGCGCCGCCGCAGTATCTGCCCCCAGCGCGCTGCGATTATGCACGGCCCAATTAGTATCAGTGTTGTATGGCAGTGTATCAGTATGAGAGTTTGTCCACATGGGGAGTTAATGGGCCCTTGCTGAGTTGGCCACGAAGACCCATTCTGTTCAGGGTTGGTCACACTCACGGGTCAACACCTATCCGACGGCCTCTCTGACTTACATATTGAGATGTCAACTACAACGGGCGAACCCGTCACCACAGGACGTTTTAACGATTCGTCGTTCTATCGACCTGCAGTGAGCGTAGAAGACTTAGGACATAACAATCCGACGTCTAGCTACGCCACATCCCGTGAGAGTCCAACGCCTTACCGCGAGTTAGCCAGGAATAAACCCGGCGGGCTCAAGATACTCGCGCCCTCACTTCCAATTGTGACCAGATTTCTCCGGTCTCTCGATTGGTTCCGAGTTCGAGGTCGCTTGCGCGGTCCTCTCCCTTACGAAGCGGTGAAACGGTGTATACCGAATCTATCGCGGACCAAGGCGTCCTTTGCCCGGCTCTGAACCGGGATCGGATAGCCAATGGTCATTTCAAGAGCAGTCGCCGTAAGGTACGCAACCACCCCCGCTCTATAGGAAACAATACAGTTTCCAGACTCCCCCGACTGTTACGGGCTTGTGACGTAGCTAGATGGTGGACTGTTTTCGTCCCCAAGTCTTATACGTTCACTCCAGGGAGATAGAACGACTAATCATTAAAACTTCCTGAGGTGACGGGCTTGCCCGCTGTAGTCGACAACCCAAGTTGTCCACGAAACTGGACGTTTTCACAACAGACAATTATTTCGCCACCTTGAACACAGTATACCAGACAGTAGCTTCTCTTAGAATAAAATTGAAATCAAAACGAAAGAGGACCTGCGTCATTTTAAGGTGCGACTGAGTAAGGTTCGGAATAGCTTTCTCTGCCAATCTTACTTATTCTACAACAAACTTCCATTAGACATCAGGGGCCTTAGGGAGGTTCACTTTAAGAAAAAGGTATAGGGCATTTTGATTAAAACACCATTTATAGCATTGGGGATTTCGACAATATCAATTTTTCGCAACTCTTTTGACCTACTTGACTATTATTATTCCTTATTCTTTCTATTATTGAATATTTTAAAATTGCGTTTTTTTTCTTCTAAATATTGGCTATTGACTATTATTATTATTACTGATTTGTTTGTATTTGTGTTTTTTCTTTAAAATATCTTGCCTTGTATGATAATTTGTGAAATTATCCAATATTTGTTTGATTATTTAGTTCTATTGTCCACATGAAAATTCTACGAAATTATGTAAGAATTTTGATTGAAAACATTGGAAAATGTTGTTTCCTCTATATACCTAACCCAGAAAATCTGCGCTTGGATGTTCAACGTTCATACCTTGCAATACCGACGTTTATACCTTATACCTTAATAGGTATATATTTAAATATTATACTTGCTATTTTTGTTAGTTTTTGACATAACCAAGTGTAGGAATTCCTATCAACTGGTTTGACATTAGGAAATTTAAAAAAAAAAAATAAAAATACGTCGCGAGCCGTAAGGGCTTGGATATGCTCGCCAGATGTCCCGCTACTCGGCCCACGCAGATAGCCAAACGCTCGAAAATTCACCAGCCTTTACCTTTAATGTTAACCGTTCGCGTTTGTCGGGACGTACCCCTATGTTCACATTTCTCACACTCTCTTCGCGCAATGCCCTGTAGCTCGAGAGTAAAGCTACTGGTTGGTATACCGTGCCTTGAATATTGTTTACAAATTGGATGTACCTAATGTGTCGTACGGTTAAAATACCGTGCAGCGGACAAGTGGTCTGATTTTTCAGTAACTTGCAGACTATGCGAGTAAGAAAAACAAAATTTCACTAATAAAATAAAACTCTTTTAATGATCAAAATCGAATAATAATAAATGCAACAATCCCTTAGAAACTAAGTTATTTAACAAACAAGTCGTCGCTTAAACTTTATATACATTTGATTCTTATAAAAATTACACTAAACATAATCTCACAACACAGCAAATCGTATATTCTAATCCCAAATGGAAACCTACTGATAAAGAGGAACATATACAGGGACGTACGACTCTGGTGGCTATTAATATTTTGGATTATTCTGAAGATTCAGAGATTGAGAATATTGAGTTATAAGAAAAGCGCGCACTTGATATTTTAGAACCTACATCCTACATCGCGTCTACCCGTTCGTGGCAGCAATTCAAGAACTTTTTATCCCCAACGGTTGTTGGTTCTGCGAGCCATATGGTCTGCCCACTGCCATTTCAAGTTGCTAATTTTGAGAGCTATGCCGGTGACCTTGGTTCTTCTGTGGATTTCCTCGTTTCAGATATTGTCACATAGTAAAACTCCATGGCTCGTTGCGCAACTTTGAGCTTGTGTATGAAGCCAATAGTTAGCGACCACTTCTCAGTGCCATTACTGAGTATGTCATGTCATTACTGACTTTTGTCTTTTAGCTCTCTTGGATTTGTGACGAGAAGATGTGGCGTAGTTTCCCGAGCGCCCTTGATAGTGTCATAATTAAATCTGTAATACGTTAGCTTTGAGCCATATGCAAAATAACTTTAATATATGAATGTATTTACAAATCTCAGGTATGTCTTTGCTTATCCCTAGACAAAGAGAAAGTTTATGAAGTGCAACGGTTCTTAAAACAGTAGTAACATTAAGGCGACATGATACCTGGGAACGACCATATCTGAGGAATTTTAGTTTTATGAGTTTTTTGAAAAATATAAGCATTCATTTAAAAAGGGTTCTAAGTGAATCCCTCGATAAGGAACAAATTTAAAATATGGACTCAAAAAAGTTGCACATTGCCTTGGGCATTAAGGATTTAAAACTGGCTTCGAAAACTTTCAGGCGCGTTTACTACTACAATGTAAGCGGTGAGTGTGTTTTATTATAATTTCAATTTATTGACTGGTTAATTGTCTAGGGCAGCACATAGCGACATTTTTTATTTAGGCCCTAAATTAAATACAATTAATTAAAACGTGAGAGCGCTCTGAGAGTTACGCTAATTATGCTTTGCCATTAACACCCTTATATCGCCACTGCGTAAAGATAGTTATTCTGTTCTAGCGCTGCGATTGACCGTTTAGTATGCGTCTGGTTCCCGGCGCTAGCGGATGTGGAATCTGCGCTTGGCGCTTCGTCAACGCTGGATTTTTATTGGTCAAACGCTATGAAATTGACTCCGCCTATTTTTCTGCGAGTCCGCCCATTTTGGATATTTTTCTGAGGTCTCATGTCGCCTTAATACAAATTCGAGACTGCCATAACAACAATATATACAATAACACATGTTTTATTTTTCGAGATAATTTAAGTTCAAAGTTAATCATTTCTTTTAAAGTACCCACAGCCAGTATATATACCAGTATACACCAGCTACATATACACCATTAGTACAATATAAGTAGTTAAAACTATGGAATGTTTATATTCTTAATTCAAGCAAAAAATAATAATTTTATTACATTAATAAGTTTCTAGTAAACGTTGTATGCAATAGAAAAGACATACAAAAGATTGGTTGAACGAATAGGGTAGACAGGTGACAACTGAAACATGGTTGTTGCAGATCGTTGTCGGCAAAAGCGAGGCACGATAGAGTGTAACGACGGTGCATTTTAAAATGGTAACCCTACTTGTCGAGGCTTTCGAGAAGTATATTTAACGTAATGTTAAAGATGGTCGGGGAGAGGCAACAGCCCTGAAACAGCCCAATTGAAAATGGGGTAGAGCTGGGTGACCTGGAAGTCAGAGAGTTATAATTTATACAGATAAAAATATACTGTACCGTGCGAATTAATTGGAACAAATTTTTCTTCGGAAAGTGCTTTATTGGACATAAACATACAAAAACAGTATAAATAGGATAGAAAACGAATTTACCGCGTGAAATTTGTAGGACCCGACGTTTCGGTGACGTTGCAGCCGCCGTTGTCTAGGGTAGACTGAAGATCTGTCAGTCCGTTGTTTTGCGGGTAGGCCGCAAACCGCTGCCGCCACTGCGTAGGTTATAACGGTGGTGGGGGGCCGGGCTCGGAGCGCGGGAATTTTTAAAATCCGTCTTGCACACAACACTCACTGTATCCTGTTTTACGTCTTTGCGTTCGGCGTTCGGCGGCGGGAACATTTTAAGAAGAGGGTTCCACGTAGAAGAGAGTTTGTAGCCGTCATCTCTATTGAAGTTCGGAGTTCTTCTTATTTCAATGGCTTCCCGGATTATGCGAGGAAAGTAGAATTGTTCCTTGGATAGAACAATGGGATTTTGAAACTGCATCCAGTGGTTACTTCCGCTATCCAATATATGTTCGCAGATCGCCGATTTTTCTCGCTGAACGTTTTTAACAGCTTTGATGTGTTCTGTCAGTCGCGTGGCTATGGGCCGTTTCGTTTGTCCAACGTAGGCTAGACCGCAGCTGCATTCGACTTTATACACACCCGGGGTTTGCAGTGGTATTACATCCTTTACAGGCCTCAAAAATCGAGCTATATTTTGGGTCGGTTTGAAGATCGTTTTTATATCGAATCTGTTTAGCATCTTACTTATTCGATCAGTCACGCCCTTGACGTATGGTAAGAATGCTCTTGATCTGCTCGGTTTTTGAGTTTCGTCCGTATTAGATCGTGTGCGTGTCTCGTGATATTTTCCGTATCCATTTTTCCTAAGGACATCATTGACATGTTCCATCTCCTTCGGAAAATGCTCAGTGTCGCATAGATCGCGTGCTCGATTCACGAGCGACGTTTGCACTGAACGTAGATGGTAGGGATGATGGTGTGAGCTTGCATGCAAATATCTGTCCGTATGTGTGGGCTTCCGATATACCGTATGTCCGAGAGTATTGTCACTTCTCCTCGTCACTTTGACATCCAAAAATGGTAAGGAGCCGTCCTTCTCTACTTCATAGGTGAAACTGATTTTTGGGTGTATGGAGTTTAGATGACCCAGGAATTCTTTCACCGTTTGAATGTTGCCTTTCAGGATGCAGAAGGTATCATCCACGTAGCGAAGCCAGAGAATGGGTTTAATTTTGGAGGTTTTTATGGCTAATTCCTCAAAATATTCCATATATAGGTCACTAACTATCGGCGATACGGGGCATCCCATTGCTACTCCGTCGATTTGTTTGTAATAATCGCCGTTCCATAGAAAGTAGCAGGATATCAGGCAATGTTGAAGCATGTCGGCGTAGCTAATAGGGAGGTCCTCAGACCTTAGTTTATCTCTCACCACCGTAAGACACTCCGAAATGGGCAAATTCGTAAATAAAGATTCGACGTCAAAGCTCACCATTATTTCGTCTTCGGCCAGTTTTAAGCTTCTAATAATGCTTACGAAATGTCGCGAGTCTTTCACGTAAGACGTCGTTTTGCCCGTAAGCGGTTGGAGGACACCAGCCAAGTGTTTTGACAGAGGATATGTGGGGCTGTCGATTTGGATCACAATCGGTCTCAATGGTGCATTATCCTTATGGATTTTAGGTAAGCCATATAATTTCGGTGGCTGTACGTTACGTGGTTTAGTGAGATAAGCTATTTCTGGGAGGGAAGTGACAGATTTATCGATTAAAACTCTCGTTTGCCTGGTAATTCTGCTCGTGGGATTGTAATTCACCTTCTCGTAAGTGTTGGCGTCTTCTAAGAGCGTTCCAATTTTCCGCTCGTAGTCCACAGTATCGAGTATCACGGTTGCGTTGCCTTTATCGGCCCGCAACACAACTACGTCCTTATTATCCCACAGAGATTTTAAGCTTTTTCTCTGGGCGGCTGTGGTGTTCGACTGTGGGAGCTTGGCCTTGCGTACAAAGACAGCCACATCCTGTCGCAGTAAGTCGGCCTCTGGCGCAGGGATCTTGTTACGAGAGATGTGTGCGGATTCATCCACGAAAAGATATCCCAGGATCTTCGGAGTTCTTCTTATTTCAATTTCAATCCGAACTTCAATAGAGACGACGGCTACAAACTCTCTTCTACGTGGAACCCTCTTCTTAAAATGTTCCCGCCGCCGAACGCCGAACGCAAAGACGTAAAACAGGATACAGGGAGTGTTGTGTGCAAGATGGATTTTAAAAATTCCCGCGCTCCGAGCCCGGCCCCCCACCACCGTTATAACCTACGCAGTGGCGGCAGCGGTTTGCGGCCTACCCGCAAAACAACGGACTGACAGCTCTTCAGTCTACCCTAGACAACGGCGGCTGCAACGTCACCGAAACGTCGGGTCCTACAAATTTCACGCGGTAAATTCGTTTTCTATCCTATTTATAAAATCCTATATTAACCCTTCGAGTAGCGGTATAATTTCATGGCAGACCGCGGCAATCTACTAGAATTTCTTGCAATATCGCTGCGCTTGACAAAAAGTACTACAACTATGGAACTACCTAAGCAATCATAAAAATAATATCTGTAAAATGATTGCATTGAAATTTCGTATATAGAATATTGAAATCTCATTTTGTAAAACAATCAGAATATTATTTTTAACCTGTACTTGTCTTACGGAAAAATACGGAACCCTATTTAGAAATTGTAAATACTATCGTGATCTTTATTAGATTCTCTATCAAATGCAATATTTCGTTTTGCTTATTTACATACACAAATATTTAGATATTAGGTCAAAAAAAGCAATAAAATTTTTGATGATTTCTCGAAAAAAAAAATGATGATGTTTGACAATGGAATTTTACCAGAAATATCCGCGAAATGACGCGCGAAATTATTCTAGCGGCCGTCTATGTATCTATAGTTAAAATGAGATATTTAGTATGGATTTTAGGATGCGTTCGAATTAGAAAATAATATTACTGTGCGCTCCGGGAGCAAGCCGCCAATATTGGTCGTTACGTAGTCAACGGTGTTCTGATGTGCAACCAAATTTGGTCGTTACTAGCCTAAGGGTTAAAACTAACAATCTATAGCTATCAGTACTGTTTTTGTATGTTTATGTCCCATAAAGCACTTTTCGAAGTAAAATACTCTGTTCCAATTAATTCGTACGGTATTGTAGGTAGTTAGATGCGATAGAGATGATTTTGTTAACAATTTTATTTTCTGACTGAAGGATGATCCAATCCTTGTCTTTATCTTTACCCCTCAAAAAATCCCATTGTACCCCTTTGGGGGTTATTACCCCCAGGTTAGAAATAACTGATCTAGACAGATACTCATCATTGGAAATTAAGTAGGCCTGAGCGATAAACGTATTAAGAAGGTTTAATTATTATAGAGGTGTTGTTAATTACATTGTCCTTGTTAAGTTTAAAGATTTCCCTCAGCAAACGGAAGACTTATAGAACACGCATGAGTTATTGACGATCGTTGAATAGTTTGGGAGCTAGTGACAAAAAAGTGCAAGAGTTTTGGAAAAGTTGATACTGTCAGATGAGACAGTATTTCGCCCATAGAATGACGGGGTACAGTCAGCAAGCCAGATTCCGGGACACCTGGCGCTGGCGTACTAGGAAAGGTGGAAATTGTAATTAGTACCCCCAAAGTGTTTTAGAAAAGCTGAAAATTCTTCAGTAGACAGTGGATGAATAAAGAACTCGAAACATATGGTCAGACTGCTTGATAATCGAATGCGTGACGTCAGCATCTTCATATGTCATGCATAGGTCGAGTGCCGCTCAATATAATGGTATGGAGATGCTGACGCCACACGTTTGATTATCAAACAGTCGGACCATATGTTTCGAGTTCTTTATTCATCCACTGTCTGCTAATGAATTTTCAACGTTTCCAAATTACTTTAGGGGTACTAACAAGAATTACAACTTTCTGACTACCCCGGCATTTTATGGCCAGGGTAGTCAGAAAGGCAGGGGGCTAACGGGCCCATGATGAGGTGGCCACGATGACCCATGTGTTCAGGGTCGGTCATACTCACGGGTCAACACCCATCCGATGGCCTCCACGCATGGGGTGCGAGCCTGGGTAGGACACTGGGTCAACCAGTCTCCCCTGGGAATCAAACCTCTGGCGCTCCTGGACGGTCTGCGCACCGTGCGGCGCAAGCCTATCGATTGTGCTCTCCGACTAACAGTCGGGGGAGTCTGGGAACTGTATTGTTTCCTACAGAGCGGGGGTGGTTGTCTACCTTACGGCGACTGCTCTTGAAATGACCATTGGCCATCCGATCCCGGTTCAGAGTCGGGCAAAGGACGCCTTGGATAGATTCGGTTTTCACCGTTTCACCGCTTCGTAAGGGAGAGGACCGCGCAAGCGACCTCGAACTCGGAACCAATCGAGAGACCGGAGAAATCTGGTCACAATTGGAAGCAAGGGCGCGAGAGTCGGCCCGCCCGGTAACTCTGGCTATCTCGCGGTAAGGCGTTGGCTTCTTGCGGGTTGTGACGTAGCTGGACGTTGGATTTGTTCTGTCCAAAGTCTTCTACGTTCACTGCAGGGCGATAGAACGAGAAAATCGTTAAAACGTCCTGTGGTGACGGGCTCGCCCGTTGTAGTTGACACCGCAAGTTGCAGCCTTTTCATTGAATAATGTCGACTTTCTCGATGTTATTCAATAAAAAGGTTTGCTATAGTGCCTGGAATTATGGCTTACTTCGGCCTCTTCATCGCACCATCTTGAAAGCTGAATCACGCAGGGCGGAATTTAACCTCTAAGCCTAGCCAGCAAGCAAAAAAGAATGTTTTGATTCTTGGAATATGTTCGGCTTTGAATATTATTTACTTTACGCCATAAAATCAAAATCAAATTACTCTGTTTTATTACTGATTTAAAATTTAGTAATGAGTTTGTGATATTTTAATTTATTATTGCAACACTGACTAAACGTAATCTTGCTCATCTCTGGGAAGATATTCTGCAGCATATTCAACGAATGAAATTGGTCAAAAAGTTTGCTTCGCATTTCTCTAATATGAGAGGTTCTCCTCCATATAGACACTGAGGTTTTTAACCTCAGAACTGTTCTCAAACTCGAAAATATTGATTTAAAGTATGCATTAGGTTTTCATGACTTAATACAGCTCCTTAACCCCTAGAGCCCCAATTAGCCGATATCGGCCACAATACGATTCGGCGTTTTAATTTAATTTTAATTTAATTTGTTTTATTTTATTATGTTTTATTATGTCAATATGTTTTATTTTAATTATGGGTACAGTGGTTTGGCAGTAATTAATGTTTTGGTGAGACAGTGTCATAATACAATTTTTTTACTAATTTTTACAAAATTTTTTTGGGACATCAACTAGTTAATCGGCTGAGGGGCCGAGGCCTGAAGGGTTAAGTAAATCCGTGACCACCAATAACTCGCATGCACTGTATACATACAGGCTCAGTATTTTTTAATAGCGACACCCTTGTAGTGGGTGTAAATAAAAATATTTGTTTTTATTTCTAAAAAACAAAAAGAAATGTTTTTTTTAATCAAATTTATAAATTGTATCTATTGAAAAATAGATGAAAAGGCGTTGAGTGCGCTGCATCATCTAGCAGCAGGTAAAATATTGCGAATAAACAATATTTGCGTTTTTTTGTCTACCGCTAGATGACTCTTATTACTATATACTATTTTTCAAAACAATATTTTTATCAATCAAAAAATTTTTTTTTGTTTTTTTCTAAAACTCTTATCAAAAGTTACTTACTTGCTCGTACTGATTCACCCACTACAAGGATGTCACTAATAAAAACTCACCCTTTATAAAGATATCACTAAAAACTGTAATAATATTCGAGATTGGGTCTTTATATAAATATATATATAATTATAGCCTATATAGGGCTCGATTGCGTTTCTTCGTGAACTAAAATCCAAAATTAGTTTGTGTGAACGAGGCAGGGCAATACGCTAGAGCGAAATATCAAATGAACGGTTGTCACTTTTTCGCATTAACCTCTAGAGCCCCAATTGGCCGATATCGGCCACAACACGATTCAGCGTTTTGATTCAGTTTTAATTTAATTTTAATTTTATTTGTTTTATTTTATTATGTTTTATTATGTTAACATGTTTTATTTTAATTATGGGTACAGTGGTTTGGCAGTAATTAATATTTTGGTAAGACAGTGTCATAATTTAATTTTTTTACAAATTTTTACTAAAATTTTTTGGGTCATCAACTTGTCAATCGGCTGAGGGGCCGAGGTCTGAAGGGTTAAAACTACCCACCAAATCTAACACAGCACGAAATGTGTTCAAATTTATCGATGATCGTTCGTCTCATATTCCGCAGTTACGTATTGCTCTATCTAGTTCGCTTGAATTAATTTCAGTTTTAGTTCACAAAGAAACGCAATCGGGCCCATTGTGTTATTTTGCTAGCGCACTAATGGCTATGTCCTTTGGTCAGAATGAGGGGAAATAACATTCCTATTACAAGTATGAATAGTTCCACCATTGTCAGTCCGGAGAATCCCTTGGGTTTCACCGAGTTTCCTGGAGAGTTGGGCTCCTCGGTCGGCAGCAGAGTGTGTGTCTTGTGGTGGGAGTGGGAGTTACCCTGTGTCAACTCTGGCAACACGTGCACTGTTGCCACGTAAAGAAAAGTACCTGCGCTAAACAGCATTGCGATACCTGTAAAAAATATCACATTATTGCGCTTCTTTGAGTGACTGACTTCGAAGGGTATCCAACTTCTTTGAACGTACTAAAGTACTCTTACGCCTAAATCTATAGTCAAGTGCTTAAGTTTTCCTTAACCCTTTAACCTCTGTGAGGCTAAAAACGCCAAGCGGTGGTTAACAGATCTGCGCATAGCCATTTTGGCCAGCCTCCATATATTTTATACTAGCTGACCCGTGTCCACTTCGTTGGGCGGTAAAACTTTTTACTTGTGATTCGGTTAGTACTGAGTGCTATGATTTATTTCCTAACTGCCAAAAGAAGGTTTATATTTTTACTGCATATGTATGTATGTATTTGCATACCAATTTGACTATATTACCGTTATTTGTGTGTGTCTTCTGGTGAGTGTCTTATTTGTGAGTTTTATATCTTTAACCATTTATGTAGCAAAAGGGTAATTACATACAGTAAAAGGGAAAAGTCTTTTGTTTTAAACACTTGACACGATAAATTTACTTATTTTGATATGAATTCACAATTGTTGATAATATGACCAATAAACATGACCTAACGATAGCAATTATTTTTTTAATATAAAAAACTACTTTTTGTGACTTAAATATAAAATTTAGACATATGCTGTCGTTGACTTTTTTGTAGGCATTATCAATCTCTACAACTTTTCTCTAGAACTTAATCATATATTGTGACTTGAATATAAAATTTAGACATATGCTGTCACTGACTTTTTTGTAGGCATTATCAATCTCTACAACTTTTCTCTAGAACTTAATCATATATCTCTATCGTTAAGGGAGCGTTAGGTAGAAACGTTTTCGTTCGACCGTTTTTTCTCCGACTTTGCAAATCCGACTACCACGAAAAAGTCTTTTCATTTTTCGGAATAATATATAGCCTATGACACTCACAAATAACGTGGCTTTCTATTGGTAAAAGAATTTCGGTCAGTAGATCCAGAGATTACTTCCTACAACCTCACAAACTTTACCTCTTTATAATATTAGTATAGATAAATATATGATATACATGACGAACTAGATTAATTATTTTCAATTTATAAAATTATTGTATAAAATAAAATATTGATTATCCACTTACCTGTAGCATCAAAGGAGCTCAAAGTTTCCTTTCCTTCTTTCCCAATGCCAAAGTAGGTTATTAGAGTTAGCAGAGGGGCCGAACACGAAAAAACCGCTAAGTGCTTTCGTATCCGATTTCTGTAAAATAGAGTATTTATATTTTAATGTTGTGAATATTTTTATTTATATATATTTTTATGACATTCCTAGTGTATGAAATTATGCCTAATAATTAGAAGAAGAATTTAATGACATAAAAAAAACTTAGCTAAAGTCCGGCCCAAAGTGGAAAATTTTATAAATAAAGGACCTTTGGAGTTATCAAGTACTACGAGCGAAACCGCCACGTCAGGAAGTTATAACTAGAGCTGTCGATTACAACGGGCGAAGTTTTAACGATCAACCACCCCCGCTGCTTAGAGAACGTACATTCCCAAACTCCCCCATTATTAGCCGAAGTGCACAGTCGATAAGCAAATGCAGTGCGATGCGAAAACCGTCCAGAATCACCCGAGGTGTTCCCCTAGATTGGAACAACCAAACCCACTTGTCTACAACACTGCCGTGTCAGGGTTCACGGAGTCCTGTCCAGGTTAGTTCCTCTTCGAGTAAGTTACTGGATGGGAGCTGGACCTTGAGTTGAGCCGACCCAAGATAACAAACAGGTCATCAGGCTCAAGCTGCACAAAACGGTTAGAAACGTTAAGTACAACTGGAGCTGTCAATTACAATGAGTGAACGCATCACCTCGGGAAGTTTTAACGATATTTGATCGTTCTGTCTCCTGTGAGGTGAGTGTAGAATACTTGGGAAGAATCAGTCAACTGTTTAGATTTCCCCGCCCTCCGAACTGGTTACGGGTTTGAGGTCGCTTACGCCTCTCCCTTGTGTAGCAGTGATTCGGTGTCTACCGAATCTATCGCGGACCACGGCATCCTTTGCCCGGCTCTTCACCCAGAATCGGATAGCCGAATAGTCGTTTCAAGAGCAGTTGCCATAAGGTTAAAAACCACCCCCGCTCTATAGAAAACAAAGTCATTTCCAGACTCCCCCCGCTGTCCGTCGGAATACACAATTGATTGGCTGACGCCGCACGATGCGCAAACCGTCCAAGAGCACCGTACGACTCCCAGCGGAACTGGCCATTAGGCACAGAGTCCTACCTAGACTCGCACTTCTGCTTGGGGGTTACCAGATGGGTGTTGACCTGTGTGTTCGCCTGATCCTAACATATGGATCATAATGGCCCAATTGCACTATTAGTTTGCACTATTACTAGCACCTTAGTACACTTGGGACGGCAATTTACCTACGATTTATTTTAAAGTATGGAATTGTATGTTGATTTATTTATTTAGGAATTAATCACTATAAAACATTGATTTGCTTACAAAAATAACAGGAACCGAATGGCAACACCTTAACCTTTTGCTTATTTGATTCCGTCACCCAACTGGGACTAGCCCGTTCTAGGGTGGTCAGGACTGTAATATTACAATCAAGTTTGCTTGATTGCTTGATTGCTTACAAATGTACAAGTTTTAGTAAAAAGCTAATAACACTAAATTGCCATAAAATGTGGTCTTCAAAATAATAATAATAAAAATAAAAAATATTCAAAGATAACATAATAAATAAAATGCAATTCCATTAAATATAATCGGCAATAATATAAAATTCGATTAAATAATATAAATAAAGTTATATGTGAGAAAAGAAAGAAACAGTCATTAATATTTAATATATGTTAAGTAATATAAGATTTAATATAAAAATATCTAGTCAAAAAAAGTACAATTCATTGTCAAAATAATATATAACAAAGTCAAATAATTTTTGGTAGTTAGTTCAATGTTTAAAAATATGTTAATAATTTGTGCACCTAAGTTTTATTAAACTATTATTTCTAACATTTGATGTATGGTTAGTTTGTGACGTATTTATTTTATTTTTGAATTCCCTCCACTGCATTGTTAATTTATTATTTTGGCTGAATATACTATTACTATCTATCATAAGTCAAATGAATTACAATAAACGCACCTATCTATTCCTTCGTGCAGTAAAAATGTAACTAGACCGAAAGCCGCTGGGGCCTTATGGAGCATAATAGCAACGAAAACAATCAGCTCAACGTCAGCATGAGATGTGGTCGCCGCGGCACCCAGGGCTATTCCATCAGCTGAAAAAAAAGCTTTATATACAATCTGTCTATCGCCAAACTGATCAAACAAAAAACATAGCTGGTAATTTTGATTTCATTAGCCAAAATACATATAACAGGTGGATAAATAAAAATAAAATACAAACGAAGCTGCCATGGAATTCACTGACCAAAGTCCTTCATAAAACATTTTTTTTACACTTCTGATAGGTGAGCGGTGGATTTCGGACTAACGGCCGGCTGTGGTAGGTTTAAGACAGCTGTCTTGTCACATGTGAGCGTACATCTTACCACCCATTCACTCTCACTTCGAAGCCATAGAATTTAAGATGCATACATTGCGCTTTTAATTAATTTTTTCTAGGAAAGAGTTGATTATTTTCCTGGAGAGATCAACCTCTTTAAAGAGGTGAAATAGAGATTTGGCTTGCGGGCCACGAGCGCCAATTTCCACCGCGTGAAGGTGAACAGTGAAGCCGTTTCGGGTGACGATATTTGCGAGACCATGGTATTTATTTAATTTGTACTCATGGTCTTTTCGGATATTTCATTCTCATGGAACAGTTACACTATACAATAAGGACCATCTCCTAAAATAGGGATTAAAGAGTTATATCTGGACAGAGGGCTGTGCATCCGAGACTTTCAGGAAATTTATACTGCTTAGGAACCGAACCGACCTCCAGAATCCAATCTGAAGCTCTCTCGATTATTGAGATAGGATATGTAGTGGAGAACTTGAACTTGAATACGTAAAGACGGACAGACAATGACAGAACAGAGAGACAGACAGTTCATAGTTTTAAATGCTCACATGTGGCAAGACAGCTGTCCTAAACCTACCACCGCCGGTCGTAAGTCCGGAATCCACCCTTCACCTCCCAGAAGTGTAATAATTATATATGATGGGCCCGATTTTTGGTCGGTGAATTCCATGGCAGCTCCGTTTGTATTTTATTTACTGTACTCCTCGATTAGAGCAAGACATTTCTCCTCGGCCCAGTCCATAGCGATGGATTTGCATTTACCGATGCGCGACACCGACACCAAACGTGATGCGCGAGACGTACCCACCAACGTCTTTCTTTGCTCGCGTCCACGAACGCACTGCGCACCACTTTGTGTTCGCGCAATTACCGCCATCGCTTGTAGCGCTCACCGCGGAGCATGCAACGTTGCACGCTCCAGGAGCAGTTGCAGGTGCGCGGAGCAGAGTTGGTGCACGAGCTAATGGATACCAACCTTAAGATTAGGTTAAATGCAAAAGATTGCTATGTGGTAGTAAGCAGATTTGTATTTTTATTTTTTATGTGCAAAAAAGTTTTTTTATTGTTTTTTTCATTTTACATTGCAGTTTCTAATATGTCCAAAAGTACTAACCTGCCGCATGAACCACAAGTCCGATGGTGGCAGTGACATTTCTATCAGCTGGACTCAACGATTGGTTTCGTTTTGCAGATATTTGATCCACCACAAGCATGAATACAAAACCTAAAACATAAGAAAACATAATTATAAATTATATAAAAACAGGGTAGTCCTCGACCACACTAGAAACAGAAAAAACCAGTCTGGTCTTCAAAAGGAACCAAGGAGTTTTTCTTAGTTCAATTTCTGGACAAACATTCAATCACAAATTGACAACATTCGTTTTTCGACATATTTATAAAGAAGTTATAATCAAAAAATTAGTAAACAAATAAATATAATACAAACGGAGCTGCCATGGAATTCACCGACTAGAGTCGGGCCCATCATTGTAATACTAGCCCGTCCAGATATAACTCTTTACTCTCTATCTAGGAAGGTGGCTCTTATTGTAGAATTAACTGTTCCATGGGAATCAAATATCCCAAAAGACCACGAGTACAAATTAAATAAATACCATGATCTTGCAAATGCCGTAACCCGGAACGGCTTCACTGTTCACCTTCACGCGGTGGAAGTTGGCGCTCGTGGCCTGCCAGCTAAATCTCTATTTCACCTCTTTAAAGATCTTGGCCTTTCCAGAAAAATAATCAACTCTTTCTTAGAAAAATTATCTAAAACTGCGATTTGCGCATCTCAAATTCTATGGCTTCGAAGGGGGAGTGAATAGGTGGCAAGGTGAACGCTCACATGTGGCAAGACAGCTGTCCTAAACCTACCACAGCCGGTTCGTAAGTCCGGAATCCACTGCTCACCCCCCAGAAGTGTAAAAAAATAGTATTATGATGGTCCCGACTCCGGTCGGTGAATTCCATGGCAGCTCCGTTTGTATTTATTATTTATTTATTTATATATTTATTTACACTTCTGGGGGATGAGCAGTGGATTTCAGACTAACGACCTGCTGTCATAGGTTCAGCACAGCTGTCTTGCCACATGTGAGCATTCACCTTACCATTCATTCACTCCCCCTTCGAAGCCATAGAATTTGAGATGCAGAAATCGGGGTTTTAGATATTTTTTCTAGGAAGGAGTTGATTATTTTCCTGGAGAGACCAAGATCTTTAAAAAGGTGAAACAGAGATTTAGCTGGCAGGCCACGAGCGCCAACTTCCACCGCGTGAAGGTGTACAGTGAAGCCTTTCCGGGTGACGGCATTTGCGAGATCATGGTATTTATTTAATTTGTACTCGTGGTCTTTTGGGATATTTGATTCCCATGGAACAGTTAATTCTACGATAAGGGCCATCTTCCGAGATAGAGAGTAAAAAGTTATATCTGGACGCAGGGCTGTGCATCCTAGACTTTCAGGGAATTTATACTGCTTAGAGACCAAATCGACCTTCAGAATCCAATCTGCAGCTTTCTTGATTATTGAGAAAGGTTTTGTAGTGAAATGTTTTTTGCCTTTAGAGCCATCCCGCACAAACTGTATTGGGGGTTTGGAGGATACTGTCAAACCCTTGTTGGCATGAACCACTGAGAGGCTAATCACCTAGCGAATTACAGCAAGGACTTTATCGTGGCGGTAAGAAAAATACTAAAAACTGCGTAAAAATTCCTTATAAAAAAGGACTTAAAAAAAAATGAAGTACCTAATGAAATTTTTTAAAATATTAACTTATTGTTGACATCTCTCTCTCTCTCTCTCTCTCTCTCGCTCTCTCTTTCGCTCTCGCTCTCTCTCGTTTCTCTTAAACTAAAATCTAAAATTAGTTCATGTGAACGAGACAGAGCAATACGTCAGAGCGGAATGTAAAATGAACGGTTGTCACTTTTCCGCATTAAAAATACCCACCGAAAATAAAGCAGATGAATCTAACACCGCACGAAATGTGCTCAAACTTATTCGGCCGTCTATAAGTTCGACGGGTAGTTTTGGTGCCGGAAAATCGACAATAGTTCATTTGATATTCCGTTCTAACGTATTGCTCTGTCTCATTCGGTTGAACTAAGTTCGTATTTTATTTTGCGAAGAAACACAATTGGGCTTATTTTGCATAAACAATATTTATATTTGAGTTTTGCACCAATTTCTGGCACGTTTAAATATAGCCGGATCTTCTGTTTTCATATTTTAATGTATTTAAGATAAAAAGTGACACAGATACAACTTGGCAAGTGTAATTTTTCAAATATTTAATTACCTAATTAAGTGACCTCAAAAGGTAAAAAAACTAAACATTGAATCAAACAAAGAAACTGGCAATAATTAGGTTCAAAATGTATAAGCCAGGTTTACCCTATATTAAATAAAACCAGTAAATATATTAAAACGAATAAATAAATTAATAGTTTGAAAAAAACACTATAAACGAGCTTTGAGGCCAACTATACGGCGACGCGGCCAACTATACGACACCATTACTTGTACTACATTCCACGACTTTTGCGCCCAACTATACGACACCATTACTTGTAGTACTTTCCACGCACCATTACATCTACATTACTTGGTATGCGCACCATTACTTTGCACCAACCAAAGTTCATTCCAAGACTTTTCTAACAAGTCCAAACACAGCTATGATATGATGTTCCATCATGAAGTTCCAGTTCATATCTTCCGACTCCATCATCAGATCAGTTCGACAGTACCATATTATTGTATTGTCATCAGAACTACATACAGCTGCCAATTTTCATGACGCTACGATCCTTGGAAGATGGTTTAATTAGTTACCTTAGATTCCATGACATAGTTAGTTACATACAGGTCGACCTAATAAAAGCGTGTTAAAAACACGCTTTAAAAATCTGCCATTACAAAGAGTAAACTACTGTATTTATAATATTTTTTTAGTTTTTTAAAAAAATATATTTGTAGCTTATGTATTTATTCTTATATACATATATATTTTTGAACGTACTTAACCCCTAGGTGGCCATGCACGCCAAATCGGCTTTTATCGTATTATCCGTATTATATCTGTAGAGGAACGTAGGCAGCGAGGAGACCTAATAGAAAGCTACAAAATGCTTCACGGTTATTACAGTGTGCCCAATCTAGAGAGCATGTATACCCTGAACACCAATAAGCAACTGCGTGGACACTCGTTGAAGCTAAATAAGACAATTGCAGCATTGAACCCCAGGAAATATTTTTTGACAAATCGTGTAGTGGATGCTTGGAATGCTTTGCCAGAGGAAGTGATCAGTGCTATCTCTGTCAATAGCTTTAAAAACAAACTCGACATTTTTCTTAGTGCAAAACAATCACAAGTTTAAAAACAACTGCATGTGATATACACGCATCAGCCTTAAGCTGCAAGTGTATAATATAATAATAATAATAATAATAATATCTGTAATTATTCAATTATCGGCTCTATTTCTCCCTGCACTGCGGAAAAAACCTGTCACTGAAGCCCGCCATTGAATAAGACACCGCTATATATTAGTATGCCTGCAGACACCTTCTACAAACAAATTTTCGAGGACTTTGAAAATGTTGCGGGGAATGACTTGCTTCCGAAAGGTTAAACAATAAATAAATAAAATACAAACGGAGCTGCCATGGAATTCACCGATCGAAATCGAGCCCATCATATATAATTATTACACTTCTGGGAGGTGAACGGTGGATTCCAGACTAACGACCGGCTGTGGTAGGTTTAGGACAGCTGTCTTGCCACATGTGAGCGTTCACCTTACCACCCATTCACTCCCCCCTTCGAAGCCATAGAATTAGAGAGGCGGAAATTGCGGTTTTAGATAATTTTTCTAGAAAGGAGTTGATTATTTTCCTGGAGAGACCAAGATCTTTAAAAAGGTGAAACAGAGATTTAGCTGGCAGGCCACGAGCGCCAACTTCCACCGCGTGAAGGTAAACAGTGAAGCCATTCCGGGTGATGGCATTTGCGAGATCATGGTATTTATTTAATTTGTACTCGTGGTCTTTTGGGATATTTGATTAAGGGTTGGTCTTTCGCAGGCTAGTTGGCGGAGCTAGATCGTGGATTGTCATTGTCTAAGTCTTCTACGCTCATCCCACGGCTGAAAGAACTATCACATATCGTTATACCAGCCTGGGGTGATGGGTTCCCCCGTTGTAGTCGACACTGCCCAACTAAACCTTCCTGGAGACAAGATTGCCCATAGTAGATGACAACTTCAAAAGTGTACATAATGCTTTTGTAGCAGATGGTTTCGTGCAGCTTGGGCCATAAGATCGAATTTGTTCTCGGATCGGCCCAACTCACGATTCAGCTCCTATTCAAAAGCCTCCTCGTGTGGAAGGCTACTCTACCCCGGGTAAGAGTCTCTCGCGTCTCACGCGGGTAAGAGTCTCTCGCGGCTGGTGGATCGGTTTCTCCTGGTTGGATTGCCTCCCGGCGCTACTGGGCATCTTGCGCACCGTTCGGTGACGCCACTCGGTTGTGCACTCTGACTAATTGCTGAAGAAGTCTGGAGGTTATGGAAATATACTGTCTCCTAAGCAGCAGGGGTGGATATTGACCTGTTGTTATGCCATTCTTGAAACGACGGGCATAAGACCCCTAGGTCCGCGATAAATTCTTATTGAATTACTGTCGAAATGCAACAGTTAGAGGCCGCGTAAGCGACTACGGTCCGGAAACCAGTCGGGAGAAAGGAGGTATCCTGATGCTTAATACTAGACAGAGATATCCTTTCAAACTGGTAGGCAGGGGGCGAGGCCGCCCGCTGGGTACCTGTCCCAGTGCCTCGCCGTGAGGCGTTGGCTTCTGTCGGGCGTGTTGGCATAGCTATATAGTAGATTTATATTGTCTCTAAGTTTTCTACGGTCATACTACGGCTGATAGAACGATCACTTATCGTTACACCAGCCTAGGGTGACGGGTTCGCTCGATGTAGTTGACACTGCCCAACTGTATATAATGCTTAGGAGATTGTGTAACTTCTTCATCAATAAATTAATAGTTTTTGAAAAAAACACTAAAAACACGCTTTTATAAATTTCTGTAAAAACCACATCATCAGACCTTGAAACCGAATCGTGGTCAAAGTTCATTCCAAGACTTTTCTAACAAGTCCAAACACAGCTATGATACGATGTTCCATCATGAAGTTCCAGTTCATATCTTCCGACTCCATCATCAGATCAGTTCGACAGTACCATATTATTGTATTGTCATCAGAACTATATACAGCTGCCAATTTTCATGACGCTACGATCCTTGGAAGATGGTTAATCTAGTTATCTTAGATTCCATTACATAGTTACATACAGGTCGACCTAATAAAAGCGTGTTAAAAATAAGCGATTTTGCAATATTTCCTTATGACATCACGCCTGACTCATCAATCCACCATTGACCACCATTATTGCTGCACCATTTATTGCTGCATGGTTTCAGTAGAACGCATGCAACATTTTGTTTTGTCGGCTGTTTTATTTTTGTAATGTTGCAATATTTATCAGGAAAATTGAGGTCGATTGTGACATTGATTTAAAATTGTATTATAGTTTTGCCTTTTAGAAAATTTTGCATGCAAAGCAATAAAATCCAGCCAAGTACCTACAAATATTATTAACACGATTACAGTTCTTCTTCTTCCTCATATGCCCTTTACTTTAAAAATTATAAAGATCATGAATTTCACATAATCTTTAAAAATTGTATCTATCCTTTGTCAAAAAAACTTTGGACTAACGACCGACCGTGGTAGGTTGAGGATAGCAATGTTGCCACATGTAAGCGTCACCTTACGACCCATTACTCCCCCTTCAGTCATATAATTAGATATGGGGAAATTGAAGTTTTAGAAATTTTTTCGAGGATGGAGTTAAATAAATAAAACACAAACGGAGCTGCCATGGAATTCACCGACCGGAGTCGGGCCCCATCATAATACTATTTTTTACACTTGGGGGGTGAGCAGTGAATTCGGGACTAACGACCGGCTGTGGTAGGATTAGGACAGTTGTCTTGCCACATGTGAGCGTTCATTTTACAACCCATTCATTCCCCCCTTCGAAGCCATAGAATTTGAGATGCGCAAATCGCGGTTTTAGATAATTTTTCTAGGAATGAGTTGATTATTTTTCTGGAAAGACCAAGATCTTTAAAGAGGTGAAATAGAGATTTAGCTGGCAGGACACGAGCGCCAACTTTCACCGCGTGAAGGTGAACAGTGAAGCCGTTCCGGGTTACGGCATTTGCGAGATCATGGTATTTATTTAATTTGTACTCGTGGTCTTTTGGGATATTTGACTCCCATGGAACAGTTAATTCTACAATAAGGGCCCCCTTCTGAGATAGACAGTAAAGAGTTATATCTGGACGGAGGGCTGTGCATCCGATACTTTCAGGGAATTTATACTGCTTAGAGACTGAATCGACCTCCAGAATCCAATCTGAAGTTTTCTTAATTATTGAGAAATGTTTTGCAGTTAAATGTTTTTTGCTTTTAGAGCCATCCCGCACAAACTGTATTGTAATTCCGTTCCAGGCAGGGTTGGCTTGATTTTCCCCAACCCGAAAAAACCCACTGGGTTAAATTGGGTAAAACCCACCTGAAAAAACCCGAGGGTTTTTGACGAATGTGGGTTTTTGAAAAAATACTTGTTTATAATAATTAAATCAATGAATGGATATAGCATTTATATTATATTTTATCAAAAAGAAAAAAAAGGATGTATTTGTGATACACGCAGTCTGTTGCGTAATTTACTCCAGACCATTTCAAATGTTGAGAAGTCTTTCAATTGATGCTGAACTGGCCGGACAAGTGTAAAGCCGACTACTTTTGGCATGATTTATAAGATGACTTATGGATAATATTGTTACGTGGATAGGCAGCAGAAGATGCCAAAACACGGTAGAACACTCAACTTGATTTATTACAAAACTATTACAATACTCTTCAAGCGACAAAGGCCCTTATACACACTTCAATATACACAATTTAGTTCTAAAATCGTTTGCACTACTACTCAATACTTTCGCGCCGAAACAGCGCCACTAGCGCTTGTTAGTGTTAACTCTTATGGGTCCCATCAAACTTGCAGAAGGCAAATTTGCAGACGGCAATCTTGCAGACGACATTCTTGCAGGCGGCAGTTTTGCAGAAGGCAATCTTGCAGAAGGCAGTTTTGCAAATGTCAAAATGACCTAACCTAACCTAACAGAAAAACTTAAAACATTTTTTTTAATGTTTAGTTTGATGTATAAAAGTCATCCACTACAAGGATGCCGGTAATTAATGTCACTTCGATTTTAGAGAAAGAAAAACCTAACCTAACCTAACCTAACAGAAAAACTTAAAAACTGTACTGAAGGTTGCCGCCTGCAAGGTTGCTTCCTGCAAGGTTGCCTCCTGCAAATCTGCCCTCAACAAATTTGGACCTGTCAAAAGTGACATTTGTGCAAAATTGCCGTATGCAAAACTGGCGCCCCCCACTCTTATCCTGTTGTGAAAATAAAGGGGATCTCCCCGACAACTGACAATAACGATTTTCGGGGAAATTCCCTTCATGGTAGTGTTACAACTTTATTCAATAGTAAATAGATTTGGATTGGGAGAAAAAATGCAATAAAATGGTAATAAAATTAAATTACATGTAAAATTAAAATATATTAATTTAAAATTTAAAATTCTCATTAAGTAAGAAAAAACCCGAAATTCCCCAAAAAGGCCCGAAAATCCCCGAAAATACCCGAAATAACCCAGTGGGCAGATATTTTTTGATAAAACCCGGGTTTTCGCCAACCCTGATTCCAGGTGACCGTATTTGCGAGATCATGGTATTTATTGAATTTGTACTCGTGGTCTCTTGGGATACTTGATTCCCATGGAACAGTTAATTTTACAATAATTTCATCTACCAAGATGAAGGGAGTAAAGACTTATATCTGGATGGAGGGCTGTGCATTCGAGACATTCAGGGAATTTATACTGCTTACAGACCGAATCGACCTATAGAATCCAATCTGATGCTTTCTCGATTATTAAGAAAGGTTTTTTGCTTCTAAATCCATCTGGCACAAACTGTATTTGGGGTTAGGAGGGTACTGTCAGAGCCTTGTTGGCATGAACCACTGAAAGGCTAATTGACTCGCGATTAACAGCATGGACCATGTCGTGGCGGTAAGTGTACTGTCCTCGATCTAAGGCCATCTTACAGCCAGCTAAAATCTGTGCAAGGGGTATTGCTACAACTGAGACATGAACTTTCCTCAGAATAGCTCTAACGAAGAGGTTTAGCTTTTAGAAGAGTGACTATTTCAAGGTAAAATTTTATTGACTTTTTTATTTACTCATCTTTTCAAAACAATACATAAGAATTAACCTAATGGTGCTTCTAAACCGACCACATTTTCGTTGCAATATATGGCTAAAAGACAATGGCCGGCAACCTTGCTAGCAATACCAGCCATACTATGCAATATACGGATATATTCTTAATATATCCCGGCCATATAGACACATATTTTCCATATGGCTGATGTCGTTGGCCATTATTGCTGGGCGATCACTTCGCAATCGAAAATACTGCAATATTGCCCGGCCAGCTTTATTGCTGTTTCATTTTGCGCCATAAGTGCGTCCCTTTCTGATGCGAGACACGACGCACGACATCTTCATTTTGTATTTACATATATCATCTAATGATTATTTTTTTTATCTATAAAATATTATTATATATTATACACTTAAAAGGCAGGTTGTGCAGCAATGAATAATTGTGAAACTCCCATGTTACTACACCACAATCACAGTAAAATAAATTGAATTGAATTCAATACTCCACACCTTGAAGAGATGCGGGCTCGCAACAAAGATATCCAGCTAGAGCTGTCGATTTATGACCATAAGATATAGGACGAGTAAAATATAGGATATACCTAGTACAAGAGATACTCCGATGACAAAATGCAGTTGCTCGGCTCCTTCGTCGTGGTGTACTCGCTCTACCTTGACTCCGGCAGTTTCAGGGTCCTTAGACGCAGCCGCTAGCATAGTCTCCCGGAGATTGCGCGCCACAACGTCACCGACTAAAGAGCGGATGCCTTCCGGAATGATCACCGCCAGGGCTGTTCCTACCAGAAGACCAGCTCCCAGCACCGTGACCTTCTTTAAGATGTCCTAAAATGGAAGAACACATTATATATGAGGTTTGTCCGGAAAATACGTATAAAAAATTCGGAGCGACGTGTCAAGGCGTTGTGGAGGGGCGGCCCGGTGGTTTCCCCTCTCTTTGCAATCCCATCAACGCTCAGTTTGAGCCAGAGCGCTCTGCGAGTAAGTAGGAGTTTAAGTGTGCTTGTTAAAAGTAACCCTTTTTATTTACCTGACGTCGGCATGGAGCTCTCTCTGATTGAGGAACAGCGCATCAACATCAAGTTTCTTGCAAAGCTAGGCAAGAATGGTCGAGTGTTTTTGAGTGTTTGAAACAAGTTTACGGAGACAATTCTTGGAAGGAACCAACTGTCAACAAGTGGTTAAAAAATGTAGATCAGATTGAATTCTGGAGGTCAATCCGGTCTATAAGGAGTATCAATTTCCTGCAAGTCTCGGATATACAGCCGTCTTACCAGATATAACTCTTTACTCTTTATCTCAGAAGCTGGCCAAAAGACCACGAGTACAAATTAAATAAATATTATGATCTCGGAAATGCAATCACCAGTAACGGCTTCACTTTTCGCCTTCACGTGGTGGAAGTTCCAGCTTGCGGCCTGCCAGCCAAATCGTTGTTTCACCTCTTTAAAGATTGCGGAGTCTACAGGAAAATATTTAACTTCTTCCTAGAAAAAATATCTAAAACTGCGATTTCCGTAACTCAAAATCTATGGCTCTGAAGGGGGAGTGAATGGGTGGTAAGGTGGACGCTCACATGTGGTAAGACAGCTGTCCTAGATCTATCACAGCCTGTCGTTAGTCCGTAGTACATCGCTCCTCCTCCAGAAGTGTAAAAATAGTATTATGACCCGACTTCGGTCGGTGAATTCCATGGCAGCTCCGTTTGTATTTTATTATATTATGTCTATTTTATACTTACCTCCGACATGTTTAGCTTCAGTGGTATGCTACCGGCTACATATGACCCAACCAGCATCACCAGTACCAATAAAATCAGCACAAATGTCTCCTCCATCTTAGGAACTCACTCTATTCAATATACAACAAGAATACGCGGTGAATCCAGTCAAAAAACGGAGCGTATCACTACGAAAACGTATCGTCAGCGCAAAATTTGACCTAAATCGCCGGAAAATGTTAGAAAAGCGAAAACAGCGGAAGAAATAATTCTTTCTTCCGAGAGCAACAAACGTCGCAGATTATTTCTATTACTGTCGTATTTCCGCGATTTATCGGCGTTTTTTGCTATATTATTTATTTACAGGCATCAGTGTACTCTCTCCAAACGTCACAATCGAATAACTGACGTTTCGTTTTTATTGCCAAAGCTGACAGCTGGGCATTTTATGCCGTATTTCGCAACCCAACATTTCGTGCCTTTGCCGAAAACATTGCCAACTTTTGACTCATAGCCCAATCAAATAGGAACAAAGTTCGACGTTGACGGAAATAAGAGATAATGTTTTGAAACTTGGCTCGTTCGTTGAAGCGTACTGTTAAACATACTAAAAGTCCTCTACGCTGCGCTCAAGCCGCTATCTTGGAAAAATTGCGCTTCGATTTAGTTTTCGCTTATACCTCGCTAACTGTTAGCGATATCAAAATCATACATAAATTAAAAAAAACAATAAATTCTCTACAAAAAATGTTATATATAGGTACTTTGGAATTATTGCAGTATAGGAACCTTTCTCAAAAATCGAAAAATAAAGGAATATGTACTACTGTAGATTCGATCATTGTAATGCTAAATGTGAAAAAAAAGCGCGTACAATTTCGAGACAAAATAAAACAAATTGACATACAAAAAAAAAATAATTCAGTTTTTAAAATTGTTAATAAACTAATTTAACCTACGGCCAAATAGTTGTATGTTTATGTATTATAAAAAAAAACCAACCTACCGAAATGTTTGGGTTTGACGCTTCTTTGAATGCCTATATCTCACTTATTTATTGAGACCGAGTAAATATTATTGCAGATTCGGAATCAGCGTGAACATGTAACGATACTTAAGGGTCGTTACACGTTCTTTTACATATGGTAGCGTGAGTGAGTTGGAAGCGGCTGGACAACTCTTTTCATAGGTCTTTGAAGTTTACCGGCACTGTAAGCTGTATTATATAAGTTGTGGTACCTAGGTACTTTAGGTAACCTTGTGGGTCGTCTACGCTTTTCGAATGATCTATGACGTGGCCATTTCGATGTACACTTAGACTAGCTTTTGCCCGTGGCTTCGCTCGCGTTAAACTTGGGGTAACATAGATCCCGTTTTCCCAATCAAGTGGTAAGTTTTTGCGGGTAATATATAAGGTATCCTACGTCCAAGGCCGTGCCCAGGGGGGGGGTCCGAGGGGTCCGGACCCCCCCCGAAATGAAATGGATTTACACTAGATAGAATCGACTTTCCAAAATGAAATAGATCTACACAAGATAAAATCGACTTTTAGGTGCAAAAAATACATTAGGAGTATTCCGCTAAACTTTTTTTTTTTTGGACCCCCCCCCGAAAAAAAATTCTGGGCACGGCCTTGCCTACGTCCTTCTCTGTACCCCTGACAATATGTATTTCATGATGATCAACCAATAACATCAAACTACTAAATAATCAGTAACGAAGAATTAATTATGCATATGTATATTACACTTACTAATTATATATAGTACCAATTATATACTATAGACATACAAAATGTTACTAAATTACTACTAATTATATAAAATTAATGATATCAAATATTCATTTGAATAATAATGTTACTCAAGCCATTTACCGGACATTGTATTGAATATCAAATTAGAAAATATATGTTCTGTTTATATTTATTTGTTAAAATAAATAATGTGGATACCATAAAGTTTAAAAGTATTAGAGTTTAAAAGTTCAGGAATATTGAAAATGCCATTGTGCTGAAATTGTAAGTTGCTCCTAATGTGAAATATAGCCACTGTATATTAGCTCAGTCAAATAGTCAATTTTAAGAAAACTAACAGATAATATTTTGAAACTTGGCATTTATGTTTATTAACCCGTCGGGTGCCAACAGTGCCTATAGGCACTTTGCGTCGTTTGACAGATCCGCGCGTAACCGATTCGGCCGGCCCCCATATATATATATATATATATATATATATATATATATATATATATATATATATATATATATATATATATATATATATATATATATATATATATATATATATATATATATATATATATATATATATATATATATATATATATATATATATATATATATATATATATATATATATATATATATATATATATATATATATATATATATATATATATATATATATATATATATATATATATATATATATATATATATATATATATATATATATATATATATATATATATATATATATATATATATATATATATATATATATATATATATATATATATATATATATATATATATATATATATATATATATATATATATATATATATATATATATATATATATATTTAAATTATTTTCAATAATATATAAAATTAGATTCATGAAAAGTTACTTATCTGGGGTCCTGGTGGACCAGAAACATTTAAACGATAGTTAATGTCCTCTTTAAATACTTAGGGCAGCGGCACCTGTTTCCGCAATTGATAACCTATGATGTTCTTAGTTATTGCAGCCGAATTACTGTATGCCCTTGGATGTAATACGTATATATATATATATATATATATATATATATATATATATATATATATATATATATATATATATATATATATATATATATATATATATATATATATATATATATATATATATATATATATATATATATATATATATATATATATAAGATGATCATCTTATTGATCAATTCTAAAAAGAATATATACACAAAACTATCAAATATATATATATATATATATATATATATATATATATATATATATATATATATATATATATATATATATATATATATATATATATATATATATATATATATATATATATATATATATATATATATATATATATATATATAATCATACTTTACCGTAAAAACTGCATCCAGTGATATTGCAGAACCTTTGTTGATCCACCTTCTTTTGTTTGTCAGCGATGAACTGAGAGAGATATAGTTGTCTTTGTCGAATATAAGTGTAAGATATGCTTTTTCGCTTTCATGTATTCGAAGCTAGATACTTATACTCGCTATTATTTTGTACCTAATGCTCGAGCGTAAGTTGATCCCTAACGGTCAAATTTATCACATTCGTTCATTGTTGATCCAGATCAAGCAAGTGCTATCAAACGATATATTCTTATACTATCGTCTCTCATTACATATATAATCTCGTCATATTTTAGATATTGTTCTTATTTCTTTAAAACAAGACAAGGCCAATTACAAGTCAATCTTGTTAATAACCTTAAATAAGTCTGTACTTCCTGGGTAACGAAAGAGTTATTTTAATATTGAATTTATGCACACATTTAGGAATTTACTAAAGCAACAGTGAATTACACGGTACGTCCCATCTTTAGTCCAGAGTCGATGATCGAGCCAATTTTAAAAAACCACTTGCGAAAATTTGTCTTAGTGGGATCAAATTCACTAAAAGATAATTGCCATACCACGGGCAGCTGTGGGGCGCATTTAACAATCACATTAGACCATATCCACACTCAGGCCATAACATTGCAGCATCAGTACTGAGAAACCCGGAGCTCAATGAAAAAGTCTTTGTTTGAAAACCACAATACTGATTCAAAACCCAGCAAATCCTTCTTCCTTTCGCGGTTCAGCGTGGTAGTATCGCTGCAGCATCAGGATTTGTGGCCCAACGATAGAACTTGATGAAACAACGATGAAAATGTTGTAATATCATGGAGACTGAATACGCATTTCATGAGATCAGTTCGGTAGGAGCAGTTAAAAAATCGGTTGCGTCACACGCCAAGTCTTTCACGACAAGTAGCCAAGGACTGATTTCATCGGAATATTAATTTTATAAATAAAATCGATAAGCGCTTTCTCTCGGCCGGCGAACGATCCCGGTAGTGTTCCGTTACACATCCTCAGCGGCGCAGATGGCGCGGCTCGTTTCTTGGCTAGCTTTGTTAGGCTCGGCGTTATCATTTGGTTAAAATATATGTCTGAATTTAAATAACATTAGTGCAGATTGTACATGAGATATTCAAACCAAATTTCACAATAATCTTGCCGCCGAACAAGGCATCCAAGTCCAATAATTCAAGGAATATAAATTATTTTTTTGCCCCCTGATAAACCGATTTTAACCACAACCTTTTAACTCATGCCATGACGAAATGATGCCTGCATATCAAATTTCAACTTAATCGGATCAAGCGATTGGTGGCTATCGTGGAAAAATACATACAGCTAGACATAGGGAGATACAGAGACACCTTTATTTATCTGGAAATCGTCATAATTATATCGGGGGGCTCTAAATAAATATTTTCATGTCGATTTTTTTTTCACAGTACTTTCCCTTTTGGTTGGTTGGTGAGAAGGAAAAGTAAAAACTTGGTCGTGTCAGTACAAGAGTTTCCCGGCAAGTAGCCAGGGACTTATTTCATCTGAATAGTCGTTTCATAAATAAAGTCGATGAGCAGTTGGCGAAAATTTCTGTTAATGTGCGACGCAACGCAATAAAAATTTGAATTTGAACGCACGTCATCTCATTCAATTTAAAAATAAAATTACTAACGCGGGTCGCCGTGAGTCATCAATTACAATTCACACATCGCAAGCGACGCCGCTTTAAATGGCCTGACTCTTAGTTTAATTTATGGTAGATTTTAAATATTATTTGTGTCGCTTGTATACAGGATGAGTTTAAATGACCAGGCGTCATTTGAGGGGTTGGATCAGTAAGAGCAACTTAGCAACTTTAAAAAATAAATAGCGAAAACCAAAAAAAATATGTTTATTTATTTTTTATTAAACTTATAACTTGATCGTTAAGTAAAACAATAACAATCGAGTGGGCGCGCTGCGATGGCGCAGCGCGCCAGTAGGTAAAATGTTGCTACTGAACAATATTAGCGATATTTCACTTACTGCTAGATGGCGTGTAATGCTCAATACTTTTATACTATTTTTTAAAAAAATATATTAATACATATATTTTTTAAATTTAATTTAAAAATAAAATTCATCGTCGGGGGCCGGTAAGGTAAAATCAGTCATAAAATTTAAATAATAATAAAGCCGTTTAAATCAAGTCTTGATTTTCCGACTCATACGGTTCAACTAATATAAGAGCTACGAAATTTTTCATTGGTATATAATTATTTCCTTATGGACACCGTGCATTAATTGATCCAGATCAACCAAGTGCTAAACATATAAAGCAATAACTCTAACTGACATAAATCTAAATGGTCACAGTTATGACTTATGTATATATAGTTTTCGCATCCTACGTACAATGGTTGATCCGGATCAACAAAATGCTTAGCATTGTTTCCAATTTTTGGATATACGAGTATATCGGCATTCGGAAGCGAACGTCCGTTCCGTTGGCGTGTCAGCGTTGTGATGGTCGGAAAGGATAATTTTATTAAATAAATAAATAAAAAATAAATAATCGAATCATTGGTGTTTGACTTTCCAGGCAATCAGCAGACACCCAACATTTTGTATACGCATTCAATTATGATAGCCGCTTCCATGTTCCACCATGACATTACCGATGAACTCTGGGTTGGCTCCCGATAAGGGAATTCCTTAACGGTCAACAGCAGAGACCCAAAATTTTGTATACGCATTCAATTATGATAGCCCCTTCCATATTCCACAATGACATGGCTGATGAACCCTGGGTTGGCTCCCGATGAGGGAACTCCTCTATGGTCGACAGCAGAGACCCAAAGTTTTGTATACGCATTCAATTATGATAGCCCCTTCCATGTTCTCCCATGACATGGCTGATGAACCCTCGGTTGGGTCCCGATGAGGGAACTCCTCAACGGTCAACAGCAGAGACCCAAAATTTTGTATACTCATTCAATTATGATAGCCGCTTCTATGTTCCACCATGACATTACCGATGAACTCTGGGTTGGCTCCCGATAAGGGAATTCCTTAACGGTTAACAGCAGAGACCCAAAATTTTGTATACGCATTCAATTATGATAGCCCCTTCCATATTCCACAATGACATGGCTGATGAACCCTGGGTTGGCTCCCGATGAGGGAACTCCTCTATGGTCGAGAGCAGAGACCCAAAGTTTTGTATACGCATTCAATTATGATAGCCCCTTCCATGTTCTCCCATGACATGGCTGATGAACCGTCGGTTGGGTCCCGATGAGGGAACTCCTCAACGGTCAACAGCAGAGACCCAAAATTTTGTATACTCATTCAATTATGACAGCCGCTTCTATGTTCCACCATGACATTACCGATGAACTCTGGGTTGGCTCCCGATAAGGGAATTCCTTAACGGTCAACAGCAGAGACCCAAAATTTTGTATACGCATTCAATTATGATAGCCCCTTCCATATTCCACAATGACATGGCTGATGAACCCTGGGTTGGCTCCCGATGAGGGAACTCCTCTATGGTCGACAGCAGAGACCCAAAATTTTGTATACGCATTCAATTATGATAGCCCCTTCCATGTTCCACAATGACATGGCTGATGAACCCTGGGTTGGCTCCCGATGACGGAACTCCTCTATGGTCGACAGCAGAGACCCAAAGTTTTGTATACGCATTCAATTATGTATGATAGCCCCTTCCATGTTCTCCCATGACATGGCTGATGAACCGTCGGTTGGGTCCCGATGAGGGAACTCCTCAACGGTCAACAGCAGAGACCCAAAATTTTGTATACGCATTCAATAATGATAGCCCTTTCCATGTTCCATGATGACATGGCTGTTGTACCCTGGGATCGCTCCTGATGAGGGCACTCGTCAACATTCAACAGCAGAGACCCAAAGTTTTATATACGCATTCAATTATGATAACGCTTCCATGTTCCACGATGACATGGCTGATGTACCCTGGGTTGGCTCCCGATGAGGGAACTCCTGAACGGTAAACAGCAGAGACCCAAAATTTTATTGACTCTCCCGGCAATCAGGCAACCCGCGAAAAAACTACAACCTTCCCCCCCCCCCCTCCCCGCCTTCACAATCACCTCCCCTAACTCCACCCGCCTTTCAAACTCCACTCTCTCTAACGACCTCCCCCCCTAAGATCCCGACCAAACTCTACACCCAAGCCCCATCCCCATTCCACTCCCCCCAAAAATCCCCATCCCCTTCCCCATATACTCCCCCCAACCACATTGAATAAATTCGTTTGAATTTTTAGATCCCGAGAGCATATTGATCAAAACAAAAAAAAAACAACCAAATATGCCGTTCCTATTCAGAAAAAGAAATACGGATATCCATCGTTTGAATCGTGGGTAGAAAACAGCACTTTCAGTTTTTCCTGAATTTTCCTATTTTCCAGGCAAATTTTTCAATTATCCTTGCCGTTACGACGTTATTTGGAGTATTACAAACAATTTGGAAAAAAATGTGTTTCCCGGCAAGAAGTCAGGGACTTATTTCATCTGAATAGTCGTTTCATAAATAAAATCGATGAGCATTTAGCGAAAATTTCTGTTAATGTGCGACGCAACGCAATAAAAATTTGAATTTGAACGCGCGTCATCTCATTCAATTTAAAAATAAAATTACCAACACGGGTCGCCGTGAGTCATCAATTACAATTTTTTAACGATTCACACATCGCAAGCGACGCCGCTTTAAATGGCCTGACTCTTAGTTTAATTTATGGTAGATTTTAAATATTATTTGTGTCGCTTGTATACAGGATGAGTTTAAATTATCAGGCGTCATTTGAGGGGTTGGATGAGTCTTTGAGTGATGACCGATTTCAACTACAATCTTTTCAACTCTTGCCATGACCAAATAATGCCTGCGTGCCGAATTTTATAAAAACGGGATGAAGCGTTGGACGCTATCGTGGAGGAATACACACACACACACAAACAGAGACTACACACACATACACACACAGAAGTTGCCTTAGTCATTTTGGGGATCGGTGGGGGGAGGGATGGGCAGAGGGGGAGATTACAAATGTGTATCCGTCTTCTTCTCGAAATAAATATTAAACCCTTTCACAATACTTTACCTCATCGTCGGTTGGTGGGCCGGTAAGGTATAATCAGTCATAAAATTCCAATAATAATAAAGCCGTTTAAATCAAGTCTTGATTTTTCGACTTATACGGTTCAACTAATATAAGAGCTACGAAATGTTTCATTCGTATATAATTATTTCCTTATGGACACCGTGCATTAATTGATCCAGATCAACCAAGTGCTAAACATATAAAGCAATACTTCTGACTGACATAAATTTAAATGGTCACAGTTATGACTTAGGTATATATAGTTTTCGCATCCTACGTACAGTGGTTGATCCGGATCAACAAAATGCTTAGCATTGTTTCCAATTTTTGGATATACGAGTATATCGGCATTCGGAAGCGAACGTCGGTTCCGTTGGCGTGTCAGCGTTGTGATGGTCGAAAAGGATAATTTTATTAAATAAGTAAATAAAAAATAAATAAGGCGATTCATTGTTGTTTGAATTGGTGATTCATTGGTGTTTGAATAAGTGGGGAATGGGGGAGTGTTGTATTTTTTTGCGGAGGGAAGCGGGGAGGGTTGCCTGATTGCCGGGAACGAAAATAAAATGTTAGGTCTCTGCTGTTGACCGTTGAGTTCCCTCGTTTGGAGCTAATCCAGGATTCATTAGCCATGTTATGGTGGAACATGGAAGGGCCTATCATAATTGAATTTGTATACAACATTTTAGGTGTCTGCTGTTGACCGTTGAGTAGGTCCCTCATCGGGAGCCTATCCAGGGTTCATAATCCCTGTCATGGTGGAACATGGAAGGGGCTGTCATAATTGAATAGGTATTCAAAATTTTGGGTCTCTGCTGTTGACCGTCGAGGAGTTCCCTCATCCGGAGCTAAGCCAGGATTCATCAGCCATGTTATGGTGGAACATGGAAGGGCCTATCATAATTGAATTCGTATACAACAATTTAGGTCTCTACTGTTGACCGTTGAGGAGTTCCCTCATCGGGAGCCAATCCAGGGTTCATCAGCAATGTCATGGTAAAACATGGAAGGGGCTATCATAACTAAATGCGTTATCAAAATTTTGGGTCTCTGCTGGTGACCGTTGAGGAGTTCCCTCTTTGGGAGCCAACCCAGGGTGGACCGATTTCAACTACAATCTTTTCAGCTCATGCTATGACCAAATGATGCATGCATGCCGAATTATAGCTCAATCGGATAAAGCGTTTCAGCCCTATCTTCGAAGAATACACACAGATGACACACAGAAGTGCGTCCACAATACTTTCCTTGAGGAGATTATTTTGAATTCACATGCAAAATAATCTTTTGTCGCTGCATTTATCCATACCAGACGGGATCAACATACTGGCTATAGGAATTCCAATGCATATATTCCGCCAACCAATCAGGTTGCAGTTTGACTCTTCTGCTCCCTGATTGGTCAGTTTGAATACGGATCAACTAAGGATGGGATGGAATTGTATATCTTTATCATGAGATGACGTCGAAGTGGTCACCTGACCTATGGGTCATTATTGGCTCCGGATGGATCAAATAAGGTATCAGAAAATCACATTGGATCAACTTAAGCGGTTCGGATCAACTAACGAAAACGGATCAAATAAAAACTGATTTTTAGGCACGCCTGATCAACTAAATGATAGAAAGGATAACTATATATATATATATATATATATATATATATATATATATATATATATATATATATATATATATATATATATATATATATATATATATATATATATATATATATATATATATATATATATATATATATATATATATATATGTATATATATATAAATATATATATATATATATATATATATATATATATATATATATATATATATATATATATATATATATATATATATATATATATATATATATATATATATATATATATATATAGAATTGATCAATAAGATGATTATAAAGTAAATAATTATAAAAGCCACTTGCATCGTGACGAAGGATTCCCTTGGAATCCTTCGTCACGATGTAAGTGGCTTTTATAATTATTTACTTTATAATCATCTTATTGATCAATTCTAAAAAGAATATATACACAAAACTATCAAATATATATATATATATATATATATATATATATATATATATATATATATATATATATATATATATATATATATATATATATATATATATATATATATATATATATATATATATATATATATATATATATATATATATATATATATATATATATATATATATATATATATATATATATATATATATATATATATATATATATATAATATACACGACGTAAAAGATTTATTACTAACTAGGTAACAAGAGGGAATTCATGAAAAGGTGATGTCAGTATTTATTTACAAAATCGACTAAAGAGTTGCTGGCTTTCGAGCGCTTAAGGCGACATGAGACCTCAGAAAAATATCCGAAATGGTCGGACACCCGAAAAAATAGGCGGGGTCAATTTTGTAGGGTTTGACCAATAAAAATCCAGCGTTCAAGAAGCATCAAGCGCAGATTCCACGTCCGCTAGCGCCGGGAACCAGACGCATACTAAACGGTCAATCGCAGCGCTAGCACAGAATAACTATCTTTACGCAGTGGTGTTAATGGCAAAGCATATTTAGCGTAACTCGGAGCGCTCTCACGTTTTAATTATTTGTAATTAATTTAGGGCCTAAATAAAAAATGTGGCTATATGCTGCCCTAGAGAATTAACCAGTCAATATAATGAAATTATAATAAAACATACTCACCGCTTACATTGTAGGTGTAAACGCGCCTGAAAGTTTTCGAAGTCAGTTTAAAGCCTTAATGTCCAAGGCAATGAGAAACTTTTTTGAGTCCACATTTTTAATTGGTTCCTTATCGAGGGATTCACTTAGAAACTTTTTTTTTATTAATGCTTATATTTTTCAAAATACTCATAAAACTAAAATTCCTCAGATATGGTCGTTCCCAGGTATCATGTCGCCTTAAGACGCACTGAAAGTCGCCCACTCAATATGTTGCGCTCACGCTATCTTGGAAAAATGGCGCTCCGTTTCAGTTTTTTGTTTATATCGCGCTAACCAGTCGCGATATTTTTTTTTTTTCAATTTCAATTTCAATTTATTTCCAAAAAAAATCTTAACAGATTGTAGAAACTTAATATTTAGGTACATTTAAATTACAGTCTATTAGTCCGTTTTTACAATATTTAAATTTATCACCACGTACATACAGTTACTTCATTATTGCTTTTAGGGCATCCAAATCATTTTTAAGATTTATTTACTAAAACCACAAATTAAAATAATAGATAAAAATAATCAAGAAATTAAGATCAGAAAAAGTCAGAATAATTAAAAAATGCTACCTAAAAATGTCAAAAAAATGGCCAAAAAATTTGAAAAATTCTTTAAAATTAACAAACTCATCGATCGAGTAAAAAGCTTTGTCTAATAAGAATTCTTTAAGTAACTTTTCGAATAAGCTTTCCACTTGAATAGTTTTTATACTTTCCGGTAGCCTGTTAAAGTAATATGGCCCGGAGTATTTTGTGTCTTGCCTTGCTGTGTTTAGTTTAATACATGGTATAAAAATGTTTAATTTATTTCTCGTATTTTTAGTATGTGTATCTGAAAACTTTTTATAATGTGTTTCTTTATTCTTAAAAAACTCAGTCAGTAACTTAAAGAGATAGAGTGAGGTTAAGGTGAGGATTCTTAGCTTTTAAAAATGGGTCGACACGACTCTTCCCTTTTCACCTTTGCAATTATTCGCACTGCTCTCTTTTGGAGTAAAAATATGGGTTCCCTATGACTAGCATAACAATTTCCCCAGATCGTAATGGCATAACTTAGGATAGCTTCAATATAGCTGAAATAAACATTTCTTGTTTGCAATTCATCCAACGACCTTCTTACAATACTTAAAGCATAACATGCCCGACTTAACCTACTTTCGAGGTTTTCACAGTGAAAGTTCCATTTTAAAAGTTCCTCGACATGAACACCTAAAAATCTAGTACAATGGGTTTGAGGAATGGCAGTGTTATTTATTGAAAGTATTATTGGCGAACCTTTATTCCGATTTCGATGATTTGTAAAATGTATGAAGTTACTTTTAGACGCATTTAGTGTGAGGTTGTTGCTCTCAAACCAACTATTTAGTTTGAATAGATTAATTTTAACGTTAACCAATAATTCTTCCATATCTTTACCGGCAACAATTAAACTAGTGTCGTCAGCAAACATCGTTACATTTATATCGTTGAAATACATTGGTAAATCATTTACATATACTAAAAATAGAATAGGGCCCAAAATGGAACCCTGCGGGACTCCAAGTTTATTAGTTAAAGGGATCGAACAGTGTTTTGTAATGTTTTGATTTTGACAGTGTGTAATTTCCACGATTTGCGTCCTATTTGTTAAATATGAATCAAACCATTTTAAGCAGTCTCCCCTGACTCCATAATGATTTAGTTTGTTTAGTAAAATATCATGCCTAAAGCAATCAAATGCCTTACTCAAATCGCAAAAAATACCTAAGGTGTAGTACTTGTCCATTAGTTTGTCATTTACATAAGATATGAAATCCTCGATAGCTTAAGTAGTGGACTTGTTTCGTCTAATCCAAATTGTCTTTCACTAAGAATATTGTTTGCATCAAAAAACGCAATTAATCTATTTTTAATTATAGTCTCTATGATTTTTGAGAAAGAAGACAAAATTGCAATTGGTCTAAAATTTCCAGTTTCAGTTCTTGCGCCTGCTTTATAGAGTGGAATCACTTTTGAGAATTTTAACTCTTCGGCATTTATAGCCTGCGTTAAGGGGTTTGTAATAATTGCCCTATTTACAACAAACATTGGAATTTCATCCGTACCTACAGAATGACTCTGTTCAATTTTTTTACTATATTTTCTATTTCCATACTAGTGACGGGTTTCATAAATATTGAATTTGGATTTTGTCTTGCATTTGATAAGTAGAAACGAAATTCATTATTGTTACATTGAGCCTTGTTTATTTTCGTTGGATAATTTACAAAATATTTATTAAATTCATTTGCTACTTGTTCAGGATTATTTATTGTAATTTTGTCCTCCGTGTATATTTTGAAATTGACTTTTGGTTTGTCGTTTCTGTTTGTGTTTAAGTTTAAAATATTCCAAATTGCTTTACTTTTATTTTTTTGTTCATCGATATATTTTTTTGTTACCATTCTCCGTTCCTGCTTTATGAACTTTTTTAGTCTATTTTTATATTTTTTGCAGTGGTCTCTTGCATTCTGATCTCGTTTATTTCTTCTTAATAAAAAATATAAATTTCGTTTATTTTTACATGACACTTTAATACCCTTCGTTATCCATTTCAGTTTTAAATTTGATTTTAAATTCACATTTTTATGTTTGAAAGTATTACCAAAAACATCTTTTATAGTTTTCAAAAAACTAGAAAACCAGTTAGATTTGTCAGTATTCTGATCGAAAATTCCATTCCAATCTAATTTTGATAAACGTTCATTAAAATTCAACTGAGAATTATTAGGAAAAATCCTTTTCCGCGTTTTTAGAAAACATTTTTTAAATATTTTTTTTCCTTCATTGAAAATTTTCATGATATCGGAAATTTGAATCATATAATAATAAAGCTTCAAAAATTATCTACAAAAAGGTGTTACACATTTTTCCCTAGAGAATATCATATTTATTATTATTGGGTCTTACCTATGAAGTTGCTATTTTATAAAAAAAAAATAGGCCCAAAAATTATATGTAATTAATAGAAATATTGACCCCTATTATCTATGCAGATGTCATGTCATGCGAGTTGCTTAATTCCTCTGCTGTAAACTCTCGTGGACAGAAACCAATGAATGCTTTGAAGGCGTTTTTCATCGACTATTCAAAGTTGATTTTTTCCCTTGTAAAAAGTTACCTAAATACTGAAAAAATATGAAACTCTTTTGGAGCAATGGTTATACTTTGTCATGCAGAAGCAGTGGCGATGAGCGATTGACCAGGCTCGGTTATTTAATCCCAACTTCTCAATCATTGTTTGCAGTTCTTAACAGTACACATTTACGGTAACTGGAAAGCCAGACGGCAAAAAGCTGTTATAAAAAAACACCTGCACAGGATCTCATATTTGAAAATAATGCAAATTTTCGACTTTACCATGGTTGCACAAACGAAAATATTTGAGCAAAAACAAACGGCGGAAAGACAAATAAACAGCTGGTTCTTTAAAAAGAATAGCATGGCCTTGAATTAAAATTTATTTGAATTTCAAATTCCAACTCAACACCAAGTTATCCAAGTTCAAAGCGGCTAGTGTGAAAAAACAGCAATTACATCAAATACAAAGACCCAATATTATCAAAATACATCTTGGAATGCCTACCTAACCGACTGCCCCCTAAGCATTCTGGGACATTTTGACAATAATAATAGATAATACAAAATCAAACAGTAATATTTTAGTATATGAACCTGTTCTACATTGTTGATTTTTTACCGTCACCCGACCATATTTTGGGCAGAGGCATTTTGTGTACATAGCCCCCAGGATCTTTAATATGCTAGATGAAGATTTAAAAATTTATGTGCCGAAGTCTTCTTCTTCTTTTAAAGCCAAAATTGATTCCTGGCTAAAATATGACGCCCGGCAAAAAATCCACAAATTAATATACCGAGACAATTATCCCTGACATTTCTTATTATTATTATTATTTTCTTTGACTTTTTTTATTTTTAAGCTATTGCATAGCTTTTATCGCGGGCCTGGCCAACGCGGCGACCGAATGAAGAAATTTCTTAACGAAAATTAATGTTTTTAAACTGATAATTACGTCTAAACGAGTACTGCTTACGATTCGAAAAAAATATATGTTAAACAAGAACATTTTCCTAATATTCTTAGCTTTGAATATTTTAGATTTTGTTTATATTACATAGTGTAATTAATTTGTGAAATTAGGTCTAACCAACCACAAAAACGACTACTACGCAAATACTATCTGGCGTATTATTATGAAACCTGCACCATTTTAAAGATAATTTAATTATCTATCTTTTTATCTACGATTTTTTTTCGAATAATCCGTTTTTTTTTGCTTTATCGAATAAAAAATTCGTGCGCGGCGCTCTATCGGAAGACGTTTAAATTATTCCGAATCATTTGCTTTCGCAGGCGCAAATGATTCGGAATAATTTCAAAGTTTTCCGATAGAGCGCAGTTATCTGATATCAGAAAAAATAAAATAAATAAATAATTATAATTGCATAAGTTGTTAAAAATGCTATGCAATAGCTTTACCGCGGCAGTCCCCGAGTGCCACACGTATTTTTTTATTTATTACTATTACTTATTCATAAATTTTGGTGACTATTGTTTGATATCATTTGACATTTTATTTTATTTTTATTTTATTAACACGATTATTTATTTTTGTGTTCTATTTCCTATTGTGATCATTAGTTAGTGATTATTAGTTATAATTTGTAATGGTGACGGGAATATATATATATATTTCTTTAGCTTTTTATTTTTTTTTTATTCATTGCCGAATATATGTGATATAAAATTTAGAGAGCTAGCTGCCCTGGAACAAGTCCTGGCACTTAGTTGGGCAGCAGCAGTACTTAAATGCTAATGCTCATATCGGCCGTGTTTAATTTTAATTTTAATTTTAATTATATATATATTTTTTTATTAATATGATTATTAGTTATATTTGTGCACTTGTAAATGAATTGTTAAATTAATTAAATAAATAAATAAATAAATGTTGCAATTAAGAGGGCCCCTTCCGCTCGACTCTCTATACAAACGCCCGTAATCGATTGCGACGTTAATACGCATTTTAATATTGAGATTTGAGTACATTTGAGATCACTAAAGTTAAAAATAAGATTATGTAGTGCCAAAACTTCGAAATTTCTATTAACATCCTAGTTATTAGCCCTAAAAAGCGTAAATTTCGCCTCAATTTCACCTTAGTTTGGCGAGCCGTAATCTACTTTACAAATCATTCTAGCGGAAACCGTCACGCCATTGCCTATGGTCACGCGCGACTTAGTGGTCATTTTGATTTTTATGGTTATTTACCCCTTCTTAGCCCTTTTAAGAGGGCCCTTTTCGCTCGATTCTCTATACAAACGCCCGTAATCGATTGCGACGTTAATACGCATTTTAATATTAAGATTTGAGTTCACTTGAGATCACTAAAGTTAAAACTAAGATTATGTAGTGGCAAAACTTCGAAATTTCTATCAACATCCTAGTTATTAGCCCTAAAAAGCGTAAATTTTGCCTCAAGTTTACCTTAGTTTGGCGAGCCGTAATCTACTTTACAAATAATGAAAACTAAAAAATATTTCGTGGCAATCCTCGTACATGTAAAGAAGATTAAAAATAATTTTACTTGAAGGTTCTAATGATAACGGTTTGGTCAAAAACATTTATTTCCTGGAACAAGAATTTACAAGAGCATTCGGTTTGTTTGCGTTTAAATACCTTGCTATCTCTTTCGTCGTTCTACAAAGCGCTATCTGTTTCGGCGTTCTATCTCTCTCGTCGTTCTATCTCTTTCGTCGTTGCTATCTCTTTCGTCGTTCTACAGTCCCTCTCTTTTCAACAATGGGTGAGATGAAACAGCAAGCTTTTAAGACCACGCGCGGGTCGCAGTTGCGGCGTCCGTACAGGGCCACCTCAAGTGGTGGATTTGTGGAAAAACATGAAACATGTATTTGCTTATTGGTTTGATATCATTTTAACCCCTTTTTACTTCTTTAGGGGTTGACTTTTAAAAAAGATGCTAAACACGTATTTGCTTAGATGTTTATTAGAGTAGTAATCCTACAAATTCCATCTAATACCGTTTCTCCGTAAAAACTTTAAACCCCTTTTCACCCCTTCAGGGGTTGAAAACACGAAATACGTATTTGCTTATTTGTTTATTAGAGTCATCCCTCCGCGAAAGTTACACGCAGAAAGTTTTACCACGACCCTGACCACAAGAGACTAACCGGTACTTCAGTGCCGTTCCCCTCCTATAACTGCGATACTTACCGAGATGACAGTGAACATCTGAGTGATGGGGGGAGGAGGGGGTTAGGGATTGAGGGGATTTCATTGCGAAAATTGATTCAAAATTGCAAGGTACAGTTTTTGTTGTATTTTATATAGAAATTTTGATTCAATACTGGGTTACAAATCGGAAAAAACAATAGATCCGAAAATAAATTACATTTTAAAAAATCTACACTTTATGCTACGAGTAGGTATCAATATCCAAATAATTCATTTCGAAGAATGCTCCAAAATTGCATTCTTCCGCCGTCAGGATCCTTGCTGGTCACCATTTCTCCGTTGATCTCCAAGTAGTTAACATCATCAGCAGTCACCGGATCCCAGATGATCGGAAGCAGCTGAGATTCTGGACCAGGAGTTGGATTTCTGAAAGAATTTTAGGCGAGGCATTAAACTATGTCGATTGTTGTCGAAATAGTGTTTTTTCTTGGATCGCCAAAGAAGTTTATCGATTCTGCAGGCATTTTTCAAAGAAAATACACGGTTAAACTGCGTATGAAATAATTTCATTTCTTGAATATATGTATTATGTACAGATCTTGGCTGCTCTAGGTATACCAGCTTGCAAATTACAAATTAGTGTGGGTATTATAAATAAGACAAAACCAAATTTCCGCGAGAGTTTGAAGCAAAAGTTTTGCAAACAAAAGTTGTTGCTAACAAAAGTTGAAGACTTCTCGCAGAAATTTGGTTTTGTTATTTCTTTAGGCTAAAAACTCGTGTTGTCCTATTTTTATTATCTAACAACATTGATAGAAAGGGTGGAAGGACAGTAGTGTGTTTTTTTTAATTGTTTATTATTGAGACGGTTTATTTATTGTTCATGACCGTAACGAACATCTTGCATCGCCGATTTTCAAAACACAACGGCGGTTACCGGCACGATGCCGTCCACCCGACAGCGATGGTTCATTACTAACCAGAAACCGAAATACTATGATTTTTGTACATTTTTAGTACGGGTGCCAGTGTTGCATATTTAAAGACTTAGTTCCCGATTGTATTAAAAGAGTGGTTGGGGAAGGGGAGTAGACGGACAATCCTTTGAGTGTTACTCGGAAAATGGTCGCGAGCGGTCGCGTCGCGTGGTCCCAGCTGCGCGGAAACCTGGCAATTATGGGCTACTGCAAAACAATATTCGGAACGCCTCAAATCCAAATTCGTTGCGGGAACCGCGTTAGTACACTTCGTCTGGAAAGCCAAAAGTCCCGCTTCAAGGTAGGAACCGCGCTAGTGCCTACTTGGACGTACAAGTCAAGGAAAGCGCCAAAGCCTAAGCCACTGGAACAGCCGCGCGAAGAGACCAGCAGCGTTAGTCCGGACTCAGCCGTTCGTACCAATCGCCCTGAGGTCTGCGACTTGCTGCGTCGCCGCGCGGAGTAGTACCCCCAGAGGAGAGCAACGGCCCGCCGCCTTAGAGAAGGTTCATTTCGGGTATGCAGTAAGGCGATGTCGACTACAACGGGCGAACTCGTCACCTCAGGCTGGTTATAACATTCATATGTGATCATTCTTTCAGCCGTGGGATGAGCGTAGAAGACTTATAGACAAGACAATCTACTGTCTAGCTCCGCCAACAAGCCTGTTAGAGGCCAACGCCTAACGTCGAGGCACCGGGAAAGGTACCCAGCGGGCAGCCTCGGACTCTAACTACCAGTTTTAGCAGGATATCTCCGTCTGGAATTAACCTTCAGGATACCTCCGTCCTCCCGACTGGTTACGGGTCCGAAGTCGGTTACGCGGTATCTACCTGCTGTATCACAACGGTAATTCAATTTGAATTTATCGCCGACCTGGGCGTTCTTTGCCCGTAGTGCCATACGGGGTAGAGTGGCCCACAGGTCATTTCAAGAGTGGCATGACAGCAGGTCAACATCCACCGCCGCTGCTTAGGAGACAGTATATTTCCATAGTCTTCAGACTTCTTCAGCAATTAGTCAGAGTGCACAACCGATTGGCGTCGCCGAGCGGTGCGCAAACTGTCCAATAGCGCAGGAAGATCCACTAGCCGTGAGGCCTGAGACGCGAGAGTCTCACTCAGGATAGCCTTCCGCACGTAGAAGCTTCTGAATAGGAGCGTAATCGTGAATTGAGCCGATCCGAGAACAAAATGGATCTTATGACCAAAGCTGCACGAAACCATTCGCTAGCGAGCTGTGCAGCGAGCTATGCTGGAAATGTGGAACCTTCCACATGCAGGCCGGAGCTATGGATCCGACTCATGATATTCGCTGCATAAAGCTAATATAGCTGCTAGCGAAAGACGTCACGGCTCTTGAACGGGGCTCGTCGACTGAAATGCGTGAAACACAACGCGATTGAAGGACGTCGACTAAGAGATAGAGCGATGTTCCAGTCCTAGCCCCTTCTGTTTGAAACCGAATTTTTGTACATTTTAGGTACGATTGTATTTGTTAATGGGCCCTTGCTGAGTTGGTTACGAAGACCCATTCTGTTCAGGGTTGGTCACACTCACTGGTCAACACATATCCGACGGCCTCCACGCATGAAGAGCGAGCCTGGGTAGGACTCTGGCCTTATGGTCAGTTTCCCCTAGGAATCAACCTTCTGGCGCTCCTGGACGGTCTGCGCACCGTGCGGCGTAAGCCAATCGACTTTGCACTCTGACTAACAATATTTAATATTTACGCAGCGACAGGCGAGGGTTGAAAATCCCGCCCACCACCCGGGCAGTTCTAACGACGTGGGTCGTTTTATCTGCCCAGGATGCCATACAACGACAACCTGACGCGTGCCGGAAGGGTAGCGCGTGAGGGGTGAGCGAACGGAGACCTCAGGAAGGATTCTCCGGGCTTCAGCCCCCGCCGGCACCCCGTAAACCGTTTATTTATACTTCAAAATGTTTACAATTATTACTTAATTACTAAACTAAACTAGGCGACTAATTTATATAGTATAATATATAATATATTATTACTCTGACTAACATCTTGCGGTGTCGACTACAACGGGCGAACCCGTCACCACAGGACGTTTTAACGATTAGTCGTTCTATCGCCCTGCAGTGAGCGTAGAAGACTTTGGACAATAACAATCCAACGTCTAGCTACGCCACAACCCGTGAGAGTCCAACGCCTTACCGCGAGTTAGCCAGGAATAAACCCGGCGGGCTCGAGATACTCGCGCCCTCACTTTCAATTGTGACCAGATTTCTCCGGTCTCTCGATTGGCTCCGAGTTCGAGGTCGTTTGCGCGGTCCTCTCCCTTACGAAGCGGTGAAACGGAGTATACCGAATCTATCGCGGACCAAGGCGTCCTTTGCCCGGCTGTTCACCGAGGATCGGATGGCCAATGGTCATTTAAAGAGCAGTCGCCGTAAGGTAGGCAACCACCCCCGCTCTATAGGAAACAATACAGTTCCCAGACTCCCCCGACTGTTAGTCGGAGAGCACAATCGATTGGCTTGCGCCGCTCGGTGCGCAGACCGTCCAGGAGCGCCAGAGGTTTGATTCCCAGGGGAGACTGGTTGACCCAGTGTCCTACCCAGGTTCGCATCCCATGCGTGGAGGCCATCGGATGGGTGTTGACCCGTGAGTGTGACCGACCCTGAACACATGGGTCATCGTGGCCACCTCATCATGGGCCCGTTAGCTCCCAAACTCTGACTAACAGTCGGGGGAGTCTGGAAGCAGTACTGTTTCCTATAGAGCTGGGGTAGTTGCGGACCTTACGGCGACTACTCTTGAAATGACCATCGGCCATCCGATCCTGGGTGAACAGCCGGACAAAGGACGCTGTGGTCCGCGATAGATTCGGTAAACAACGTTTCACCGCTTCGTAAGGGAGAGGACCGCGCAAGCGACCTCGAACTCGTAACCAATCGAGAGACCGGAGTAATCTGGTCACAATTGGAAGTAAGGGCGTGAGTGTCGGCCCGACAGGTAACATTCCTGGCTATCTCGCGGTTAAGGCGTTGGCCTCTTACGGGCTTGTGACGTAGCTAGATAGTGGGCTGTTTTGTCCTCAAGTCTTCTACGCTCACTCCAGGGAGATAGAACGACTAATCGTTAAAACTTCCTGTGGCGACGAGCTCGCCCGTTGTAGTCGACAACCCTTGTTGTTGTATTTGAAGGGAGTTATGATAGGGAGTAGATGTTCAGTAAGGTACACGTTCACATGTGACAACATATCTCTAAACATCTAAAGTATAATGTCTCTTACCCATGTTTTGCAAAATTGGAGAAGATCTTCACAAGTCTTCTTCGCACCCAGCCGTCGGATTCAGTATCTGTGATGTCATCGCGTGATACAGCCGTTATGTATTGCATATCGTCAACATGAAAAGCCCCCTGCAGACCCATATTCATGAATGCCTGACTTCCAAGCTTCTGCCCTCTGTAGGACAGACGGTAGTAGTACGTTGGCGCTAACCCAGAGTAACGGCCCATAATCTTAGCAGTTTCATCAATGGCTGTAATTATAAGAAAATCCATGTTGTTTTAATTGGAGGTAGAGTATTGTGAACGCGCAATTTTTTTATTTCGAGATGAAGACGGATTTATACATTGTAACTTCATCCCCCCCCCCCCTCCCAAATGGATTGGGACCGTTTCCAAACTGAAGGCCGTCTGGGTGTCTGAATGTGTGTCTGCCTTTCTGTCTATCTCTCTTTCTCTGCCTGTGTGTATTTCTCCACGATAGCGTCCAAACTCTTCATGCAATTGGGCTGAGATTTGGAATGCAGGCATCATTTGGTCATGACAAAAGGTAAAAAGAATTTGCGCATAGAATGAGGGCGCGCTAGTCATACCTACTTCAATCACGAAATATTCCTCTTAGAGACTGGTTGAAGGTTGACTCCTAGGGGAAACTGGCCCGCAGTCCAACGCTGGCTCGCACTTCTGCGTGGAGGCCACCGGATGGGTGTTGACCCGTGAGTTTGACTCACCCTGAACACATGGGTCTTAGTGACTAAACTGCAACAGGGACGCATTACAGTATGTCGGTTTAAAAAGCCGTCACCTTATTGCATGTTCTTTTCTAATATTTCAAGCCCTAATCGTGGCAAAATAACGGCTCTCGACGATCGGGCGGTAATACGAGGCTAAATGCCATTAGCTTCTTACAATATAACATTTGAATTAATTAAACACAAACTGACAATTGACTTAATTAGATTATAATTGTTATTATTGGGTTGGTCAAAATGTCATTGCTTTTTTTTAATTAGATTTGTTCTTATGTCTTCAATTGTTGCTAATTTTATTTAAATCGGCAAATTCATTATGTCATCTGATAGCTGGCGGTTCAAGCATGTTTTAAAAATTAAGTGCACGATTTAGTTAAAGATTGTTCATTCGCCGTCAATTTCAAAACGGAACACGAAAAAACATTTTCGTCATATTTTATTGTATTACTTCAGAAACGGAAAAACAGCATATCAAGGTTATAAAAAGTTATGTGCTGTATACAAGGAGGATGCCTTAAAAGTACGGCAGTATCAAACTTAGTTTACCAAATTTCGGTCTGGCAATTTTGATGTTCCAAATATGAGGAAGGCTAACCGAAGTTGATGATGACAAAATAAATGTGTTAATTGAAACCAATCGCGGTTCAATGAGACAAGAAATCGCCGGAGACCGAAGGTCTTAAAACATATTATCGAAAGCAAGCGTTGTAAATCATCTATCTATACTAATATTATAAAGAGGCAAAGTTTGTGACGTTGTAGGAAGTAATCTCTGGATCTACTGAACCGATTTTGAAAATTATTTTACTAATAGAAAGCCACGTTATTTGTGAGTGTCAAACGCTATATAATAATCCAAAAAATGAAAAGACTTTTTCGTGGTAATCGGATTTACAAAGTAAGTCGGAAAAAACGTTCGAACGAAAAAGTTTCTAACGAACGCTGCCTTAACGATAAGAGATATATGATTAAGTTCTAAAGAAAAGTTGTAGAGCTTGATAATGCCTTCAAAAAAGTCAGCGACAGCATATGCCTAAATTTTATATTTAAGTCACAAAAAGTAGTTTTTTATATAAAAAAAAATACCGTCGCTGGAATAATTTGCCGAAATACAGTTTAACAATGAGCAAATGCCATACTTAGACAACCAAAAATTGAGGCACTTAACGTCCTAATTAAGCTAGACTAAAACTAGAATAATAATTATTATTTTTTAATGTATTTTTTGATGTTTATACCGTAGAGATAGCTATAATATTACGGAATCTAACATTAAGATTAAAAAACAATCACAAACTCACTAAATGCGTAAAATATTGAAATAATTATTAGACAACCATTACCTAGGCTAGTTTAGAAATAAATTAGCGTAACTTAAGATATTGTAAAGGTTAAATTAGCTAGATTATAATTTAATCTTAAAATCGACATAAATAGCGCATACTGGCATCTGTTGGAGAAAGCCGAAGGCTATAAGCCACGCCTTAAGTAGTAAAATGTAAGCGCGAGCTTTTCAAACGCAACCAATGAAAATATTGGACCAAAATCGCCGCCAATAATAGGGAAGCGCGCGAAAACACGATATGGAAGGATCCCGAAAGCCCTTAAAGAGCGGACGGGACCAAACTGTGGACCAAACCAGTCTGAAATCTGTCGGCAACGTGTACAGGTGTCTAACGTCTAAAACGCGGCACCAACACCGTTTGTTACGTATATTTAGTGTGAGTGAACTTCGCGTTACCGAAAACTAAATTATTGACATTTTAGACTCGGGTATTTTACAATATGTAGATATCCTAAGAACAGTTTTGAGAACCCGAATAATACGATTTCTTTTGGAAAAATCATAAGTGTAAAAAACCTGTTACTTTTAAAAAATAAACAATACTTGATATATTTTAAAATAAATCTTTTTCTCCCGTAAGACTGAGTTTTTTGTTTACTGGTTAGTGGTCCTATTTTAACAATTAGATAATTCTCCCTATGGTGACATTGAAGAAAGTGACAGTGAACGACAGAGGATAGCCGACATACTGCCCCAGTAAAGAGCCACTGAGAAGCCGACGTGACCATACATCACCCGACATCAAGGAAGTATCTCTCACCGGAGCCGTATCCGACATCGCCTGCGATCAAACCACCAAAACCATCTGAATATGGGGTAAGCCGTTCAATTCTCCTTTCGATGTTATTACCCCGTAGTCTGCTTTAGGAAAAGAAACCGCAGATTACGGAATAGACTAAACGAACGCAGTAGAGGCTGCTGATTCGTCGGCCCCTTGAAAAAGGACGCCACAGTCATATTATCAACAATTATGAATTAATATCAAAATAAGTAAATTTATCGTCTCAAGTGTTTAAAACAATAGACTTTTCCCTTTTACTGCATATAATTTCACTTTTACTGCATAACACTCACAAATAAGACACTCACAAGAAGACACTCACAAATAACGGTAATATAGTCAAATTGGCATGCAAATACATACATACATACATATGCCGTAAAAATATAACCCTTCTTTTGGCAGTCGGGAAATAAATCATAGCACTCAGTACTAACCAAACCACACTCATAATTTCATCACAAGTAAAAAGTTTTACCGCCCAACGAAGTGGGCACGGGTCAGCTAGTAGCAAATAAAGTAGTACCTATCCATTTTGTATGACCTCTTACAGTTCACAATAAAGAAAATTATTATTATAATTATTATTAATTATTATTATAATACGGTAATTATCATGCATGAGCAAGCGCTAAGCTAAATCAAAATGTTGAAAACTATAAACTATAAACAGCGCTCTTTCCTATAGGTACGTGTAGTTTGGGTTCACTCTAACCCACAAAGCGTAAACATCAAGCTGGATGACCATCATACAGTTGGCGTAATTTTACGAACTTTTGATGTGTATTTATAACTTATACCTTTTAGGATAATTAGAAATTTTATTTATTATTGAATTATAATATTTTTTTTATTCCTATTTTTATATAAATATTTCTATTGATATTGATATTTCAATTTCAATTTATTTCCAAAAAAAATCTTAACAGATTGTAGAAACTTAATATATAGGTACATTTAAATTACAGTCTATTAGTCCGTTTTTACAATATCTAAATTTATCACCACGTACATACAGTTACTTCATTATTGTTTTTAGGACATCAAAATCATTTTAAAGATTTATTTAATAAAACCACAAATTAAAATAATCAATAAAAATAATCAAGAAATTAAAATCAGAAAAAAGTCAGAATAATTAAAAATGCTACTTAAAATTGTCAAAAAAAATGACAAAAAAATTTGAAAACTTATTTAAAATTAACAAACTCATCGATCGAATAAAAAGCTTTGTCTAATAAGAATTCTTTAAGTAATTTTTTGAATAAGCTTTCCACTTGAATTGTTTTTAAACTTTCCGGTAGCCTGTTAAAGTAATATGGCCCGGAGTATTTTGTGTCTTGCCTTGCTATGTTTAGTTTAGTACATGGTATAAAAATCCCGCTCGATTTGAGTTAACCATTTTTGCTTAGACGCTTACAAATTCTAAAATTGTATCCAACCAATATTGGTTAGGGCGCTGAGTAAAATGCCAACTTTTTAAATATTTATTCATTATTATCTTAATTGTTTGACGAGATAAGGTTATAATATTTTATATTTCAAATTTCAATGCGATCATTTTACAGTTATTCTTTTACGATCCGTATAGGTAGTAGTTTAAAAGTTATGGTCGTTTTTCTCAAGGCCATCGACTTCACGCGCAAAACTGTCCCGGGCAGAAGTGACGACTAAATTTTTACCCCGCGATAAGAAGGGTTTCTCGTATTTTGAGTACCTATGTGAATTTATTTCTCGTATTTTGAGTATGTGTATCTGAAAACTTTTTATAATGTGTTTCTTTAGTTTAAAATAGTTTAAAATTCTTGTATTAGTTTACCTAACTGTGTGATTCTAGGTTTTTGCGAATATTTTTAATTGATTTCACTGCATTCTTCAATTTATTATTTTATTTATCATTAGGCAGTATTTAATTATACGTATCTGATCCTACCTTAGTTCGGACATCTCGTGCGATTCCGTTAGGTTAGGTTTAATTAATCTGTATAGGTATGTTACTGAGATTTTTGAGAAATAAATAATTCGAATTTGAATTTAAATAGGTATGTTTGTAATAATAACTTTAAAATAAATGGCCTAATTTATTTCTAGGTTGCCAAATGCATCCAGCTATAAGATCACACATATTTAGAACTTAAATAATGCCTTAACAAACCAAATACTATAAATGCACAAAATGCATAGAAAATAACGTGTACCGCCACCTCGAACAACGAAGTCGCAACAATAGTTTTCTATGGCACACAATTCTTAAGATAATATAACTACTCGCTTATAAACTTACCTGTCACGAACATCAAATCTCCTCCCAATGTAACAGCGCTAATGAAATCATCGTAATTTTCTTGAGGATTGAAGGTATTACCCTCGAAGTAGAAGGACTTAACCCTCTCGTAGACTTCATTCAGTAGTGTCTCGTTGTCACTTAAATTCCACTCAGAAGGAACAAATACACTAGGCATGTTAAAATATTCTTGAAATGCAGTGGAGTTGTAGAACGATGCGTACTCAAAAGAGGCATAACCAATCATGGTAGGTATATGTGCATATTCGCCGGCCTCTAAATATTCCCTGAAAAAATAATTATGTAATTATGCTGCAGATTAAAATGTATGTATTGTAATTTATAGTATCGTCTTCATCGTTTTTCTGCAATAACTGTTCGTTGGTCACGCCCACCACGCTTCGCCCAAAACCCGCTATTGGCAGACTCTGAACACCCCTAGCTCGCCTGATTGGCTTACACAACGTAACGTCGCCGATACGGAATGCTCATTAGCCACGACTTGCCGGAGATATCTGTATCTGTTGTAACTTCTAGAAAATTATTGAAAATTTAAGTAGCTCGTCGGGTTAGGGAAGATATAATAATAATAATTAAACGCTTTATTTGCTTAAAGAAAAAGGCGAGCTTATTGCCTAAAAGCATAGATATGGATACATAGATATCTTACAGCTAACCTTAACCTGGTGAAATAACATGTTACGCGGTAAAAATAAACTAATAAATTAAATTTTAATCATTTAAATTCAGCTGGAAAACAAAACAATAAATTGAAGAAAAACAAATAATAAACCTATAATGACGCAGGGGACGCAATTGGGAGGAAAACATTGGGAAAAATAAGGAAAAGTTTATGAGCGTGGGTTTAAGTGTACTTTGAGCCTGCGTTTGAAGCAAAACAAACTAGGTGCTATCCCTATACGCGTGGGTAAAGCATTCCAGAGACGGGCTCCACGTAGAGAGAAGGAGTGCGAGAAGAAATCACTACTGTGACTAGGGATCGACAGCAGTAGGTTGTCTTCAGATCTCAGAGGGCGCCCGTGAGAAGATAGAGGTTTGAACCTACTTATATACACAAATATATTCAAAATGAAATTCAAAGATGCCAAAGTGCCGTAACGGCTGATGTATATCTAAAGCGCGGGCGTTGCCATCTTGTATTTCTCTAAGTGTGTCTGTTTATGACTCGAGAGTTTTCTCGGTACACCGATTCCATATTTTCTAATGCACCGAGTAAGCATAGGCCTAGATAATCAATAATATGTGTTTAGTATATACCTGGGTCGCCTTGTGATGAATGCTTCCACATTTCCAAAGGACAGTTCTACAGACGGTACAAAAAGAAACTCTTCCAGAGGATTGGACTTGACGAATTGAACTGCTTGAGCCGCACTGTGTAGCTCTTCTACATCTAAGTCCTGCAGAGCTTCCAGAATATCTCCAGGACTTGTGTCTGCGAGACCTAACAGGTCGAGGAATTGATCTGTGTATAAATGCGTGGCTTGCTGGATACCTGAAATTACGAAGAGGTACCTAATATTAAATTATTAAAGAAAATCTGCGCAGCGGAGAGAGTAGTGCTGGGCGTGATACTCTTCGACATTTAAGTGCTGCAGATTTTGCAGAATATCTGCAGGATTCGCCTCTCAAGACATAAGAGCCCTATTCCACCGGGACACCATGGTGGCGCAACCAGTCGCGCAACCGTGGTGTACAGTGGCGGATTTGCCCTAAGGCCCAGTAGGCCTAGGGCGGCCAGATATTAGGGGCGGCCAATCTTGGCAAAATTGGCAAAGAAACCACTCATGAAAACAAGAAATAACAAAATTATTTTACAATAAATTTAATTTTATTACTAACTTGACGAAACTAAGCGCGTTAGAAGTCGAAGAAAAAGCCAAAGCATTGCAAACGGTTTATTTTAATGAATCAGAAGAATGCCTCCATTTTCGCGCTCACTGCAGAATAAAAAACGAAGATCTGAACAGTGCTGTCAGTTTGTTGAAATGGTTACGAACTGAAGGTCTTCAAACCATTTACCCAAACGTAGATATTGCTCTACGTATGTGTGTGTACTCCCGCCAGTAACTGTTCTGGAGAACGATCGTTTTCTTAATTGCGACGAGTTAAAAATTATTTACGCACAATAATGACGAAGCAAAGGTTAAACGATCTTGCTTTGCTCAACATAGAAGCTATTTTTTTAAGGAAATTAAATTGCGAAGATTTAATTAATGATTTTGCTGCGCTTAAGTGTAGACGAGTTTTGTAACACATTGTAAAACCGGTATTAAATCTTGTATGAGAATAACCTTTAATTATTTAAATAAATAAAACCTAACACCGTTTGAAATGTTTTATTTAAATGTGCAAATATCCCTGAATCCTCGAAAAAATACAAACTGGCAGCTATTATACTTAACTGATGTTGAATCGATTTCGATAAAAGTTGGCAAAAAAATATATTCATTATGTAGTCTATATGATGGGTGCTGAGAAAAAGGCGGCTGCTACCTGATACATGGCATGGGGCCTAGGGCGGCCAAGACTGCAAATCCGCCACTGGTGGTGTCTTTGAGCTAGCAATTCGAGACTCCAGATTAGATACCAGATAGACACCAGAATCGCGACATTTATTTTCAAACCTCTATTACAAAAAAACCTGCGAGGAACTATCCTAATAAGGTGGTCTGCTTTGAATTTCGATATTAAACTTTCCTGTATTGAAATTATCCATCGAAGCGTACGCTTAAGACTACAAGGAAAAACAAGGGGTTTCCAAACAAGGTTATAAACAGTCAAAATTTAATTATCGGTGCAAACACAGTAGCCAATATTAAAAGCCATAAATTTCTGGGTTTAGTTTTAGATGAAAATTTAAGGTGGAATGCTCACGGAGAGGAATTAAGCGACAGACTATCCAGCGCCTGTTTCTTACTAAGGCAAATAAGGAAACTAATCAGTGTTAAACACACCAAAATAATATACTTTGCCTATTTCGAGTCAATTCTTCGTTACGGGATTCCCTTCTGGACACAGTGTACAGCAGTTTTAAGGCAACATATTTTCTCTCTCCAAAAACGAGCCATAAGAATATTGATAAACCTTAAACATAATGAATCATGTCGTGGTCACTTCAAAAATCTCAGTATTCTAACGCTACCATCACTATACATATTTGAATGCATAAAATTAATATTAAAAAACATAGGAAAAATGAAGACCCAAAAAGAAATTCACTCGCATTTCACCAGATGTAGGCACATTTTAGCATTACCCCGTCCATCTCTGGAATTATTCAAAAGGGATCCAAATTACGTTGGAATGGCGTGTTACAATAAACTGCCTGAGAATATCAAAAGTATATGTAGAAACGGAAATATCACCCAATTTAAATCGAAATTAAAAGGCTACCTTATTGCGAGAGAATTATATAATATTAACGAATTATAATTAGATTACTGACAATTTACATCTCGATTTTTTTTTATTTAACTTGACATTTGTACCATTTTATTGATTATTATATTATTACTATTATATTTAATTGTCTCCCATAATCAATTATAATTCTTACTTACAGGACCATTTAATTTTAATATTATAATTTCATGACTATCTGTAGTTATAAATATCTAATATAACTCAATTATGTGGTGAGTCTCTAATGAAATATTTAGTATACATTTTAAAGTTATTTTAACATTAAGCGGCTATATAAAATGTCTAAACAACTATGTAAAGTTTTTTGAAGACAATAAATGCGATTTGATTTGATTTGATTCCATTTTTTTGGATGAATTAAGCTTATACTATGAAAGCCCGAAGCGTATACTATCAAAAAACATATATTTGGAGCAAAGAAATGGGCTCCCGTTAAAAAGATGTAGAGGTTTAAAATTAAAATGACATTTCTTTTTCATGACCTATTTTTTTTTACTGTGGCTTATACCAAATATCCAAATAATTAGCAGCGAATGGGCCCTTGCTGAGTTAACCACTAAGATCCATATGTGTTCAGGGTCGGTCAAAATCACGGGTCAACACCCATCCGGCGGCCTCCACTTATGAAGTGCGAGCCAGGATAGGACTCTGGCCTGCGGGCCAGTTCCCCTCCAGGAGTCAATCTTCTGGCGCCCCTGGACGGTTTGCGCATCAGCCAATCGATTGGCCGTGCGGCGTCAGCCAATCGATTGTGCATTCTGACTGACAGTCGGGGGGCTATGCCGTGGTCCGCGATAGATTCGGTATACACCGTTTCACCGCTTTGTAGTGTCCGTAGCCCCGTTGACACCGGTTCTCCTCGTTAATACCGAAGTTAAGCAGCGGCGGGCGCGGTCAATACTGGGATGGGTGACCGCCTGTGTGTTTGACTGCGTGATGCTACAAATGACCACCTAGAAGATGGTGCCAATAGGCAACAAGGTGGGTTCCACGAAAAGGCATTATGCCCTGTGGGTAAAAAAAAGGGAGAGGACCGCGCAAGCGACCTCGAACTCGTAACCAATCGAGAGACTGGAGTCATCTGTTCGTAATTGGAAGTAAGGGCGTGAGTGTAAGTCCGCTGGGTAACACTCCTGGCTATGTCGTGGTTAAGGCGATGGCCTCTTACGGGCATGTGGCGAAGCTTGACGGTGGACTGGTTTGTCCAAGTCTTCTGCGCTCACTTCAGGGAGATAGAATGAATAATCGTTAAAACTTCGCACGTTGTAGTTGACAGCTCTAGTTGACAGTCGGGGGGGGGGGGGGGTCTGGAAACAGTACTGTCTCCTAAGAGCGGGGGTAGTTGTTCACCTTACGGCTTCTGCTTTCAAAAAGTCAAATCGGCTATCCGATTCCGGGTGAAAGCCGGATAAAGGACGACGTGGTCCGCGATAGATTCGGCAAACGCCGTATCACTGCTTTGTAAGGGAGAGGACTGCGCAAATGACCTCGAACCCGTAACAATTCGGGAGACCGGAGTAATCTGGTTTTCAACTGATAAAGGGTGCGAGTGTCGGCCCGCTGGTTGACTTACCTGGCTATCTCGCCTCTGACGGGCTGTTTTGTACTAAGTTTTCTGCGTTCACCTCAGGGGAGACAGAACGATCAAATTTCGTTAAAACTTCCTGAGATGACGGGTTCGCCCGTTGTAGTTGACAGCTCTAGTTGTGGTTTTCAATTTCAAAAAGAAATATTGGTACTTACACACATCGCTTAGTCCGCTTCCTCCAATTGCTATGACCTTGTGAAACAATCCAGAAGTCATGGGAGATACTTGAAGAAGAGACACAGCTGCTGCTCCAGCGCTGCCTCCAATCATGGTGACGTCAGCATTGTTGCCGCCGAAGTTCCCAATGTTGTCTCTAACCCATTTCAATGCTAGTACTAAATCTTTCATACCGTTATTTCCTGGTACTTCTTCGGTATCTGAATAAATTTTATTTAAAACATTTTTAAAAACAAGCTTTTATTACGATGCCCTAGAAAGAAGAAAAGAGGTTATTTATTTATTTTTAGAAAAACCAAAATCTAATTATAATTTAACAAACAGCCGGAGTAAGATAACAGAGAGCCAATTAAAGGTTTTCACGTTTAAGTAACGTTGTAGAAACATATGTGATATTTCAATTAAAGCTATCGATTAAAAATGCATCAAAAATTGTTCAACAATTAATGCTAAAGAATTCACTGTTCAGCCGCTGCCTAGCTGAGTTAATACTCGTACAGAATAGATCAAAGTCAAAGCGTTTAATCATGTCATTAAAATTGTCTCTTGTTCGCCACAGAAATGCATTTTGCCTATAGTTGGTACCAGCATAAGGAACATGAAGAGCAGGGTTAAATCTATAGAGTTTGTAAGGAACACGGAGATTAATTTTATTTAGTAAGTCAGGACAGTAAGTTATTGGAGGTGATTTTCAGCAAAAAGGACATGAAATTTCTTGCATAAATTGAAATAGTTAGATGAGCCGTATGGGATTTTCAGACGGAAGCAGAGATATTTCACGAACTTCATTTGAATGCGCTCGATTCTATTTATATATTTATCATAACACGGGTTCCATACCTGAGATTGGTAGGTTAGATGTATACATCCTTTTCGAACCTCAAAAATCGAGCTATATAAGCTATATTGTGTGCAAGACGGATTTTCGAAATTCGCGCGCTCCGAGCCCGGCCCCCACCACCGTTATAACCTACGCAGTGGCGGAAGCGGTATGCGGCCTACCCGCAAAACAACGGTTTGACAGCTCTTTCAGTCTACCCTGGACAACGGCGGCTGCAACGTCACCGAAACGTCGGATGCTACAAATTTCACGCGGTAAATTCGTTACTATCCTTTTTATAAAGCAATAATAATAATGATAATAAATACAAGGGGTGACATGTCAATAAGTTAGTCATGTCAAAAATAAAAATAGTCAGATAAAAGTCATGATAAATAAGGAATTAAAATAACATATAGAAATAGATATTAATTATTTATCAATATAAAAGCCTCTGGAAATTTAGTTTTTCTTTTTTTTAGTATTTTTTTAGGCAATATTTTTTAATAATTTTTTTTTTCGGTTATATACAGATCATTCTTGAAATATTGGACTTAAAGACTTGAAATTTAGTACACAGATGCCTTCTTGAGCCGAGATCACGTTGTGAAATTTTGGTTGTTATATCTCATATACAAACTGCACTGATAATATTTAAATTACGAAATAAATTTTAATCAAATATTAACGCTTTATAGCCGCTCGAGCCTATCCGAGAAACAAACCGCGCCGCCCGATTCAATTGCAACGGGATTCAACTGGGTTTGTCCGCCGGCTGAGAGAGGGCGCTAATCAATTTAATTTATGAAATTATTATTCAGATTAAATCAGTCCTCAGCTACTTGCAGGGAAGTCATGGGGTAACGCAAACGATTAAAAAAATATTGGCCTGCGGTTTTTTGACTTGCTAGAATATTACTCTTTGCTAACTTGGGGTCTTAAAACGCGCTAAATCGACGCTTAATTCTGAAGTGACGTTTTGGTATTCCCTTTCATGGGTCCTAACTGGAGCGTGCTTACATAGAGCTTATTAGGCGCTTAAATTGATGTTAGGCAACGTCTACACCTTTTTCCGTATTTCGTTTCTACAACTGGCATGGTGGATGGGTTTGATAGGAGTATTAACTAAGAACGATCTAAATCGGGCAGACTTCGTCTGACAGCCATGTAGCTCATGTGTCTCTCGTAATTTATAAGAATTTTTGATTCAATTTCAAAGATTTTTTCTCAGTATTGGCTTCTAATTCAAAAAAGGGACGATCAGCGCCGATTATCGTAACTAATCTTCAATATCTATATTTGGCCTTTAAAGTCGGGCGTCAATATTTTTATAGATAAAAGCATTGTATATATTTTATCGCCTTGTATATCGTTTGATGAATAGCCTTGTATATTTAAAAAAAAACGATAGCGTGGCGAAAATCGGCGTGCGGGGCGGCGACGCGACGGCGGGCGTCCGAGTGAGTGACCAAGCTGTCAAAATTAAGACCCCGCTTGGGAAAATTTTAGGATTAAGAACCGGTTCGTAATTTTGACGAAACGGAATTCCAACAAAATAACGAAGGTGCTTAAGATCCTAATTTTTAGCACCAGCGTAGTTTAAACCTGCGAGAAACGCAATACGGGCCATTATGATACTACAATTAAAACACTTACCGAGCGACAAAAATCCAAGAAGTCCCAATCTATAGTTGACCGTCACGACCACCATATCCTCTTCCATAAATAAATCAGGTTGACCAAACATCCATGATGCACCAACGACGAAAGCACCACCATGAACGACAAACAAAACCGGTAGGGGGGTTTCAGGGTTCAGGTTTGGAGTATAGACGCTTAGGATGAGGCAGTCTTCAATGCCTCCTTGGTAAAAATCACCAACTCCCATGGACTCCTGATATAAGGGCGGAATAAACTGGACACAAGAGATTCCAATATTGGTAGTTGCATTGAAAATTCCTTCCCAGGGAACGGCTGCTAAGGGTTCCTACAATATGTTCAAAAATTAATAGGGCAGTAATCAGCAAATATTATATTAATGTACCGAGGATGGTTTTTGAAATGTGTGGTCACCAGATTTAGTCTTTTTTTATTCAAGAAAGAAGAAATAGCTTCTGACTCCATACTCGATGTGAAAGTCTTGAGAGCAAAAGTCTTTGTTTTAAGCAGATTGATTATATCATTTCTGTAGGTTAGGACAATTACGTGCTCATGCCCATGTATATACCAAAATGGTAGTCAGCCTACGAATAATAAAAACTAATTACACTTACCCTGAATCTTAGTAGTCCAACAGGAGGTTGAGCATACGGAATATCCTCAAATGCAGCAAACCGCACATTTTGATCAGTGTTTCTGTACGCACCGAGTAAGTCGCCTTGTGCTATGGTAATAGCCACTGTTTCAATTTCTGAAGGCTCAGTGACCGGTTCATCGGTGACTTCTGGATCTTCGGTAACCTCAGGAGGCTCGGGATCCTCTGGCTCTTCGGTGACTTCAGGCGGATCAGTGACTGCCGGAGCTCCAGTTGTTGTTGTAGTGCCTTCATCTGATCCGTCATCTCTCACACCGAAATATACAACTGAAACCAAATGGATTATATTTAGCCGCCCCGAGCTACAAAGGTGTAGCAATGATTGAATGAAGTTAGGTTGAGATGTGATTGAAAATGTCAGCTCTAACGATACTAGTTCTGGGTTGCATCCACTGTCTACTGATACATTTTCAGCTTTTCCAAAACACTTTGGGGTACTAATTAAAATTACATCTTTCTTAGTACGCCAGCGCTAGGTGTCCCGGGGTCTGGTCTCTATCTCTACCCCAGCATTCTATGGCAAAATACTGTCTGATCTGAAAGTATCAGCTTTTACAAACCTCTTGCACTTTTTTGTAGCTACCTCTTGTACTATAAACACTGCAAGCTTCTTCAATCATCGTTGCGATAATATGCAAGAAATCCGGTGCATTTCAATAGGCTGACGGTGCATTTCAAACTCTCAGAAGAGTTCTTTCAATGGGGACCAATTGATTCCTTCAGATAATTAAAAAATATTCTGGCATTGTTTTCGTAATCAGTCGCGGCTCGTAATAAAAAAAAAGCTTGTGTCACCCAATACCTTCCCGGCAAGTAGACAAGGAATCTTTCATCTATATGTGCTAATGTGTTTTAGTCCGAAACTTTATATCTCCATAGTAAATGGGTAACTATTTAAGCAAGAGGGAGAGGAAGAGGATTCTTCTTCTTCTTCTTCTTCCCCCTCACCCCACATTACATCCCTCCCCCCAACACTCCATTTCCCCCCCTCTTCAATCCCCTTCCCCCACCCTCCCCCAACGCTACCCTCTCCAACACCCCCCCCCAAACCCCTTTGTGTTTAAACTCAATGTGTTTTAAAAAAACTTGTTTCACTATAGCTCCTAGCATCGATTGTTTATTTGATTATGGAACGCATCCTAAGATGATTTTTGAACACGTCCGCAGTGTGTGTAAAGGACCTAACATACTCATTGGACGCGTCCATGAGCCGCGGCTTAGTGACGCGATTTAAAGGTATCTGTGTAATGAAAGTCTATTGATCCGTGCACATTATCGGACGTCAGTCGCGGACGTGACCCTGAGGCTTAGGACGTCCGATAGAGATCCGCAAGCCGCGTCCCAAACGACTGTGCAAACTATCGGTCGCGTCCGTAAGCCGCGGCTTACGAACGCGTCCGATAATATGTTTGCTTCTTTATTCCTCTGCCAGGGAAACTCTCGTCGCGACTAGAAATTCCTCCCAGCACACAGAATGCCCATTTTTTACGAACGGCCAGATGCGAGGATCGTCAAGCGAAGATCGGTATTCATGTGACTGATTAGGCGTGCGATTAGTAAGCGTTAATTTTTTTTAATCATCGAATACTCCTTCAAACGTGTCACTATAATTATAGTATATAGTACCTATATATATAGTATATATAGTATATGTGGTAATAGATTGTTTTGCGGAAAGGAAACCTCGACGAGTAAGGCTGTAGCATGATTAGATTAGATAGCACGGCCCGGTGGCATAGTGATTAGGTCGCCTGATCTTACATTGTGAGGTCCCGGGTTCAATTCCCGGCTGGGTCACCATTTTCCGTTGGGATCAAATTAACAGAATTACATTTTCAAGTCTGTCGATCGAATGCAATAACAAGACACACACTTACAGACATATCACACGCACACATACATATAACACGTCTTAGTAGGGTTGGTTTATTGTAGTAGGTAGGGTTGGTCTGAGTTTATTTTCCATGTTGATGATTAATGAAATGCGTAAAGTTTTAAACATAATGGTATTATGATAGCTGACATTCTAATTTTCATATAATTAAATTCATTAAAAAAAAAATACGAAGGCATATTGCTGGATTGGCAATAAAATATATATTTTTTGATTATTCTACATAGAATTTGCATTTCTATTTTAATATATTATTCTCCCTGACATTACCATATTTTGATTATTTGTATGTAGGTAATATTGAATATAATATTACAGCCATGACAACTATCACGATAGTTATGTTTAAAATAATGAAATTTTTATCATTTAATTTTGTGACGCATCCAAGTGTAGGAATGCCTATCTACTGGAGTAGTTGATTGTATTGTATTGTATTGTATTGTTGTAAGAGATTGTCATATGACTATAAACCCGCCCATTGTGACACTTCCACAATAAAGAGTATAAACAAACATTTGATGGCAACTTAGGTGTTAAGGTGTATTGTATAGTCTGGCTTGTGGATTGTCTATTAATTACAAAATATTAATTACATATTAATTACATACTGACATATTGGGGAGCTAATGGGCCCATGCTGGGTTGGCCATGAAGACCCATGTGTTCAGGGTCGGTCACACTCACGGGTCAACACCTATCCGACGGCCTCCACGCACGAGGTGCGAACCTGGGTAGGTTCGGGCGAAGGACCTCCCCTGGGAATCAAACCTCTGGCGCTCCTGGACGGTCTGCGCTCCGTGCAGCGCAAGCCAATCGATTGTGCACTCCGACTAACATCTTGCGGTGTCGACTACAACGGGCGAACCCGTCACCACAGGACGTTTTAACGATTAGTCGTTCTATCGCCCTGCAGTGAGCGTAGAAGACTTTGGACAATAACAATCCAACGTCTAGCTACGCCACAACCCGTGAGAGTCCAACGCCTTACCGCGAGTTAGCCAGGAATAAACCCGGCGGGCTCGAGATACTCGCGCCCTCACTTCCAATTGTGACCAGATTTCTCCGGTCTCTCGATTGGTTCCGAGTTCGAGGTCGCTTGCGCGGTCCTCTCCCTTACGAAGCGGTGAAACGGAATATACCGAATCTATCGCGGACCAAGGCGTCCTTTGCCCGGCTGTTCACCCAGGATCGGATGGCCAATGGTCATTTCAAGAGCAGTCGCCGTAAGGTAGGCAACCACCCCCGCTCTATAGGAAACAATACAGTTCCCAGACTCCCCCGACTGTTAGTCGGAGAGCACAATCTATTGGCTTGCGCCGCTCGGTGCGCAGACGGTCCAGGAGCGCCAGAGGTTTGATTCCCAGGGGAGACTGGTTGACCCAGTGTCCTACCCAGGTTCGCACCCCGTGCGTGGAGGCCGTCGGATGGGTGTTGACCCGTGAGTGTGACCGACCCAGAACACATGGGTCATCGTGGCCACCTCATCATGGGCCCGTTAGCTCCCGACTAACAGTTTCAAGGCGATAGGTGAGGGCAGCAAACCCCGCCCACCGCCCGGGCAGTTATAACGACGAGGGTCGTCTTGTCTGCCCGGGATGTCTTGCTACGACAACCCTGCGCGTACCAGAAGGGTAAAACGCGCAGGGGGTGAAATAGGGTAAACCACCCCCCCGTACCGCCCCGAGAACCCATTTATTCGAAAAATAAAAGGTATTTACAAGAAAAAAATAAAAATTTACAAAATATTACAAAATTTACCGGAAAAAAAAACAACAACAATAGCGTAAATCTAAGAGCCGGTAAGCGGGGTAGAGGACGCTCTAGAATCTAGAACAATGAAGGTAAAGGCGCACTGTCCGTGGGCAGGTCTCGGAGCAGCCACGGGGGGGAGGAATCCCTGGATCCTGCAAAGAACGAAACGCCCCTCGGGGCGGTAAAGAGACGGACACAAAGACGGGCACTTCGGGCTGGAAGTAGCCGCCGAATCACGCCACCAAGGAAGAGGGTACCCCCTGGGGTGTATCCCGAAGCCTCATGCTTTCCCAAGAAGCCACCCAGTGCTCCACAAACTTGCCAAACGACTGGAAGCATCTCCTACAACTGACCAAATCCGGGTACCAAATCGGAGAACGCCCAACGCACGCGCCCACTGCATCCATCAATTTCTCCCGTGCAGCCACTAGAATTGGGCAAGACCAAATTACGTGTTCCGCAGTTTGGCGGCCATACCCACAGGCGCACCGGGGGTCATCGGCAAGTCCAAAGTCAAATAGTTTGGCTCTGAACTCTCCGTGGCCCCCAACCAGCTGCGTGGTATGGTGGTCGAACCGCAGAAACGAATTTGCCATCCGCACTGCAACGGACGGGAAAAAGCAATGGGTGAGGGGGCCCGTACCCCCGGCGTCCCATCTAGCCTGCCAGACACGCAAGGACTCCACCCGAATCAGGCGGGCAAACTCCCCAGCTCAGTGCGCCACCGGGTCGATCGATAGGCCATGAAGGACTACCGGCTCGCCCCGGCGGTACCGCGACAACGCTGCACGCTCCAGAATCTCCAGGTCAATCGGCAGAACGCCAGTGATGACGGGTAACGCAAGAGTGGACGTCGTTCTGTACGCCCCGGTCAGGGCCACGAGAGGGATGCGCTGTCCGCGCAGCAGCGCGACACGCGTCGCCTCAGGAACAGCAGACTCCGTCCAAGCGCGTGCGGCATAAGTCGCACGCGGGACGAAGACGCCCTTATAGATAGTCATGACCGCCGGGAAACGAATTCACCAGTCGGCCCGACTCACTCCGCGGAGCGCAAAGAATAGATCCCGGGATTTTTCGGCTGTAATCTTTGCGTGCGAAAGAAAGGAAAGGGAAGCCGTAAGCGTCACCCCAGGGTATCGAACGGTCGCCGGGAAGGATACCGGGCGACCGTTCATCCTGATGACAGGGTTCCGCTTAAGATGTCCCTTCAGGAGAAGCGCCTGAGTTTTCGTCGGAGAGAATGTGAGTCTGAAAGAAGGGTGGCTGACTCGCTGACCCCATCCGAGGATCAGGTCCAGCGAGTCAGCCACCCTTCTTTCGACCTCTGCGCGACTCCTGCCGCCCACCAGGAGGAGAGCGTCGTCTGCATAAGCGCTGACGGTGTACCCCTCCGGGTAAGGTAGACCGAGGAAATCATCAAAGAGAATGTTCCAAAGGCTAGGACCCAACACTGACCCCTGTGGACAGCCCATAGTCGGGTTTTTGGTGATGCTGGTCGGGCCGTACCTAAGAGTGACAGATCTATCTGAAAAGTAGCTCCTCACTACTTTCAACAAATTCTTCGGTCGCAGGCGGGCGCGAAGCTTGCATATAAGCATCGGCCACCACGCGTTGTCGAATGCACCGGAGATATCCAAAAATACGCCTACCACGTAGCGGCCGTCGTAGTTGCGGACCCAGTTCTTCGCAAACATAATGGCGTCCTCCGTGCTTTTCCCTCGGGTAAAGCCAAACTGACGCTCGTTCTGGGGAGACAGAGTCCTCTCCAGCCGTTCGCGCACAAGCACTTCGAGCACCTTACCCATTATGGGAAGGAGCGTGATGGGCCTGTACGCTTTCGGATCCGAGCGCGGCTTGTCGTTACCTTTGGGAATCACCCGCAGGAGGCCACCCTTCCAGCATAATGGGAAATGACCGTCCCTAATGCATTTCTGCATCAGGACAGTCACCTCCCATCTTGCGAATTCCCACACCCGCTTCACTATATCAGACGTAAAGTTGTCTATCCCCGGTGCCTTTCTGCGCGATAGCGACCCGATGATGGTGCCGACCTCGTCCGCTGTTACCTCTGACAGATCAGGTACGCGCGAGTCTACGGCAATAAGCCGCCGCAGCTGCGAGTGGTGGGGATCGTCATTGTCATTCCGATCCGATGGACACAAAGAACCGAGGAGAACTGAAAGAGTGCCTTCGGTGTCAAGCGGGGCGGAAGTACCCTCGACAATGCTAGAGAGGTAGTTCCCACCCCGCTTGGCACCTTTGTCGATGACGTTCTTCATGTCCCATGGGTTTGCATTCCCAACTTCGCTAACCCATGTACGCCAGGAATCAGTCTTGGCACGCCTAATGGCGGCGTGGTAGACGCTCCGAGCTGATCTCAGGGATTCCCGAAGTACCTCCACACGCTCAGGGGGAAGAGAACCCCTGCGGACTTCCCCCATGCGGCGGTACGCTTGCCGGAAGCACCTGCGACTAACAGGTTAAGAGTTTCAAAGCGATAGGTGAGGGCAGCAAACCCCGCCCACCGCCCGGGCAGGACGACGAGGGTCGTCTTGTCTGCCCGGGATGTCGTGCTACGACAACCCTGCGCGTACCAGAAGGGTAAAATCCGCAGGGGGTGAAATAGGGTAAACCACCCCCCCCGTACCGCCCCGAGAACCCATTTATTCAAAAATAAAAGGTATTTACAAAACAAAATAAAAATTTACAAAATATTACAAAATTTACCGAAGAAAAAAAAAGAAAAACAACAATAGCATAAATTTAGGAGCCGGTAAGCGGGGTAGAGGACGCTCTAGAACAATGAAGGTGAAGGCGCACTGTCCGTGGGCAGGTCTCGGAGCAGCCACGGGGGGGAGGAATCCCTGGATCCTGCAAAGAACGAAACGCCCCTCGGGGCGGTAAAGAGACGGACACAAAGACGGGCACTTCGGGCTGGAAGTAGCCGCCGAATCACGCCACCTGCACCTGCAAGTCCGCAACTACCCCCGCTCTATAGGAAACAGTACTGCTTCCAGACTCCCCCGACTGTTAGTCAGAGTGCGCAATCGATTGGCAATGCCGCACGGAGCGCAGACCGTCCAGGAGCGCCAGAAGATTGATTCCTAGGGGAAACTAACCATGAGGCAAGAGTCCTACCCACGCTCGCACTTCATGCGGGGAGGCCGTCGGATGGGTGTTGACCCGTGAGTTTGACCAACCCTGAACAGAATGGGTCTTCGTGGCCAACTCAGCAAGGGCCTCTTAGCTCCCATTGCAGCTGATAAGTACGAATTACTGTATTGCCTCGATCCCTTCCGCAGCGAGCTGTATCTTCAGGTAACACGACTTCACAAAAATCGAGACGGTCGCCCACCTCTGCGCATTTATTTTTCGGCCTTGACTATTTACTCGACCGATGAAGGTTATCTTTTGATATCAATTATAAAAAAATAGATAAAATGGCTAAACTTGATGACATTGTAAAAAACCTATCGTAGGATTAAAAACCGCAATCGCAGCATTCCCATTTTGAACCGGCTTATCTTTGATTCATTTCCTTCTTTATGATTTCCTGATTTGGGAGCTAATGGGCCCTGTTTCAGTTGGCCACTAAGACCCATACGTTCAGGGTCGGTCAAACTCACGGGTCAACACCTATCCGGCGGCCTCCACGCAGAAGTGCGAGTCCAGGTAGGACTCTGGCCCGCGGGCCAGTTACCCTTAGGAGTCAACCTTCGGGCGCTCCAGGACGCTTTGCACGTATGCCGAATCTATCGCGGACACGGATGCCGTAGTCCGCAATAGATTCGGTTGACACCGTTTCACCGCTACGTAAGGGAGAGGACCGCGCAAGCGGCCTCGAATCCGTAAACAGCCGGGAGACAGGAGTAATCTGGCTGCAACTATCTGGCAGCCGGGAGACAGGGTGTCGGCCCGCTGGGTGATTGACCTGGTTATCTCGCGGTAAGGCGTTGGTTTCTTACGGGCGAGTGGCGTAAGTAGACGGTGGACTGTTTCGTCCTAAGTCTCTAACGATCAATATCGTTAAAACTTCCTGAGGTGACGGGTTCGCCCGTTGTAGATGACAGCTCTAGTTGATTTCCTTCCACCCGTCAAGAATCGACAGTAAAACCGCACTAATAGGACAGCTCAATTCACGAAAGCAAAAGGATCTTGTTTATCTACGTACTTGTTTAAAAACTGTATGGATTCCAGAAGAGTTTACGGATCTCTTACCCTTTCACTTCTCATCACCTCGTTTCTTCGTGATCTAAAATCGGAAATTAGTTCGTATGAACGAGACAGGGTAATGCGCTAGAGCAGAATGCGAAATGATCGGATGTCACATTATCGCATTAAAACTACCCACCAATGATATATCATCTGAATCTAACACCGCACGAAATGTGTTCAAATTTATTCGGATGAGTTTAAGTTCGGTAAGTAAGGTAGTTTTTATCGATGATCGTTCGTTTCATATTCCGCTCTAAAGTATTCTCGTTCGCTTAAACTAATTTCAGTTTTAGTTCACAAAGAAACGCCATCGAGCCCATTGTCGAAACGGTACAAAATCGGAATATATAAAAAAAAAAGACTTACTAATTCCCACTGTTACTCCTATCACAATTAAAGACGAGAAAATAGTAATAATTTGAGCTTTCGATAATTTCGGACATCTTAGAGTCATTTTTCAACAATTTTCAACATACATTTATTTTACACTAATGATACATTTTTCCAAACACTTTAAAGTATGTAAATTTGGATATTTGTTATCATAGTTAATCGACTGATTGGTCTAAGTCTAAGTCTCTCAACCTTATTTTGCTAACAGCCCACTTTTATTTTTTTTTATTTTCTCGAGACCCTAATATTTTTTAATTACCATCTTTATTTGTTATATTTAAACGTGTAATTACACTGTAAAATTTAATTAGTCGTAAGATAGGAAATGACTCAATTTCCATTTCTGAGAAAAATGTTTCAATGAGAACAATTAAAACACATACTTAATTATATTGAGAAGTATATATATATAAATTTTATTTGTTGTGTGGGGCTTTTCTAAGGTCTTTATGAGCCTTGTAACACTTAGACCATTGCTGATCTATAGTGTTCGCCATCTACTATAGTTCTGCGCTAAGCCTCGTGCCCGCTTAGGAACCGCAACAGGTTTTTGGCGCCAGATTATTTTACCTCCTCAGGTTGGAGGTACTGACCACCCAAGTGGGTGTATCTTTTACGCATCAACGGGCCACACTCGCACATGAGGTGCAGGGGAGTTTCCTCTGCCCCTTGGCAGAACCTGCACATTTTTGTGTCTCGGAGCTTGAGGTTGTATATGTGTTTGTTCAGGCCACAATGCCCCGTGATCGCCCTCAGCAGTATGCGTAGATTGTTCCTATTTAGCGATAAGGCCTCACGGGCATTCTTACCTGGCGGATTGTTCTAAACATATTTGTTTGAGCATTAGGTTTGCAAGGATTTTTGGTACGCCACAGCATGGTTCAGGGCCGTATAACGTTCCCTTTGCTCCCGTCTTAGCAATTTCATCGGCTTTATCATTTCCCTCGATTCCTGCATGGCCGGGAACCCATCTTAGAATTACCCTGTTCTTTTCGCCCAGGGAATTCAGTAGTAATACGCAGTTTTTCACTAGCTTTGAATTAATGGTATTCGAGGCTAGTGCCATAAGAGCTGCCTTGCTAACCGAATGGATATAGATATGGTGGTTGGCGTAATTCGTACGGAGGTTGATTATATTTAATAACGCTCACAAGACATTGAATTTATAACTTATCTAAGGTGAAGGTTGAATTTGATGCATTTTATGAAGTTTTTTTAAAATACGATTTTACTTTTAAACAACCGGAAGTCGCCACTTCAATAACATGGAGCCGATTTAACATAGACTTACGTAACATAGCCTTAAGTAAAATGGACTTACGTAACCTGTAAGTAAAAGATCAACTCTTAAAACTCTGTTATGAATTGCGTGCGATAATGTCAATCAAAATAAAATGAGCAATCACTGCCTTTATATTTTTCAACACTTCACTTTTATTGTTCAACATGACTATGAATTAGGTATTAGTTATCATTAAAATAACTCTTTAAATTCATACTACTTATTTATTAGAGTTATTAGATTTATTTTATTTATTTTTTTGTTTTTTTTCTTTTTCTCAAAATAATACTTTGATTAGTGTGAGCACAATACAAAACTTACAAGTAACCTAGTCGAATCTACCTTGGTACGGGCTTCGGCCTATTTAGGCAGACTTTGTGAATTACCGTTTTGAACATTACTTTCGAAAATAAATTTATTCTTATTCTTATTCTTATATAGGTTGGAGACATTCCAATTTATATAAAACCCTCTGACAAATTGGCAGATGACACACAAAAGGCTACATTCATTTTCAAACCAAATGCAACCAAATAAAAACTTCAAAAATCAGCTGTTTGTTCAGCGTAATATCTATCTGTTTACTTTGCATTATTAGTATGCTAGACAGCACCTCGCAGAAACTACATTTAATGCAGACATTCACTCGCATCATACCCGCGGTAGCTCCCTTTTATGCGTACCCCGAATAGGACTGGCAAAAGTACAGAAAAGCTATTTGTACCTTAGCATTAAATTCTATAATCTACTCCCTACAAAATTTAAACAGCTGGAGGACATAAAATAAAAAAAAACATCAAGGAGATGCTGATAGGCCACCCTTTCTATAATCTTGCCGAATTTGAGGGCCATGATTTTTCAAATATTGTGCCCATTTAAATTACTTGAAAAAGTAGAGCCTTATTGTCTGATTATTTTATATGGTCTTATATCTGTACTTTTAGTTTAAAATGCATCACGTAGCTTTAATTTGATTATTTAACATTTTACTGACAGTTTGAATATTACGATGAATAATTTTACTACGTATCTTTTCGAATTACTAACTACTTCAAATATTAGGCTTCTATTTTGATTATTTATTATATTTATAGTTTGACAAGCTAGTAGTTAATTCTTGACTACCTATGTATGTTCATTAAAGAGTAGTAACGAGACTTACTACTTAACCCAATTATTTTGACACGTCCAAGAGCGGTCTTTAGCCGTCAATTAGACACGACAAAAATATAATTTAATGTAGTACGTGATTACAGTGTTCTTTTTTGTCTTTTATAGACTATATGTACTTTACCTGCCCAAGCCTTCACTCTGCCATCACGCTCCCTAATTTTCTCTGGGTTTTCTACTGCCCTCCTGAAAGTCTTAAACTCCCACAAAGGGGCGTTATCGCCCACGTTGAGAGCCTATGGTTTAGGTGAATGATAAGACATTGATTTCGATTGAAACAATGTGAGATAATAATAGAATTCATAATATTTTTTATAAATATATGAATGCTGATGTCCATATCTATTTCAACGATTTTGACAAATGAAATAATAACTCTTTATCGCACTCTATATTTTCGCACCTTTAAATTTAGTTTTTTGTACTTCAAGCAGTATCGATATTATCCATTTTTGTATCCGACTGCATTTATCTCAGGCGTGGTTGGCTATTATTCTATCTGTCTCAGAAGAGAAACGCTGACCATGTCTTATGTTTTAAATCTAATTCGTGGTAAAACTGATTACCCTAGCTTACTTATCTGCTGTCAGCCACTCTTGAAATGACCTTGAGCCCCCCGATCCCGTGTGGCACTACGTGCAAAGGACGTCCAGGTCCGCGATAAAGCAAACTGAATTACGGGTGTAATACAGCAGGTAGAGGCCGCGTAAGCGACTTCGGACCTGTCCCCAATCGGGAGGACAGAGGTATCCTGAAGGTTAACTCTAGACGGAGATAACTGGTAGTTAGGGGGCAAGGCTGCGCGCTGTGTACCTTTCCCGGTGCCTCGCCGTGAGGCGTTGTCCTCTAACGGGCTTTTTTGGCGGAGCTAGACGGTAGATTGTATTGTCTCTAAGTCTTATACGTTCATCCCACGGCTGAAAGAACGATCACATTTCGTTATACCAGCCTGGGGTGACGGGTTCGCCAGCTGTAGTCGACAGCGCCCTACTACTGCCTTAGCTTACTAGCTTACCAGCTTACTAGCAAAGGTGGATCTTATATGGGCGGGTCGATTTTTTCAGTCTGTGCAACAATACAAGGCGTGAAAGGTAAAATAAAATTATTTTTACACGGCTGCCCAAGAGGAGTCTGTGTTCAGGAGCTTGGGCCATAAGATCCAATTTGTTCTCGGATCGGCCCAACTTACGATTCAACTCCTATTCAGAAGCCTCCTCGTATGGAAGGCTACCTCGGGTAAGACTAGCGTATCGGCTGGTGGATCGGTTTCTCCTGGTGGGATTGCCTCCCGGCGCTACTGGGCGGTTTGTGCACCGTTCGGCGACGCCAATTTTATATTTATTTTAAGGTTTAATAATATATTCAATTAATTTTTGTATCATTGTTATCATTGTTATCAATGTTATAAGTAACTCGGAAAAATTGAACACCGAAATGCAGCTAACGCTCATTGCCCACCTAACTAGGACTAAACTGTCCCGTATCTAGGAGGGTCAGATTAATTAATTAAAATAAATAATACAACATATGTAACAATTAGCATAATTTATTTAAAAAACTTTATTTTTATAATTGATGAATGTACCTTAATTAAGATTGAATAATATATAATAATAAATAAATAACACTATAATACACATCAAAATACTAAATTTGTAAGAATAATACATTGTAGGTAATACAATATGGCAAATACACATATACGTAAATACGATTTCAATAAATAATAAATGCTGTATGGTATAAACATATTTATAATTTAATAAAATATATAAATACAATTATAAAAACAGTGCTAAAAAATATGAAATAATATAAATAGAAATATGATATGATATACTAATTGGTTGTGCACTTTGACTAATTGCTGAAGGTGTCCGGAGAATATAATATACTGTCTCTTAAGCAGCAGGGGTGCAACTTGACCTGTCGTCAACCTCATCTTGGCTACTTGCCGGGAAAGTCTTGGTGTGACACAACCGATTTTTTTAATAGTTATAACGAAGACGAAAACACGGCCACGTTCAATTTCCGCGCTTTATAAAGATATAAAATAAAACGCAATTTGTGCTCAAATATATTATAAATCTCTGATTCATCATTTTAAAAATATGTCCAAAAATATATTAACATGAAAAATCGTGTATGTTTACAACTTACTCGCTAGTATTGCAAAAGAGATCCGAAATTACATTTTTAAAACAATAATAATATATGTATAATGCAAAACACTTAAAAACATTATTTTATCTGGCTTTAATTACTGGCCTTAGATTATAAGTCACATAAACCAAGCAAGCATACTAAAACATACAATAGACTTACACATTAATTTATTGTATCGAAGAGGGTATACTTTTCCGAAATGCAGTACGTCTGTTTACAGTTGTCATAACATGTATATTTAAAAAAGTAGCAATGAAGTTCAGGAATAGGTTTTTTATTGCTCTTCTGTCCAACCAGCTATTTTTTTCCGAAATGAAGACGAAAATACCTATTTTGATCCCCACTGCCATGATTAAGACCATTTCCATATGAAAGTCTGGCTATGTGTTTGACTGTGTGTCTGGCTGTGTGTCTGGTTGTGTGTCTATCTATGTGTATTCCTACACGATAGCGCCCAAACGCTTAATCCGATTGAGCAGACATGTCACGTCAAGAGTTGATCTGATTGTATTTGAAATTGATCTGCCAGGGAGTGCACAAGTCATAGTTTAATCTTTAGATATTGGACTTATCGATTTGATATTTAGCACACAAATGCCTTATTGGGCCAAAGTCACATTGTGATTTTTGAATTTTGGTCAACCTTGAATGTTGGTTGTGATAACTCAAAGCTTCGGGGCAATTATATTGCATTGTAAATGCCCAAATGTATCCAGTAAAAATCTAGATATGCGACTTGGATTACCGCTCGCCGACAATACTTTACTTTGAACTTTAAATTACATCAACCTCCTTTCCATAATCAACCCTTTCATAAGTCCATGGCTACTTGCTGGGAAGGATTTGGAGTCACACGACCGATTTTTTAAATTGTAAATGCAGACGATGTGGAATACAAAACGTCAAAGTTACAACTTTCAAAACTTCGTTTCAGAACTAAGACACGTTTAAATATCTAGGCACTAAGTACGTAAAGGTGAACCACGCTGAAGAAACCCTATGATTTGAACGGGGGGAGGTATGGGACCGCTGAGGGGGAGACGGGGGAGAGGGAAAGGGGAGTTTGATTAACAGGATATAGTCCTCGAAGACTAGACTGGATCATCAATATAGGTAGCGAATGGTTTCGTGCAGCTTTCCAAAAGATCCATTTTGTTCTCGGATCGGCTCAACTCACGATTCGGCTCCTATTCAGTATCCTCCTCGTGCGGAGGGCTACCCCGGGTAAGACTCTCACGTCTCAGGCCACACAGCTGGTGGACCGGTTTCTTCTGGCGGGATTGCATTCCGGCGCTACTGGACGGTTGCGTACCGTTCAGCGACGCTAACCGATTGTGCACTCTGACTAATTGCTGAAGGAGTCTGGAGACTATGGTGATATACTGTCTCCTAAGCAGCGGGAGTGGATGTTGACCTGTTGTCATGCTACTCTTGAAATGACCTTGGGCCACTCGATCCCGTGTGGCACTACGGGCAAAGAACGCCCAGGTCCGCGATAAATTCAATTCGAATTACCGCTGTAATACAACAGTTAGAGGCCGCGTAAATGACTTCGGAGCAGTCGGGAGGATGGATGGTACTCTGAAGGTTAACTCCAGACGAAGATATCCTACCAAAACTGACAGTTAGGGGGCGAGGCTGCCCGCTTGGTCTCTAACGGTTTGTTGGCGAGCTAGACGGTAGATTGTCTTGTCTCTAAGTCTTTCACGCTCATCCCACGGCTGAAAGATCGATCACATATCGTTATACCAGCCTATTTGGAGCTTGATGTCAAGTTTCCGGCAGCATATTACCTTTTACATTATCTTAAACGATGCTCGGGCGATTTCAATCCGCGCACGAATTCTTTTCCATTCTTTGTTTACCAACGCACCGAGGTATTTGTACTGCCGGATCCGCTCTAAATCCGAACCTGACAGTTTGATTCTGGGGTTTAGGTCTTTGATCTTTGATACGACTAAAAATTTGGTCTTCGAGACATTCATGTCTGCATTCATGTACTCTGTCTAATATGAGTTGTAAGTCTTGTTCTGTTGAGGCTAGCAGAACGGTGTCGCCTGTGTATTATAGATTGTTAATAAGTTTACCATTTATCTTGACACCAATCTCCATGCATTCTAAAGCTTCTGTTAGGCTTCAGAGTATAGCTTAAAGAGTATTGACGACCAGGACGTTTAATATCGCTATAGCTTCAAATTTACAAAGTTGCCAGAAAACGGCGAGAAAATCGATAAAAGATCTTTTACTTATTTATTTATTTATTTTTAGGAAGACCAACAGCTAATTATAATTTAACGAAAAGATGGAGTAGTATAACAGAGAGCCAATTAAAGGTTTTCACGTTTAAGTAACGTTGTAGAAACATATGTGACCTTTCAATTAAAGCTATCGTTTAAAAAATACATCAAAAAATATTCAAAAATTAGTGCTAAAGAATTCACTTTTCAGCCGCTGCCTAGCTGAGTTAATACTCGTACAGAATAGATCAAAGTCAAATCGTTTAATCAAATCATTGAAATTGTTACTTGTTCGCCACAGAAATGAATTTTGCCTATAGTTGGTACTAGCATAAGGAACATGAAGAGCAGGGTTGAATATATTGAGTTTGGAAGGAACACGGAGATTAATTTTATTTAGTAAGTCGGGACAGTTAATATTATTGGAGGTGATTTTCAGCAAAAAGGTCAAGTCCGCGGTTTCACGTCGCTTAATCAAGGGGAGGATATGAAATTTCTTGCATAAATTGAAATAGTTAGATGAGCTGTATGCGTCGATATGGAATCTATACAATCGATATGGTCGATATGGAATCTATACGAAAGGATGTACTCGAAATGGACCATAAAAACGATATTTTTAACAGGTACAGCGTAACTAAATATTTTTAAATTTACACAACCCGTCAGCGACGTACAAAACAGCTAGTAAAATATATTTTTCAAATCGTAATAATACATTTAGATAGTAGAGTAAATGATTAAAATATAAATGTTTAAAAATACAAATTGCACCATCGTAGGAATGTATCGTCTCAACTTATAACTAATTATATAATAACAATAATAATAAAAACATTTAAAAAAAACTGGCCAGAAGCTTGTATTTTAATGCCCAGCATTTTCACTAAAATTAAATATTCTAAAATATTTTTTAATCTCTTAAAGTACACTGGCAATCTTATTGCAATTAATATCTTATAGTAGGTAGGTACTGAGTACTCATTATATTAGGTAATATAGTATGGAAGCGCGATGCCGTGAATGCCTAATCCGTACTGCCTTACAACAGTGGGCAGAGTTTGGATAGGTACCTCAAAAAATTAAATTAACTGCTTAAGAGGCCGTGTACGAAATCAATGTGGGCCGTGATACCTCTATAATCAATGGTATAATATAACTATAGGTAGGTAGGATTTTCGGAGCCAAGGAGATATGTCCACCCTTTGGAAGCGCTCGGCGGGGACTAGCTGACTTGAGGCGTGAATCGTATCATAGGCGAGTATCATAACGCGAGAATTAGATTGTTTTAAAAGACTTTATTGTCAATTTTAATTAATGTTTTGCATTTTTTTTCGAGGAAATGGATTGATATTGAACTAAAGTTTATTTCTGTTGTTTTTATTTCATGAACGAGAGTTCTAAAAGGCCAAAATCAAAAGCATTTCTTCGCCCATTTTCTAAAGCATTTGACAAAGTTAAATATTTTTTTTATCAACAATTTTATATGAAAGTAGTAAAAAGTGGTTCACTTATTATATAGAGTACTTTCACAACAATACATTGTAATTTTTTCATACCGTTTAGATGTCAAAACGATTCGTAAATATGTTATATTCTAAACCTCTTACAGCAAAAATTCACAAACAGTCGCCGGTTTAAGGTCAATTAATCAAAATTCTATAATAATTTTCAAAAAAGTAGCTCACTCATTAGACAATAATATAAATGATCTTTTATGTTGTGCAATAAAACTTATAGATATACAGTATTTTAACCGTAAATTCACGTCTGCAAAATTACGTAAATTCACTAAATGCGCAAAATTTCGTATACGGCCTCTTAAACGCCTATACAGAAGAAATTGTCTGGATGATCCACTTAAACGTATACAGGATGAGTTTTAATTAACCGGTATCCTTGAAGGGGGTGAATCAGTACGAGCAAGTAAGCAACTTTTGATATAAATTTGTTGTTTTTTTTTAATTTTTAAAAATTTAACATTTTGAAAAATAGTATAAAAAGTGCTGAGCATGATGCACTATCTAGACAGATGTACATATACTTTCTTGACCCGTAGACCCCTTGATGTTTTCCGTAGACCCCCTGCCTGAATTTTCCTGAAATTACTAACAATAAATGTTTTTTGACAGCTGGAACGGTACCGATCGCCTACATAGGGTTTTTGGTAATGTGGACAGTTGTAAAAGATTAAAAAAATATACACAATTTTTATTTGTTCATTTCTAAACGTCCACGACCTTGAAGTACGAAGCATTTGAGAAATCCGCACATAAGTGCACATGTAGCATTATCTCGCTTGCTCATTCATGTGACGCGTTTATCCTATTCGCTCGCACGGATACCCATTGAAGCGCATTTTTTCCACATATCTTATTCGCACCTTCGGGATCGTTAGTCATGTGCGCTGGCCTCTTCAATCAAATAGTGATGCAATTTGAATTGAGTGTTGATTTCATTCCGTGATACTTGTGACGCGCGTGTTTGTTTATTGCTATTATTATAATTTTAAAATACTATGCTGTATATAAAATCTGTTTAAGAAGTGATACGACATTAACGGATCGCCTGAATGCTTATGGTGACCTGCCTAGATGGATTCCACTAACGAGGACCCCCATTTACATCTCGTGCACCCCGATTTTTTTTTCTCTCCGACATGGACCCCCTGCGAATCGAAATCGACCCCTGGGGGTCCATATAGACCACTTTGGGAATCACTGATGTAGAGGTAGGTAGATATCGCTAATATTGTTTATTAGTGATACTTTACCTACCGATAGATGGAGCAGCATGCCGAAACCCTTGTTAAGCTTTTATTTAACAGGCAAGTTCTTCAAATTTTTTAATAAAAATAATAAAAAAATGTTTTTTTTATTTTAGTAAAAAAAAAAAAAAGTTGCTTAGTTGCTCGTACTGATTTAACCCCTTGAAGGATGGCGGTTAATTATAACTCGCCGTGTATGTACATGCACAGCCTGGTTTAGAAAGCCATAAAAACATGTTTTTAATGGTTTTTTTAATACCTCCAGTTGAAATCTAATCATGAATCTTTTACCCCTGAAATAAATGATTAGTCTCACATTTCTGTAACTGTAATAAAAATACCACTTTTCTTCAAAGAAAACTTTCAATGCGACTTTTTCAGAAACCACATTTTCCTGCTGCTGCTGGACGGATCGAGTTGTTCCAAAAAATATTTAAGTTTGTTAAATTCTCTTTTATATGAACTAAACAAAATCAGAAGAAATGTTTTCGTATATTTATTTACTAGTTAAAGAGAAAATTGTTGGTCGAAAATAGATTTCATTTCTTCAAATCCTTGAAAAATTATAAACATTATAACTTTTATTTGTTTTTTTTTAGTTCATCTATAAAATACATATTTAAACATTAATATCTTACTTTGTTTCAGACAAAATAACGCTCGCTTTTATCCGGCGCAAGCAGATACCGAAACATTTGAAATTCAAAATCTCAAAAACAGATTTTTATCACTTCGATTTTTTTAACATTCTATATTAATCAAAATTCCATAAATATATTTCAACTTAAATTATTGAAAATATAAAATTGAATAACATGTTTTCTTTTGGCTTTTTAAACTAGGCTCCCCCCCTTAACATCAAACATCTCTAAACTATTTTAATGTCATTATACCACATCACATCATATTCTAAGTCAACTAAGAGTGTATCGCTCAGGCAAGAATAGTAAAGGGAGTGTACTGACCAAAAAAGTCGTTATATCTAATGTTCAAGAGCAGATATAGCACCAGAATATATGGAGGTTTTTCTGTTGAGATATATTATGTAGATTATTTTGATAGTGTGAGATATAGATTATGGTGTATAGATTATTGTAATATAAGTAAAACCTTAACTAAAGCGCTAGCATTAGAGCAGCGCATTAGCACTAGCACTAGCACTAGCATTAATAGCATTAGCACTAGCCATAGCACTATCATTAGCACTAGCATTAGCACTAGCCATAACACTATCATTAGCACTAGCACTAGCACTATCATTAGCACTAGCATTAGCACTATCATTAGCACTATCATTAGCACTAGCATTAGCACTATCATTAGTACTATCATTAGCACTAGCATTAGCACTAGCATTAGCACTAGCATTAGCACTAGCATTAGCACTAGCATTAGCACTAGCATTAGCACTAGCATTAGCACTAGCATTAGCACTAGCATTAGCACTAGCATTAGCACTAGCATTAGCACTAGCATTAGCACTAGCATTAGCACTAGCATTAGCACTAACGCGTCGTGCTATCGACTGTTTATGTGGTTTTGGAACTCATCTTAAGTTGTTTTTTAACACGTGTGAAGTGAGTCGTATATCTCTGGCAGGGGAATTCCTTTCGCGTCTAGAAAATTTCGTACCCATAGACAACAGGGGACAGAACTACACGAGCGGAGCCGACCAAACCCGACCGGCCGAACGTCGAGCGACGGTCGGTATTTATGTAGCTGATAAGGTGTTCGAGTAATTCGCGTTGCTTTTCTTTATTAACATCTATTCGTTCAAATGTTTCAATATAAGCTATGTAATTGCTGTTTTTTCACACTAACCACTTTAAACTCGGATAACTTGGGTTTGTCGGAATTTCAAATTCAAATAAATTTTGATTTAAGAATCAGCTGTTTATTTGTATTTCCCTTGTTTGTTTTTGCTGAAATATTTTCGTTTGTGCAACGAAAATATTTGTGCAAAAAAATATGAGATCCTGTGCCGGTGTTTTTTATTACAGTTTCTTGCAGTCTGGCTATACAGTTACCGTAAATTTGTACTGTTAAGAACTGTACACAAACAATGATGGAGATGCTCGTGATTAAATAACCGAGCCTGATCAATCGCTTATGGACGCTGCTCCTGCGAGACAACGTATAACCACATATTTAATTGCAAACAGTGGCAAAGTTGCGGGAGTTGCGGCTAGAGACTTTTGGTCAACCACCGTACTGGACAGAACTTGCTTTTCAGAATTTAGAAAACTTTTACAAGGAAAAAAAACAACTCGGTGAAAAACGCCTTCAAAGTTTTAATTGGTTCCTGTACATAAGAGTTTTACAGCAGATGAATTAAGCAACTCTCATTAAAATGGTAAATCTGCTAATAGCGGTCAATATTTCTATATATAATTAAATATATATTTTTCATACAATTTTTTTTGTTATTAAATGGCCTTTATAGTAGAGCAAATTCATTGGCAAGGACTCAATATTAGTTGATGTGGTAATAGATTCTTCCGCTGAAAGGAGAGCTCAATGTGCAAAGCTGTTTGCAAGATTAGGTAGTAAAGTTTGCTGGGACCTAAGGCTTGAAAGTGTGTGTACATTCAGGCGCGGATCTATGGAGGGGATGGAGGCGGAAGGGGCGACCGCCCCCCCCAACGAGGATTGAAATTTTTTTTGTTGAAATCTTAAAAGTTTTTAATTTAAACATTATAATGCCATCGGTAACGATAAAAGACGATAGTGATCACTCAAATGTAGTAGCAGATCTTGTTAGAGAGCATAAGAGTCTCCTAGGAGTTCATGCGGCAGGAGTATACAAGATCTGGAAAGAAAGTTTTAGAAGGGAAAAGAGAAACAATCCCGCTTATTCGGAACCAAAAAATATTCTAGATGTTCTAGATCTGGCCAACGAATTCATCTACCCTGGCATACATCACCTCATCCTTATCATAGCCTCCTTGTCCGTAAGTGTGGTGACTGCCGAAAGAAGTTTTTCAACTCTGAGGCGACTAAAAACCTGGCTACAATCCACGATGGTAGAGGATAGGTTAACAGGGTTGGCACTCCTGCATATTAATTTTGATATTCCAGTAGACAAAGAGAAGATAATTGAAAGATTTGCAAAGAAAAAACACCGGAAACTGCAATTTGTAATTTAATTCTGTGTTATGCACTATTATGTATCATTTATTCATTGTTCATTTAGGTTAGTAGTAGTAAAAGTAAAATAAAAACGTAGGAGTGTATTCATTATTTCTTTTTCCTTTTTATAATCCTTAGTTACTTAATTACCTATCTCTATTCAGCATATTGGATGCCCTAAATTCACACTATAATTTATTTTAACTATCTATAGACAGAAACCCACTCCCACTGTCCGCCCCCCCCCCCCAAAACAAGACGAAGTTCCGCGCCTGTGTACATTTTGGCTTAAAAGTTGTCTGCGCTGGTTGTATGTATTCTATATTAGTGCCTCGCAAGGAAAAGCTATTAACATATAAAGGATATACATACGTGTATGTAAGGGTTCCTTATTTCCCCGGTCACAAGAAACCCCACGTAGCATATTTGCTTCGTGAGTTTTTTTTAATCAAAAAATTCAAATGCTGTAGGGTTTTTGTTAATGTCAATGTCAAATATTAGTCCCGGCTAGGAAAAAATCGTAGATTCGAGGCTGGTGGTGCGCTCCGTTTACTATATGTGTCTGATAACCTAAAATTTTATTGTAAACCGATCTTAATATTGAAAATTAGCTTATTTAGTGCCTCTTCATGTGCAGTCCCAGGTGGTCGGATCGTGCAAAGCTCCGCTGACACAATGTGCAGGCGAACGGCCTGTGTCCGGTGTGTTTGCGCATGTGACGCGTGAGCTCGTCCGAACGTGCGAAACGCCATGCACAGCCTTCCCAAAGACAGCAATACGGTTTTTCACCTGAGGAAATAAACAAAATACAGAAACCATCCAAAGAATCTGCAATTGTATGTGTTCTCTTTTTTCTAAAAGAATAAATAAAAATGAAATTCTATTCAAGAGGCCGTGTCGGCCGTGGCGGCCAAAAGCTATATGAAGCATAATTTTGTGGCCTGGTTGTGAGAACACGAAAAATAATTTTAATACAATTATGCCGGATTTTAAAAACCCGGTCCTTAAGCTATCATCTCGCCGAAACGAAATTGGTAAATTATTTCCATATTAATTCTGTTTTCCAAAAAAATAAAAACGAGCTAGATTTGTCTTCAGTTTTTGAAAAACCTAGAGATGATTGTTAATATTAAAATATACTATTTACACCAGCGTATGGTCTATTTGCATACTATCAAGACAGTTTGGAACTTCCATACAAAAAATATAAGAAAAAATGTTTGAAATTAAGTAATTTCCAGAAATGTTATGGCCAAACATTATTTTTTTTCTATTTATTAAAGATACTTTTGAGTGATATAAAAAATAACACAGTGATCTTAAGTTATTTTATTATTGTAATCTAATTTTTACTTTATAAAAAACTATTCATTTGATAATTTATTATATTATTATTGAAAAGCCAAATCGACTATGTCAGACGACGCGCAAAGCCGAAATCGTAATTCGTAATTGGCCACTGCCAACGGTGGGACGTATTCCCATATCGCCGCGGTATACCTATACATCTTTATGTATATATCGAAAGCGCGCGGGCGCGTGGCATTGCAAAAATATCAAAATTTTTAGTCGCGTCAACTCGGAAGGGAGCCCTAATATTTCTAAAAATATTCAGAATGAGTTTTATTTTTTTACAAATAAGTGTGGGCATCTAAAGCCAAAATTATTAAACATTTACAAGCTGTCATCGCAATCAAAATTATTAAAAAAACGTAACTCTATGTGACGACAAAAAGTGTATACGCGTCACTTTTACACTCGGTAACTTCCAATTCCTGTGATTATGATGGCTAAAAAATTTTATGATAAAATGTAGGTTAAACATACCATAAAGCAATAAATTTAAAAACATAAAAATAAATACTGTTTAGGAGGTAATTATTTTTGAAATTTGCCATTTAGTACCAACATTCACAGTGTCGCTAAGACTACCCACTGTGTCTGAATTGTTAATACCTGTATGTGTCCTTTTATGCGCTTTGAGGTGCGAACTCTTGGTGTAGACTTTATGGCATCCTGCGACGTCGCACCTGTGTAGTCGTCTCTTCGTTGGTGTGGCTGTTGCCGGTATGTCATTGTTGTTTGTTTCCGTCGCTGAAGACCTCGCGAACTCCAGCGAAGAGAGAACTGGACTGGAAGACGTCGAAGACTGCTTCAATCTGAAGAAAAAATAAATCTATTATTAAATCAAATCTTTATTTCCCTAAAATCCTTATAACTAGTTGATTAGACATTAGTACTCAGTAATTTGAATAAATGCTATTACATTATTTGATTATATTGTAAAATCCAAAGAACGAAACCAGTGATTACGAAGTCGATAAAAGTACACTGGGAATAATATTGGATTGCTTCTTATACCTATTATTATTCTGTTACTACGGTTATATTATACAGAATAACGATATTTCAATCGTAATTTTGATGAATTACTCGATTATATATATATATATATATATATATATATATATATATATATATATATATATATATATATATATATATATATATATATATATATATATATATATATATATATATATATATATATATATATATATATATATATATATATATATATATATATATATATATATATATATATATATATATATATATATATATATATATATATATATATATATATATATATATATATATATATATACATAGATTGTCTTATATGTACAGATATTAAGATTGCTTAGCAGGAACCGACCTTTTGAATCTGTGAGATTCTGGTATCCTCAGAAGTGTCAGATCGCTTCGTTTCTTGACGTGATCAACAGGAATAATGCTGGACTTCGACAGAGCAGATTGTGCGTGTGTTGCCACAGTTTTCAAGTAATTATTATTGGTTGCAGACGATGGAGCCAAGTGGTGGCGGTGGAGAATGCTGAAATAAATGTATTTATTTAATTCTTTATTAATGCAAATATGTATGGATATTATCACAGGCTAACACCACAGCAACCTTCTCGAAGAGAAAAACCCCGCGATTGCTGAATAGGTCCGGAAACGTACGTTTTCTAAGAAGCGTGTCAGATATTGAACTCTTGTCACCTTTCATCAAAAACGGTTCGTGACCACCCGGCCCGAGTGACAGTCGGGCAAAGGGCGATATAGGCCCTCGAAACTCGGTAGAAGTACGCTTTTACAACAACTATAACTGTCAAATACAACGGGCGAAACCGTCACCTCGGAGTTCATATATGGCTTCGGATACGTGAACGTAGAAACATGCATATTCTTTCCCTTCTTTATAACATCCTCAACAATCCTACCGCTCCCTCCTACCTAACCGAAAAATTCAATCACTTAGGAAGTCATGGTCTTTCACTCCGTTCCAGTCAGGATAGTAAAATTGCGATTCCAACTCATAATTCTTCTTTTTTTACTTATTCCTTCACCGTTTATGCAGCTAGACTATGGAACCAGCTCCCGCCAGACATCAGAAACGAACCAACGGTTTCAACCTTTTAAGTGTCTCTGAAAAAGCATTTCATGTCCCTAAATTCCTAGTTATCCTATGTCTCATCCCATCCTCTCCTATCCGTCGCTCATTACGAATTATTCCAAATCCTAATTTTATTCTTCTTCAGCGTATTATTATTATTTTATTTAGCATTAGGCAGTACTTAAGTATACGAATCTGAGCATACCTTAGTGCGGACGTCTCGTGCGATCCAGTTAGGTTAGGTTTAATTATTTGTAACTAATATTATGATTTTTTGTAAAATAAAAGATTTGAATTTGAATTTGAATTTGAATTTTAAAAAAATGGCATTTTCGGTACTTGATTAATTTTTGTTATGTAATAAGTTTTTCTTCTTTTTTTTCTTTTTCCTGTTAATTTTTAATTTATCTATTAGCACCTAAATTTTTACACTTCCACGAAGGTTGGCTGTAAGAGATTGTATTTAGGCAATAAGTCCGCCTTTTGTATGTTTTTCTTTAGTGTGCAATAAAGTCTATATCTATATGACCTATCTATATCTTTATTATATCTGGATACGTCGGATTGAAATTTATATATATATATATATATATATATATATATATATATATATATATATATATATATATATATATATATATATATATATATATATATATATATATATATATATATATATATATATATATATATATATATATATATATATATATATATATATATATATATATATATATATATATATATATATATATATATATATATATATATATATATATATATATATATATATATATATATATATATATATATATATATTCTTGTGTCGAAATATTCTCAATCATATAATTTCTTCTAAAATAAGTTACTAACATCCATTTCTGTTACAGAAACCATCCTCCTATACTTATTACATCCAAGGGCATACAGTAATTCGGCTGCAATAACTAAGAACATCATAAATTATCAATTGCGGAAACAGGTGCTGCTGCCCTAAGTATTTAAAGAGGACATTAACTATCGGTAAAATGTTTCTGGTCCACCAGGACCCCAGATAAGTAACTTTTCATGAATCTAATTTTATATATTATTGAAAATAATTTAAATATATATATATATATATATATATATATATATATATATATATATATATATATATATATATATATATATATATATATATATATATATATATATATATATATATATATATATATATATATATATATATATATATATATATATATATATATATACTAGCAGACCCGGCCACGCGTTGCTGTGGCTAAGGTTTTTGTTATATTACATAGATTACATAGATTGTTATGTTACATAGATAGATTCGGTATACACCGTTTCACCGCTTCGTAAGGAAGAGGACCGCGCAAGCGACCCCGAACTCGGAACCAATCGAGAGACCGGAGAAATCTGGTCACAATTGGTAGTTAGGGCGCGAGTGTCGCCCGCCAGGTAACATTACTGGCTATCTCGCGGTAAGGCGTTGGTCTCTAACGGGTTGTGGCGTAGCTAGATGGTGGACTGTTTTGTCCCAAGTCTTCTACGCTCACTCCAGGGAGATAGAACGACTAATCGTTAAAACTTCCTGTAGTGACGGGCTCGCCCACTGTAGTCGACAACCCAAGTTGTTTCCTATAGAGCGGGGGTGGTTGCGGACCTTACGGCGACAGCTCTTGAAACGACCATCGGCTACCCGATCCTGGGTGAACAGCCGGGCAAAGGATGCCGTGGTCCGCGATAGATTCGGTATAAACCGTTTCACCGCTTCGTAAGGAAGAGGACCGCGCAAGCGACCTCGAACTCGTAAACAATCGAGAGACCGGAGTAATCTGGTCGCAATTGGAAGTAAGGGCGTGAGTGTAAGCCCGCTGGGTACTACACCTGGTTATCTCGCGGTTAAGGTATTGTCCTCTTACGGGCATGTGGCGGAGCTTGACGGTGGACTGTTTTGTCCAAGTCTTCTGCGCTCACTTTAGGGAGATAGAACGACTAAAGTTAGAACTTCCTTCGCGTTTTAGTTGACAACCCTAGTTGTGGTCCGTACGTATGTATCAACATGACGCGTAACGGTATAGTTACCATGTCACGGGTATAGTAAATACACAGCACATTCATTACGGTGCACAAGGAAATCTAGCTGAAGTTTGTTGGGGTTTTACTTTGAGAGCATGTTATGACATAAGCAAGGCTATAGCCAGTTACAAGAATCGTTTTGAAGCTACATTATACCGTTATTTTCGTATTACCCTTACGGAGAATAGTGAAACATATAATCGAGTAATGGAGATTCAAAAAAAATCCTTGCAATTCAACAAACTTACGATTGAAACATCATAATCTATACTAATATTATAAAGAGGTAACGTTTGTGACGTTGTAGGAAGTAATCTCTGGATCTGCTGAACCGATTTTGAAAATACCAATAGAAGCTACGTTTTTTGTGAGTGTCATAGGCTATATAGGTATTAATTCGGAAAATGATAAGACTTTTTCGTGGTAGTCAGATTTGCAAATAACTCGGAGAAAAAACGGTCGAACGAAAACGTTTCTAACTAACGCTGCTTTAACGACGAGAGACATATGATTAAGTTCTAGAGAAGTGCTTGATAGAGCTTGATAATGCCTACTAAAAAGTCAGCGACAGCATATGTCTAAATGTTATATTCAAGTCACAAAAAGTAGTTTTTTATATTAAAAAAATAATTTAAATCGTTAGGTCAGGTTTATTGGTCATATTATCAGCAATTATGAATTCATATCAAAATAAGTAAATTTATCGTCTCAAGTGTTTAAAACAAAAGACTTTTACCTTTTACTGCATATAATTACACTTTTACTCCATAAATGGTTAAAGAGATAAGACACTCACAAGGAGACACTCACAAATAGCGATAATATAGTCAAATTGGCATGCAAATACATACATCCATATGCGGTAAAAATATAACCCTTCTTTTGGCAGTCAGGAAATAAATCATAGCACTCAGTATTAACCAAACCACACTCATAATTTCATCACAAGTAAAAAGTTTTACCGCCCAACGAAGTGGGCACGGGTCAGCTAGTTCTGTATAAAACCGTGATAACAAAACGACATTGTAGGAAGAAATCCAATATTTTTCTCAGTGCTATAACAAGCTTTTAACCCCGACTCGGAAAAATCATAGATCCGGAGATGCCACAAACTTACACACAAGTTACACATTGACGATTTTTCGAATTGCATACACTAATTGCGCTAACCATCAGACGTTATTTTTCAAAGAGGCAATTCTTGAAAATTTTAGCATGCCAAATTTGTCTATGGTCCATTAGATTAACATGGGCCATAGACAAATTTAGCATGCTAAATTTTTCAAGAATAGGCCCCCAGGTCATAAGTCGTGCTTACCTAGTCGCTTCCTTTATTGTTTGCAAAGCCAGGAGTGCGCCGTGCCGCCCCAAAAGACCTGGAAGAAGCAGGGCCGATGGATCGGGGACCGAAGGTTGACCTGCAACAATGAAATAGATACAATTTTAGAACTTTCTGTGAGCAGCGGATTTCGGTATATGTTTTGTGTGCCGTCACCTTACGACCCGATTGCGGGACGGTCGTCGGTTGATCGACATATTACATACATACTTCAGGAAACAGGTCGGGAATGAAATTATGAGACATATTACGGAGTTGAAGCAACATATCCTAGTATTTCCTCTCCATATACTGCTGACAAAGTTAGGCATTCTTAAAAATATATAGTTTGTGCTCACACAGCTTATGCAGTTTATCGTTTCGGGTATTCTGCGACGGTTTTCGTTTAAATAGTCATATATACTAATATTATAAAGAGGTAAAATTTTTGACGTTGTAGGAAGTAATCTCTGGATCTACTGAACCGATTTTAAAAATTCTTTTACCAATAGAAAGCCACGTTATTTGTGAGTGTCACAGGCTATATGATAATCCGAAAACTGAAAAGACTTTTTCGTAGTAGTCGGATTTGCAAAGTAAGTCGGAGAATAAGCGGTCGAACGAAAACGTTTCTAACTAATGCTGCCTTAACGTTGAGAGATATATGATTAAATTCTAGAGAAAAGTTGTAGAGCTTGATAGTGCCTACAAAAAAGTCAAAGACATCATATGCCTAACTTTTATATTTAGGTCACAAAAAGTAGTATTTTATATTAAAAAAATAATTTAAATCGTGAGGTCATGTTTATTGGTTATATTATCAACAATTATGAATTCTTTTCAAAATAAGTAAATTTATCGTCTCAAGTGTTTAAAACAAAATACTTTTCCCTCTTATTTCATATAATTTCTCTTTTACTGCATAAATAGTTAAAGAGATAATACGCTCACAGATAAGACACTCACAAGAAGACACTCACAAATAACGGTATTATTGTCAAATTGGCATGCAAATACATACCTACGCATATGCAGGTACGTTATCCCGTATATCGAGAATATATACACAAGTATACAATAATAAATACAGCGATAACACACATAATACCACACACCTTTCGAACATTTCTTCTTCTTCATCAGCATTATTTACTACTTAATATAGAATTCGAAACAAAATCAACGCCACATAGAAATTCATTTTCTCTTTTTCAAATTATTATTTTCTTTTAACTCGCATCGTATTCGGTACTAGCCACTCGCATTTCTTTGTGACGAAGCAACTTCAACACGCTTCAATAACATACAAAAATACTCTGCATAAGGAAAATAAAGACCGTTACACACTATCGCAAATAATATTTTCGAGCAAATATCTTCTTCTTCATAAAATATTAATTACACAAACTTACAACACTAAATACAAGGATCACACACATAACATAGTACACGCTTCGAATATTTCTTCTTCTTCTTCATCATTATTTAGCACTTATAAAATTCGAAACAACATCAACACAATATAGGAATTTGTATTCTTCAAATTAATATTTATTTTTTATTTTTTTTTAAATTTTCTTTTATCCACATTCACTCTAATAACTAGTTTTCCTTCTTCTTCTTCTTTTCACACCACTTTCTAGAATTGTACAAGTAACAACAACATAACAACTCTTCACTTTCTCAACTCATTTTCATTTGAATTATTCTGGCTTTCCTTTCATTTTATTTCTTTTAATTCAAAATATAATAGTTCCTCACTTTATCACTCACTTTCATTTAAATTCTTTTTGGTTTTCTTTCATTTTTATTTTAAATTCAAAAAAATAATAGCTCTTCACTTTATCAACTCACTTTCATTTAATTTTTTTTTGGTTTTCTTTCATTTTATTTTAATTCAAATCAATACTAACGCACATATTATCTTTTCGCAACACACACACACATATTTATACACACATCCACACAAGTCTGCATCAAATACACAGTATCCATACAATTTTAAATCTTAATTTGTAGCGATTACTACTTCAACACACACGTGCGCACACTTCCACATATTACCCTACATAAAATGCACAATCATAGCAAAGAAATCCCCCACAGCGTATGAGATCGCCGACGAAAGCGGTCGCAGCAGAGGAGTGCATCACGTAAAGGACCTTGCAAGGAACTAGTAGCTTAAAAGACAGACGCGCATGAAAGGCAGGAGAAGGGAGCTGAAGGGAAAATACCGGTGACGTTCCGAAGGAAGCTCTAACAGACGTATTAAAAATCAAAAAACGAAAGGAAAAACAAGATGCTAAAAGGGTACATAAACTTTGTGACGAACTACTCGTCACGAGAATTTACCTCTTTAAAATATATTAATAAAAACTCTGATATAATTCATTTTACACTTCGCCGCAATTTAATCGGCACATAAACAAATTATCCCGACTTCCAACCGTTGCCGTAATCGCATCATGCGATACAACAACGCACACCCCTAGTCGGATTCGGCGGCAAAAAGTTGCCAGACGAATAAATTAAAAACCCGACCGGATCGAGCGTCCCACTTTATACCCTCTCTTAGTTTTGAACCGCAGAACGCAGCGGAAGTGCCGTGGCCGCTGGGGGTCAAACCCCTCAGCGGTCCACATTTTATTCGAAAACGGAGCCGCAGTGACACGTTTAAGTGCACCTGGAACCCAATAGTTTCACCGAGCGATACCAGTGCGCAAATCCCGCAGTCAGCCGCAACGAACCCCAGCCTCCGAGGGACCTACCTTCCATATCAGGCGAGTTTCTAGGGTTCACGTTTTTCTGACTCCCCAAACTTTAAAACCCCAGAGTTCAGCTAATAACTGTTATATTTCATATCAAAGAATTTAATCAATCGAACCTAGTGCAAGAGCGCTCTCTATAGTTCGCCTCAGGGCATTTTCCCGTTTAATTGTCAATCGACACACCTTTTCAATCTACCCAAGCGTGAGAGAGAGCCCAAGGTTTTAGCGCGTAATTCCCGTGAAGCCGTGGGACGATTCAGGAGACGCCCCCCATAGTAGTCGGCGGCGTCCAGACCGACGTAACGCGAGGCCCCGCGCGCCGCGGTTGTTGAAGGTTCTCCCCTTTCAAAAGTTCCCTTGTATAAACCATATAAAAGGCATATCGATAGAGGTGTTCCCAGAATTCCTTCCGAAATTCCCATAATACCCGTAGGCACCTACCTACCGTGAGTTTAGCGACCTACCTACCGTGAGTTTAGCGACCTACCTACCGTGACTTTCCACGCACGCTCCGGCGATTCCTCCGCTCCGAAGGGCTTGCAAAGGCACTAAAGGTCCTCCCGAATATACATTTAATATACTTAAATCAGAGAAATAAAACATCTGTAATTTTATGAGTAATAAATCTTGTATTATACTTCGGGTCTTTCTCTTTAAAAGGGTTAATCTCTCGTACACGGAGAGAAATTCTATTCTTGCTTATGATATAAATGGTGCAAGCTCAGATTAATAATATACGAAAGTAACTGCTCCGAATCGGCGCGAAGTTCGCCGCTACACATCGACGCAGAAAACCGCCGCGCGGCGATCTGACAGCTCAGATCGCGCGTGATTTCACAGCGGTCGAATATCTATTTTATTTTCCAGATTCGGCGATGAGCCCACAGTAAGTACATATCGTATCCCTATTTATTACTCCCCCACTCTTCTTTCCCTAGTTTTCCCTTTTCACACAATAGAAGCAAGGCTGTCCTTCTCTTCCAGAAGCTCTCCTTTTCCCGCGCAGGATTCCTTGGGTTCACCACGACCCTTTCCACTGAGCTACCGCGGTCCCAAATCCTGTCGCGTATCCCCTTCTGCGGCGTTCAAGGTCAGACAGCGACCACGCCTGCTCTTTCTCGTAAAAACCCGAATTCCCAATCATCCAAGATTTCCGTGGTGGCGCCCACATACACACATCATTAAAGCATTACACCTTCTTTTTTCCACGGTAATCCTAAATTCCACGAAAGATATTTCCCCATGACCTAACAACAGGCTTTTCCTTAATCGGGTAACGTTACAGAATTTGGCGCCCAACGTGGGGCATATTCGCTACAAAGACGGCCCCGTTGGTCGTTACAGAAATTTTGCAACTTTGTCATAACGTGGGGCATATTTTTTTTTCAAAACTCTATCTAAAATCTTTTAATTTTTTTTCTTCTTCCCCACGCTGAACGTTACAGAATTTGGCGCCCAACGTGGGGCTTTGACATACCTAATATATTTTCCTATTATTACTACACTCACATAATTTTCAAATAAAATATACATTTTTCTTTTTATATAACTCCCACTTTGATTCCAGAAATTGGGCCAAAATTTTTTTTTTACATAGGTATTAAACTGTACTATTTCAATAAACAAAATATTTCCCACCCAATCCCGCCCTAAAATACTCTTTTATATTTTTTTTTCAAGGTCATTTTTATTATTATTTAATAGTGTTATACAAATTTAACTTCAGATTTTTTCTGCTGCCTTTTTAATTATTTTATGAATTATTTTTTATTAGATCTCTTTTAATTAGATCTCCATAAAAACACGACATAGTACACACGCAAGCGCGATTTTAAATATTTTTTTTATTCAAAATATCATTAAAGTAGTACTTGTTTACCAACCATTTTACAACATTCAATAATTTTGACCCACAATATAACCACCTTCCCACAGCCATCCATCACCCAAAACACTTCCTACACCTCTATCAAGCGGAAACCCTTGTCTCACGGCACAAAACCATATATAACACCCCCTAATTAATATAAAAACTATAGAAAACGACAAAACATTTCACGGCAGCCATTAAGCCATTCGAGCTGTCAAAACAAACGTAGCAACATTTTCGTTCGCGCGGACAAAATACCACGCGATTCACAAAATATACTGTCCCATATCAATATTCTCCATACATCGTTGTACGCAACAAATAAAAAAATACCACCCCATAAATGTACCACTTCTGGCAAAAAAATAGCTCCGCAGCCCATTGGCTTGAACGATTTCAGATACAAAATTGAATAGACGTTCGATTTCATTTTAGCGCAGCCACTTCGTGCAAATTTTGCAACGAACTTTCGACATCTACATCGGATAGAAGCAGTATAAAGGTACGTCCGCATCTGGTGCTTTGTTTTTCAGCTTTCTTTCTGTCAGCTTGCCCCGTCTTCATACTATTTCCTTGCATTCCTTCGTGACAGCTCATTGATACGCTCCGACGATACACGGACATCAAGAAATAAGGACCATCATACACCATCGCGATTAATATCCTCAAACAAATATTTTATTTTCATATGCAGTAAAAATATAACCCTTCTTTTGGCAGTCAGGAAATAAATCATAGCACTCAGTACTAACCGAACCACACTCATAATTTCATCACAGGTAAAAAGTTTTACCGCCCAACGAAGTGGGCACGGGCCAACTAGTTAAAAATACAATGTCTGGATGTGCTAGGTCCCTAGGAGATATACCTAGGTAATTAGCCATATTTAATAAGATATAACTCAGTAATGGCTCATAAGCCTGTGGTGCTATGGTACAATCGCATGGGGTGGTTGCACCACACAAGTGATCCTTCCTCTGATCAATGCGCAGAAGCTGATTCTGAAGGTCATCAATAAAAAAACCCATAGATACCCCTCAGCGAAACTCTATACAGAATATGAAGTACTTGAAGTGAGGCAATGATTCATAAAACAATTACTAATTCAGTTTCACATAATCAAGGATCAACAGACAAGAAGTTAACAAATAAAAAACACAATGCAAGCTACTGGGTCAAATTATAATATTCCTATTGTAAAGTCTTCATTTGCCCAAAGGCATTTTTACTTCCTTGCGCCGAGATTTTATAATAATTTAAATGAGAGTTATAAGAATGCAAACAACTTAAATTCATTTAAAATAGGTACTTATAAAGAAGTACCTGCTTGAAAGTGGTCCATTGTATGCTAAGTCTCAATTGCTCTCGCTAATAATTTAAGTTGTTTTATTAAATTATGTCTTACTAACTAATATCAAATCTCGTGTATTATTTGCTTATGTATATATATATATATATATATATATATATATATATATATATATATATATATATATATATATATATATATATATATATATATATATATATATATATATATATATATATATATATATATATATATATATATATATATATATATATATATATATATATATATATATATATATATATATATATATATATATATATATATATATATATATATATATATATATATATATATATATATATATATATATATATTCTTTTTAGAATTGATCAATAGGATGATTATAAAGTAAATAATTATAAAAGCCACTTACATCAAGGGAATCCTTCGTCACGATGTAAGTGGCTTTTATAATTATTTACTTTATAATCATCTTATTGATCAATTCTAAAAAGAATATATACACAAAACTATCAAATATTTCAAAATATTGAATTTTTACATATTTTATGTTTCGTTCATTGTAAATAATCCATTTAGGTTAAAGGTAATCTTTCCAACTAATAGGAAAGAGCTGACTGCTTCCTTTCATTGATATGAGGGCATGTCACGCTTTTAGTTTTAAGTTTTCAGCTGAATATTGATCGCAGCTTCTTTATATCGCACCTTTAGAAAATAAAAAAACGAAATTCGAAATTTTAAATTCTTCCATCTGTCAAGTAGCTCGTCTTGTCTTGTTATTTCCCCTGAAATAATAGGAAATTGAGTGAGTTTACGTATAAAGAAGGATTGTAGCTTAATTTTTGAGATAATTGGATGAAGGGTGAGCGTTTACTAGTTGAAAAATGGGCCCAACTTAAACCTACTCCTCTTTCCGCAAGTGAGAGGCATTCATCATTCTCGTTAACACCTAAAGCATTCCCGAATCCGATCAAGGGAATCCTTCGTCACGATGTAAGTGGCTTTTATAATTATTTACTTTATAATCATCTTATTGATCAATTCTAAAAAGAATATATACACAAAACTATCAAATATTTCAAAATATTGAATTTTTACATATTTTATGTTTCGTTCATTGTAAATAATCCATTTAGGTTAAAGGTAATCTTTCCAACTAATAGGAAAGAGCTGACTGCTTCCTTTCATTGATATGAGGGCATGTCACGCTTTTAGTTTTAAGTTTTCAGCTGAATATTGATCGCAGCTTCTTTATATCGCACCTTTAGAAAATAAAAAAACGAAATTCGAAATTTTAAATTCTTCCATCTGTCAAGTAGCTCGTCTTGTCTTGTTATTTCCCCTGAAATAATAGGAAATTGAGTGAGTTTACGTATAAAGAAGCATTGTAGCTTAATTTTTGAGATAATTGGATGAAGGGTGAGCGTTTACTAGTTGAAAAATGGGCCCAACTTAAACCTACTCCTCTTTCCGCAAGTGAGAGGCATTCATCATTCTCGTTAACACCTAAAGCATTCCCGAATCCGATCAAGGGAATCCTTCGTCACGATGTAAGTGGCTTTTATAATTATTTACTTTATAATCATCTTATTGATCAATTCTAAAAAGAATATATACACAAAACTATCAAATATTTCAAAATATTGAATTTTTACATATTTTATGTTTCGTTCATTGTAAATAATCCATTTAGGTTAAAGGTAATCTTTCCAACTAATAGGAAAGAGCTGACTGCTTCCTTTCATTGATATGAGGGCATGTCACGCTTTTAGTTTTAAGTTTTCAGCTGAATATTGATCGCAGCTTCTTTATATCGCACCTTTAGAAAATAAAAAAACGAAATTCGAAATTTTAAATTCTTCCATCTGTCAAGTAGCTCGTCTTGTCTTGTTATTTCCCCTGAAATAATAGGAAATTGAGTGAGTTTACGTATAAAGAAGGATTGTAGCTTAATTTTTGAGATAATTGGATGAAGGGTGAGCGTTTACTAGTTGAAAAATGGGCCCAACTTAAACCTACTCCTCTTTCCGCAAGTGAGAGGCATTCATCATTCTCGTTAACACCTAAAGCATTCCCGAATCCGATCAAGGGAATCCTTCGTCACGATGTAAGTGGCTTTTATAATTATTTACTTTATAATCATCTTATTGATCAATTCTAAAAAGAATATATACACAAAACTATCAAATATATATATATATAGGTATGTATAAATATATTTATGTATGTGTGTATGTATGTGTATGTATATATTCTTATGTATTATGCAATGCAACGTAAGTTCATAATATCAAAAGAGTCAGCTCGTCGATACCATTAAACAAAATCAGCATCCCTAGATACGGGTCTCTGACCTAGTTAGGAATGCGGATAAACATTTTCACTATATGATGTGCTCAATCTCTCCCAACTCAACCATATTATGTTAATGGTGAGTATATGACATATATAAAGTTATTGTAAATTAATAAATAAAATTGAGTTCAGTGGTTTTAGTAATAATTGCTCTACATAAAGACATTGATTTTATAGTGTATAAAGAGATCTTTCCATTGGAACATGATATACAGCTATTGGAAAAATGGGCTTAAAATGCCAATTCTCTTTCATCAAATCTAGCTTTTGGCTGAAGCTTAATTGTACTGTTACATTTAGTATCATTCAGAGAGAGTTTGTTAAGTACCTACTATTGTATTTACCAAATTTAAGTATGCATTAGTGATTTGGCCATCTAGAATAACATTGATAATTAATACTTTTTATAAAGGAACGATTGATTTTAAAACCCCAATAATTTAACAAATCATAAATATAATAGCATCCATTTATAACATTTTTATATAGGCTGATTACATCTCAGTAATGATACTGCGAGATGAGATAATATTACTAAGAGTGATATCTTTTAGTCTACTTGAACTGTAAGCGCCTAATTGACATATAGTATTTATGTAAATAATATTAAAATAATAAGAGCTATTGAAATATAAATTCGTTTGTTATTAGACTAATTGAGATTTTAAACCGTATGGGCGTGTATAGAACGCCAACCATTAGACAATTGACGTCAAAGAGGATTGCTCAATATTTGGAATAATAAGTGGCATCTACACCTTGCGTTTCATAGAGAAATCCTAGCTGCCAAAATGTAGTATGGCTTTGAGAAATCTATTGACCCATATAATCAATTTCTGTACGAAATAAATGGCAATTCCCAACAAATCGTTATTTGATTGAGTCAGAAGTGAGTAAAATATCCGCTCGGATATTACTAACGCGCGCATAATGATCGGCAGTTAGTAACGCGAACGTGACATACCTGCGAATGACCATAACGCAGCTGCTCACGGCTGCCCACTAATTGGTAATGACCAGATTTAGTAACGGGCCGGCAAGGCTCAATAGAGAGACCTTCTTATGTCCAAGTAATTGCTTAGGTAAGCATTACCAGTATTGCATTGCATACGCCTATTATTGGAGATATGGCGTTTTCCAATGCGCGTGATAAGCGACTGTAAAATTATGATTTTATAGTATTTTGTGACATTTTAGAAACCCGTATAACGGCAAGTGCCTTAGCGCTTTCAGCGCTATACAAATAGTGGCAAAATTATTATACTCAAGCATACATTTCAGTACAAACTCATATTTTTCAAAATTATTGTATGTATGTATGTATATACAGGGTGTTCGGCAGACGGTTGTACATACGATTATGACGGACAAGTGAGGCCCTCACCTACATGCTTGGCCCCAAAAATTTAACCTAGGCCTCACAATTTTTTTTTAATGATTTTTTTTGTAATATGGCGAATATTTTCATTTACATGGCTTTAAACTCCATTAACTTCATTTAAAACTGACAAAATAGTCAACATTTTTTTTATTCGTATCTACATTAGTAGCAGATTAATAATAAAAATAATTTGGCTCAGATAATCACCATTAAAAAAAATTAGCCCTAAAGTACAAAAACACTTTAAAAATAATCTTAAATGTCAATTTCTCATTGCATTAAAAAAAAGAAAAAAAAAGAGGTAGAGCGCTTCAAATTTAATCAAAACATCTCTAGGTTATGCCCTTTCTATTGGTATGCAATTTACGTATTTTATTTCAAAATAACAGGAGGTATTGATCATTTCACCAAAACTGACGTAAATTGCTGAAAAAAAAACAGGGCTATTTTTTTTTAATGGTGGTTGTCTGAACCAATTTTTTTTTATTATTCTGCTAGTAATTTAGATACGAATAAAAAAAAATGTTGACTGTTTAATCAGTTTTAAATGAAGTTAATGGAGTTTAAAGCCATGGAAATGAAAATTTTCGCCATATTACAAAAAAATAATTTTAAAAAAAATCGTGAGGCCTAGGTTAAATTTTTGGGGCCAAGCATGTAGGTGAGGGCCTCACTTGTCCGTCATTATCGTATGTACAACCGTCTGCCGAACACCCTGTATATATATATATATATATATATATATATATATATATATATATATATATATATATATATATATATATATATATATATATATATATATATATATATATATATATAGTTATATTTGATAAGGTTTGTAAAGAAATCCGTTTATAGGATGATATTTTTATTTAAAATTAAATTAGTAAAAGCTACTCAAAAAGTAGCGAAGGAAATCCCAGCTTGTATTGGGAAATGCTTATGTTTGAATGAGATATACTTACGGATGTGCACGACTTTCGACGGTGCAATGTAAGTTGAAAGGTCCTTTTGCAGTCGACTAACGATCACTATTCATCCATATATCTCATAAATAGGGCTTATCCTTATGCAACACAAAATGCCTTCAATTGAGACGAATTAAGCGAAAAAATAAAAAATTAAACTATTGATCACTTCTGCAAATATATATATATATATATATATATATATATATATATATATATATATATATATATATATATATATATATATATATATATATATATATATATATATATATATATATATATATATATATATATATATATATATATATATATATATATATATATATATATATATATATATATATATATATATATATATATATATATATATATATATATATATATATATATATATATATATATATTTATATATATATATATTTGATATATATATATATATCATATATATATATATATATATATATATATATATATATATATATATATATATATATATATATATATATATATATATATATATATATATATATATATATATATATATATATATATATATATATTTGATTGTGAATGTGTAAATTATTATTTTTTCAAATTGAAATTATGTTTATTACTTGACCGTCATTATATTACTATGTTTATTACTATGACCGTCAAGGAGTCTCCAACGAGAGACTCCTTGACGGTCGACAGCACGTAAACGAATTTTTTTATACGCATTCAATTGTGATAGCCCGTTCTAAGTTTCATCACAATACCTCGTACATATACGAAACCTAAGTACATACTTCTGTTTAAATAGGCATTAAATATGCAAGAAGAAGCATTAAAATAGTAAAAGTAACAAGATACGTGAAAATACAAAAACAATCGAACTTATTCTAGCATAATAGCCAAAATTTTAACAAAAAAAACCCACTCAAGTTTTACTTTCCTGTTTAAGGAAAGTATTGTGGACGCGCTTCTGTGTGTCTGTGTGTATTCTCCGACGATAGCGCCTAAACGCTTCATCCGATTGAGCTGAAATTTGGCATGCAGGCATCATTTTGTCATCGCATGAGCTGAAAAGATTGTGGTTGAAATCCGTCCACCCAGGGTTAGCTCCCGACGAGTGAACTCCTCAACGGTCAACAGCAGAGACCCAAAATTTTGTATACGCATTTATTTATGATAGCAACTTTCAAGTTTCACCATGACATGGCTGATTTACCCTTGTCTGGCTCCCGACGAGTGACCTCCTCAACGGTCAACATCACAAACACGAAATTCTGTACATCATTCAATTATGATAGCACGTTCTGGCTGCTGCATTTAGAGTTCGCTCCGGACAGAGCAATTTAAAAAAAGTTTGTTTTTAAAAACGTGTTACTATAGGTATATGACTCTATTTTTACAGTTATTTTTCGAGCTTAAAATTATATTTAAAATATAAATATTTTCGCGTTCTTTTGTTCGCGTTCTTTTGTTCGCGTTCTTTTGTCTCGTTCGCGGACATAAGGTTTCAGAACACCGAACGGCAAGCCTAAGTGAGTTACATAACCTCTATAGAATAGAATTGAATAGAATAACTTTGTTGTGCTATAAAAAAATAACTTAATGAATATTACACTGGTTTTAAAAAAAAGTAAATTTATGCACAAATGGCGGACGTATCGCTATAGCGATATCTTACAGTCAACCATTTGATAAAATAATTCCTAATTTTCACAGTACAATACACAAAGAAGTAGTAAAGTTAAAATTAAAATAAACTTATACAAATATATGTCACTAACTTATGCTAAGGTTGCCCAGGGAAGGATAAAGGAGAGGACAAGGTGAGGTATTTGGTTAGTGGCTGTGTAAAAATAAATGTTTCTTCAACAAATTTTTGAAAGTATGCAACAAAGGTGCATGTCTGATAGAGTGAGGGAGCTGATTCCATAAACGAGCAGAATGGTCTGTAAAAGAGTGCGTGTAAACAGAAGAATGATGTATCGGAATGGCGAGTGTGTTATCCCGGCTTGGTCGAAGTGGAAGACCGTGGCCTCCCAAAGGGTGGAAATTCTCCTATAGATAGGAGGGTGAAGTGGGGTTATTGAGTATGTTGTAGAGTAGCGACAACGTATGCAATTTTCTTCGATTGCGAATAGGAAGCCAATGAAGTTGCTCACGAAAGCAGCTAACGTGGTCGAACTTTCGCAAATTAAAAACATACCTGAGGAAGATATTTTGCAGACGCTCCAGCTTATTCAAAATAACCTCACTGGCATCTATATAACAAACATCACCCTAGTCAAGTATAGGCGTTAAGAGTGTTGGTACAATCATTTCTTTATGTGACATAAAGGAGAAATCTTTGAAGCCGCCGGAGACTATGAAAACCATGGATAATGCGACGACTTACTTGGTTTACTTAATCTTGCCAAGAAAGATGTTGATCTATCGGTGCGGTGCGGGCATCGGTGCGGATGAGGTCCCTTTCAGTTTCGAGGTTAAAAACCTCGGTGTCCATATGGACGACAACCTCTCATGGCGGCCACATATTCGAGAAATGCGACGCAAACTCTTCGGCCGATTTCATTCGCTGAATAGGCTGAAAAATATCCTCCCGGAGGAGAGCAAGATTACGATTTGTCAGTCTGCTCTCCTCCCCCTTCTGGATTATGGAGATGTCGCATTTCTCGACCTCACAGAGGAGTTATCCACCAAAGTTGAGCGTCTCCAAAATGTTTGCATTCGGTATATCCATGGCCTCAGAAAATTTGACCACATCACGGAGTACAGAGAGAAGCTTCACTCGCTGTCGACCCGGGCGAAAAGAGACATGCGAGTTCTCTGTATGCTTTTCAAGATCTTGGATGGCGTCGCTCCCAATTATCTTACCGGCAGATTTACTGCACTATCGGCTCATGGACGCCCTCTGAGATCAAAAAACAACCTGCTTTTCTCTATCCCTAGTCACATCAGTCACTTCTTCTCATTCTCTTTCACCGTGCATGAAGCCCGTCTTTGGAATGCTTTGCCGAAAAATGTGAGAACCGCGCCAAGCATAACAACTTTTAAAAACAGACTCAGAGAGCATTTGAAATCCTCCAGATAAATTCCCTTTCCCCTCCCATTCCCCTCCTTTTAAAACTTTAGCGTCCTTATAGGAGTTAGATTATTTTGATGTGGCAAATCTGTGCCCACAAAGAGTAAAGTAGATACTTCTTTCTATCCTCCTTTATTTTATTTGTCATACTCTTTATATAGGTTAAGTTATGTAGTCTACTCGCAAATAATGTTCTTACAATAGTATAGGTTAGCTCTAAACTATTTCCTGCAGGCAATAAGCTCGCCTTTTCTTAAGAATAAAGAGTTTTTGCCGCCTATCACAATTGCTAGCGATTTATTTGGATTTATAATTATACCATGTTTTGTAGCCCAAGCAGATATTTGATCTAACTCGGAGTTCATTATAGCCACGGCTGTGCAAAGGTCATCTGGCCTGGCATGATAATATATTTGAAGGTCGTCAGCGTAAAGATGGTATGATGATGTTAGGCCCTTGGCAATCAGAGTATACAATAGCCTCTCAGAATATCAGAGTATACAATGGCAACTGATAAATAACACATTAGGCACTGCATTTTATACGAATTACAACAAGGAATAATACGCTTCCAGACCCTTTTAACCTCGCTTGTTGGAGCTTTGCCGAGGATAGTTCATGCCCCCTTTGTAGCAATACCCCTTGCACAGCCAGGCATATTCTAGCTGGCTGCAAGGTGGCCTTAGATCAAGGACGGCACACTTACCGCCACGACAAAGTCCTTGCTGTTATTCGCGAGGTAATTAGCCTCTCAGTGGCTCGTGCCAACAAGGGTTTGACAGTACCCTCCAAACCCCCAATACAGTTTGTGCGGGATGGCTCTAAAGGCAAAAAACATTTCACTACAAAACCTTTCTCAATAATCGAGAAAGCTTCAGATTGGATTCTGGAGGTCGATTCGGTCTCTAAGCAGTATAAATTCCCTGAAAGTCTCGGATGCACAGCCTCTCTCTCTCATCTCGGAAGATGGCCCTTATCGTAGAATTAACTGTTCCATGGGAATCAAATATCCCAAAAGACCACGAGTACAAATTAAATAAATACCATGATCTCGCAAATGCCGTCACCCGGAACGGCTTCACTGTTCACCTTCACGCGGTGGAAGTTGGCGCTCGTGGCCTGCCAGCCAAATCTCTGTTTCACATTTTTAATGATCTTGGCCTCTCCAGGAAAATAATCAACTCCTTCTTAGAAAAAATATCTAAAATCGCGATTTCCGCATCTCAAATTCTATGGCTTCGAAGGGGGAGTGAATGGGTGGTAAGGTGAACGCTCATATGTGGCAAGACAGCTGTCATAAACCTACCACAGCCGGTCGTTAGTCCGGAATCCACTGCTCACCCCCCAGAAGTGTAATAACACTATATGATGGGCCCGACTTCGGTCGGTGAATTCCGTGGCAGCTCCGTTTGTATTTTATTTATCGGAAATCAATTTGTAGTGTTGTAATTGCAGACGTTGTATCTTATAAAATGTGTAATTTTTGGTACAAACGCTTTAAAAGTGGTGATTTAGATCGCAGTGACCAGATGCGCTTCGGACAGCCTCGAAAGTTTGAAGGTGCGAAATTGCACGCTCTACTGGATGTAGCAAGGTCATAAAAACGGATAAACAATATTTTCAAAATTAGGGTTGATGTTCTCTATTTTTATATAACAACTAGCTGACCCGTGCCTACTTCGTTGGGCGGTAAAACTTTTTACTTGTGATGAAATTATGAGTGTGGTTCGGTTAGTACTGAGTGGTATGTTTTATTTCCTGACTGCCAAAAGAAGGTTTGTTTTTTAACTGCATATGTATGTATGTATTTGCATGCCAATTTGAATATATTACCGTTATTTGTGAGTGTCTTCTTGTGAGTGTCTTATTTGTGAGTGTCTTACCTCTTTAAACATTTATGCAGTTAAAAGGAAATTATATGCAGTAAAAGGGAAAAGTCTTTTGTTTAAAACACTTCAGACGATACATTTACTTGTTTTGATATGAATTCATAATTGTTGATAATATGATCAATAAACATGACCTAACGATTTAAATTATTTTTTTGATATAAAAAACAACTTTTTGTGACTTAAATATAAAATTTAGACATATGCTGTCGCTGACTTTTTTGTAGGCATTACCAAGCTTTACAACTTTTCTCTAGAACTTAATCATATATCTCTCATCTGCAGCGTTAGTTAGAAACGTTTTCGTTCGACCGCTTATTCTCCGACTTACTTTGCAAATCCGACTACCACGAAAAAGTCTTTTCATTTTTAGCATTAATATATAGCATATGACACTCACAAATAACGTGGCTTTCTATTGGTAAAAGAATGTTCAAAATCGGTTTAGTAGATCCAGAGATTACTTTCTACACCTCACAAACTTTTCCTCTTTATAATATTAGTATAGATTAAATTTCATGAAAAATCTGTAAAAATTAGGTCACCCACCTTAATCTCTAATATTAACTTATATCTCTATTATCTATATTACTGTTTTTATTGGTATCGTATCGCTTATGTTATAATATTGTGAAATATGTATTATGTATAATAATCAGTGATTAATCGTGTCCGTATCAGGATATTATTATGATGAAGTCGTCAATAATCTACGATAATCAGTGGAATGATTATTTTGTAATATTGATATAAAGAGCTGACCAGGAAATCAGTTATATTGTGACGACAGTGTGTATACAGAGAAGCTTGTTTAAAGATGTCCTTAAAATTCCCGAAATTATTGGAAACTCAAATAATCGCCCCTTTGGTGTTTCTAATTATTGGAGTAACCGCAGGAATTGGTAGGTTGTCACTTTGTTATTTTCTACCCTTGGTTGTTGCCATACTAGAGCAGTCAACTACAACTAGCGAACCCGTCAGATCAGGAAGTTTTAACGATATTTGATCGTTCTACCTCCCGTGAGGTGAGCGCAAAAGACTTAAAACAATCTACTATCGAGGTACGCCAGCTGCCCGTCAGAGGTCAACGCCTTACAGCGAGGCACCGGGAAAGGTACCCAGCGGGCAGCCATGCCCCTGGCTACCAGTTTGGAAGGATATCTCAGTCTGGAATTAACCGTCAGGATACCTCCTGCCTTCTGACTGGTTACAGGATCAAAGTCGCTTGCGCGGTGCTCTCCCTTACGTAGCGGTGATACGGTATCTACCTAATCTATCGCGGACCGCGGCATCCTTTGCTCGCCTCTTCGCCCGGGATCGGGTGGCTGATTGATTGTTTCATGAGGTTGCCATAAGGTGAACAATTACCCCCGCTCTATACGAGACAGTAATGTTTCCAGACTCCCCCGGCTGTCGGTCAGAATGCACAATTAATTGGCTGACGCCGCACGGTGAGCAAACCGCCCAGGAGCGCCCGAAGGTTGACTCATAGAGAGGACTGGCCCGCAGACCAGAGCCCTACCCTGGCTCCCACTTCTACTTGGAAGCCGCCGGAAAGGTGTCGACCCGAGTTTGACCGACCCTGAACGCATGGGCCTTTCAAGCCAAACTACAACACGACCCATTAGCTCCATGGTTTGCCCTATTTCATTCTCCAATACTGCAATTAAAATGTTTGGTTTCAGAATCTGATGTAGTTTCTATTACGATAACTCAAGGCCAATTGCTCGGCCGATATAGAAGCACGGATCGAAATGTTTCATTCGTTAGTTTTGAAGATGTTCCGTATGCTCAACCTCCTATTGGATCACTGAGGTTTAAGGTATTTATTACATATATTACGTATATATTACATTGAAATGTAATATAAACATAAATATAAAAATTTAAATAATTTTAAATAAGTACATACTTGTTTAAATATGCAAGAAGAAGCATTAAAATAGTAAAAGTAACAAGATACGTAAAAATAATACGTAAAAATAGCCAAAATTTTAACAAAAAAAAAACCGACTCCAGTTTTACTTTCCTGTTTAATAAGGAAAGTATTGCGGACGCACTTCTGTCTGTTTGTGTGTATTCTCCTACGATAGAGCCAAAACGCTTCATCCGATTGAGCTGAAATTTGGCATGCAGGCATCATTTCGTCATGGCATGAGCCGAAAAGATTGTGGTTGAAATCCGTCCACCCAGGGTTGGCTCCCGACGAGGGAACTCCTCAACGGTCAACAGCAGAGACCCAAAATTTTGTGTACGTATTCAATTATGATAGCAACTTTCAAGTTTTACCATGCCATGGCTGTTGTACCCTGGGTTGGCTCCCGACGAGGGAACTCCTCAAAGGTCAACAGCAGACACAAAAATTGAAAAGTCGTAAATTGCCACGGTCTGCCATGAAATTATGCCGCTTCTCGAAGTGATCCAAGACATGTACAGATCTGTAACTACTCAAGTCCTTAGTCCTGCAGGTAGAGGCGAGATGTTTGAGATCGAGGTCGGGGTACATCAAGGCTCGACGCTGAGCCTACTGCTAATTTAATACCACCATGGACCAACTCACAAAACACTGTCAAAAGTCACTGCCTTGGAACATACTCTAAGCCGATGATGTTGTTTTGGCCTCGAACGATGTAGACGACCTACAACAAAACCTCAACTTCTGGATTAAGGCACTCGAAACAGAGGCCTTTAAGATTTGTAGTAAGAAGACAGAACACATGTCGTGCATTTTTGGTGACAACACTAACCCTAATAACATCAAGATCTCTTCAGGAAATACGCCATTACCGACGGTGACGCAATTATAATATTTGGGCTCAATACTAAGCATTGATGGCAAAATTGACAACGATGTTACTTATAGATCTACAACAAGATGGATGAAGTGGAGACAACTAACAGGCGTTACGTGCGACAGAATAATGCCCCTTAAAATCAAAGAGCAAATGTATAAGACAGCCATTAGACCTGTTGACTTGTATGAATCAGAATGTTGGGCGACCAACAAACAACATCTTAATAAACTACGTATACAACAGAAATGCGCATGCTACGCTGGTCAGCGGGTGTCACACTATTAGACAAAATCCGAAATGAGTACTTAAGGGGAAGTTGACCCGTGAGTGTGACCAACCCTGAACAAAATGGGTCTTCGTGGCCAACTCAGCAAGGGCCCATTAGCTCCCACTCAGTCGACAACTAGAGTTGTCAACTACAACGGGCGAACCCGTCACCTCAGGAAGTTTTAACGATTAGTCGTTCTATCTCCCTGGAGTGAGCGCAGAAGACTTAGGACAAAACAGTCCACTGTCAAGCTCCGCCAAATGCCCGTAAAAGGCCAACGCCTTATCCGCGAGATAGCCAGGTATGTTACCCAGCGGGCTGAACGAGAACAGATTACTCCGGTCTCCCGACTGGTTACGAGTTCGAGGACGCTTGCGCGGTCCTCTCCCTTACGTAGCGGTGAAACGGTGTCAATCGAATCTGTCGCGGACCACGGCATCCTTTGTCCGGCTCTTCACCCGGAATCGGGTAGCCGATGGTCGTTTCAAGAGCAGTCGTCGTAAGGTCAACAACTACCCCCGCTCTATAAGAGACAACTTGGGTTGTCAACTACAGCGGGAGAGCCAGTCACCTCAGGAAGTTTTAACGATTGGTCGTTCTATCTCCCTGGAGTGAGCGTAGAAGACTTCAGGACAAACAGTCCACCATCTAGCTACGTCACAAGCCCGTAAGAGGCCAACGCCTTAACCGCGAGATAGCCAGGAATGTTACCTGGCGGGCCGACACTCACGCCCTTACTTCCAATTGTGACCAGATTACTCCGGTCTCTCGATTGGTTCCGAGTTCGAGGTCGCTTGCGCGATCCTCTCCCTTACGAAGCGGTGAAACGGTGTATGACGAATCTATCGCAGACCACACCGTCCTTTGCACAGCGTCCTATAAGAGACAGTACTCTTTCCAGACTCCCCCGACTGTTAGTCAGAATGCACAATCGATTGGCTTACGCCCCACGGTGCGCAGACCGTCCAGGAGCGCCAGAAGGTAGACTCCTGGGGGAAACTAGCTCTAAGGCCAGAGTCCTACCCGGGCTCGCACTTCATGCGTGGCGGCCGCCGGATGGGCGTTGACCCGTGAGTGTGAGCGACCCCAAACAAATGGGTCTTCGTGGCCAACTCAACAAGGGCCTATTAGCTGGTTGACAACGGTTTAAGAAGACCTAAGAGAAGCTCAACTCGACGCCGACACAGTACAAAATCGTGCTCAGCGGAGGAGAAGGAGAAGGAAGGCCGACCCCAAGTAAATGGGACAGGGTCTAGGAAGAAGAAGAAGAATCAAGAATCTTAAAATTTTGTTATAAATTTAGTTAGACCAACAACCAAAGGCCCCGTGGACATCCTAGCCCTCTGAACCCTGGTGCACTGCACCACCTCGTACCTTAGTAGCTACGTCACTGGCTAGAATCTATATGGATCGGCCAACTATAATGCCTAAGCCTAGCTATAATGTTCACGTAAGGAGAATTGAAAGTATTCAAAATGTGTTCTTGAAACATTTGAATTATCGCTCCTTCTTGTCCTTTCCCAATTTCAACGAAGCAGCTACCTTTCATGGACTTAAATCCTTACAATCAAGAAGAAAATGCGCAGACGTGGTGTTTTTCCATAAATTATTGACAGGTTACATTGATTGTTCTGATCTTCTTGGAATGGCATCATTCCGTCTACAATCGCGACTCACTCGCCAAACGGAGTTATTCCGCCTTCCGCAGGTTAGCTCTAATTATGCACAAAACCGTTTCATGTATAGGGTATGTAAAATTTGTAATACGCAGATCGGCAATATTGACGTATTCAATAGGTCATCTATCTCTCCTAAGAAAGCAATGATTATTGACGGTGTTGACATATCATTGTAATCTCAATATAAAATATATTATTAATAATATTATGTATTCAAGGATATCTTTAAATAATATGTATGACTATATTATGGAACGTGTATTTACATAAAGTTCTATTTATTATTATGACTCCTTCCTTCCCATGTGTGTTTATTCTTCAGAAAAACAATATGATATTGTTAAGTGTTTAAATTATGAATGTTTAAGTGGAAACATGTAATTAGATAATTTTTTTAAACAATATTTTTGTACCAAATGTATTGTATGTTTCCTTAACAAAAAATAAAACAATAAAAAAAATTATCATAGCCAGTAAACGTGGCGAATAGGTGTCACATCTGGGGAATGCATATCGCTTCTGTAGTACCGATAACGATAGTTCACGTGAAACGTATGAAACGTATGAGTTGCTGGCTATCTATTTTTGTGTGACAACAAGAACAAAGAAAGAAAGAAAGAAAAATATCTTTATTGTAATAAAAATGTATACCTACCTACATTGGTAAAGAAAACTTAAATTCTATTTAAACTTAGTACAAACGGCGGGCTTATCGTTTTGCGCTTTCTTACAGCTAACCGTTGTAATATTAAATAAAAAAAATAATTAAGCAGCTCACACACATACACATATACACATATAAACATGCACTATCGTGATGACATAAGTATTTATTTATTTTTCAGAATCCCTTACCAGCCGCCCCATGGGAAGGAATACTCGATGCTACTGTACCTAAGGAAACCACATGTGTTCAGTTCGTTCCGATTTCATTCTGGAATTTTCCTGGTGATGATATAATAGGCACAGAGGACTGTCTAATCTTGAATGTATATACTCCCAAGCTCAACCCTGAAAAACCCTTGCCAGTTCTGGTAATTATCCACGGAGGTGGGTTTTTAAATGGTGCATCATCCAGTTTTCCGTATCCAGATCTATTCATAGAAGAGGACATTGTGGTAGTGACGGTCAACTACAGATTGGGAGTTCTAGGATTTTTGTCTCTTGGTAAGCGTTTTTTAACATTTTCTCTATTACGTAAACTATAACATATTATTTTCGACGAGAAATACGCCTTTCAATTTCATTTCAATAAAATGATTAAAAAGGCTAATAAAGGATAATAGGAAAAAATATATAAACGCTGGGCATAAGACTAGGTATTTTTATATTAAATCTTATATTACTTAAAACATAATATTAAATATTAATGACTGTTTCTTTCTTTTCTCACATATAACTTTATTTATATTATTTAATCGAATTTTATATTATATTTATTGCCGATTTAATAATGGAATTGCATTTTATTTATTATATTTTTCTAATATTTTTTTATTATTATTATTTTTTATTTTATTCTGAAGACCACATTTTAGGGCAATTTAGTGTCATTAGCTTTTTACTAAAACTTGTACATTTGTAGGCAACCAAGCAATCAAGCAAACTTGATTGTAATATTGGAGTCCTGTCCACCCTAGAACGGGCTAGTCCCAGTTGGGTGACAGAAACAAATAAGCAAAAGGTTAAGGTTTTGCCATTCGGTTCCTGTTATTTTTGTAAGCTAATCAATGTTTTATAGTAATTAATTCTTAAATAAATAAATAAATAAATAAATAAATCCTCCATTAACAATATCATATTTACTATTGGAAAAATCTCTTTATCTAGAATATATGTGACTACTACAACTTACCTCAATTATGAGCCGTTCTTCTTCTTCTTGAAGTTCTTCTTCTTCTTGAATATGGCTAATTACCTACACGAAAACCCCCATGCCAATTATTCATACAAAAAAAATATTATTTTGCAGCGAAGATCAATAAAAGATAGTATATTATGATGTATAGTCACTGGGCACACTATGTTGAACAGGTGACCTTACCATACTAAATACATTTAAATAATTATAAAGCTGCGTAATTGTACTCGAAAAAAAAACCGGTATGAATTAATGATGAAACTCTGATTCCTTTGTATGCAAGCTCACACCATCATCCCTACCATCTACGTTCAGTGCAAACGTCGCTCGTGAATCGAGCACGCGATTTATGCGACGCTGAGCATTTTCCACAGGAGATGGAACACGCCAATGATGTCCTTAGGAGAAATGGATACGGAAAATATCACGAGACACGCACACGAGCTAATACAGACGAAACTCAGAAACCGAGCAGATCAGGAGCATTCTTACCATACGTCAAGGGCGTGACAGATCGACAGATCGAATAAGTAAGATGCTAAACAGATTCGATATAAAAACGATCTTCAAGCGGACCCAAAATATAGCTCGATTTTTGAGGCATGTAAAGGATGTATAACCACTGCGTATCCCGGGTGTGTATAAAGTCGAATGCAGTTGCGGTCTAGCCTACGCTGGACAAACGAAACGGCCCATAGCCACGCGACTGACAGAACCTGACAGAACACATCAAAGCTGTTAAAAACGTTCAGCGAGAAAAACGGCGATCTGCGAATATATATTGGATAGCGGAAGTAACCACTTGATGCAGTTTCAAAATCCCATTGTGCTATCCAAGGAACAATTGTACTTTCCTCGCATGATCCGGGAAGCCATTGAAATATGAGAAACCCCAAACTTCAATAGAGACGACGGTTACAAACTCTCTTCTACGTGGAACCCTCTTCTTAAAATGTTACCGCCGCCAAACGCCGAGCGCATGGACGTAAGACAGGATACAGTGAGTGTTGTGTGAAAGACGGATTTTCGAAATTCGCGCGCTCCGAGCCCGGCCCCCCACCACCGTTATAACCTACGCAGTGGCGGCAGCGGTATGCGGCCTACCCGCAAAACAACGGATTGACAGCTCTTTCAGTGTACCCTGGACAACGGCGGCAACAAAGTCACCGAAACGTCGGGTCCTACAAATTTCACGCGGTAAATTCGTTTCAATCCTATTTAAAATGTCAAACAACCGCGATAGTCTTCGATTTTATAAAATGAAAGGTCTGATTGAGTACATTCCGGAAATATACATATTATATCTAGGTATATGAATAAATACATAAACCGCACATCTATCTATCTATCTATATATATATATAAAAATGAATCGCCATACGGTAGTCTCGCAGGACCTCGGAAATGACTTGACCGATTTGAATTATTATTTTTTTATTTTGTTTGCCTTGATTCAGGGGTGGTTTACAGAAAAAAATATTTAGGAAAAACTCAAAGAAACAACTGAAAATCGAAATTGGTAATTTTGGGAAATAGGCCTCTTTCAATAGATGGCGTTCGCGGCGATCGTATTGTTTGACAGCTGCGCCATCCGTAACTGTTATTCATTCTGCGATTGTGTGAAATGGTCATTAAATTATAATTATTACTTCGTACTTCTGTGAGTCTGTTGTGTGTGTGGATGTACATATTCTCCGAGGATAGCGCTCAAACGCTTCATCCCATTGAGCTGAAATTTGGTATGCAGGCATCATTTGGTCATGACATAAGCTCAAAAAATTGTGGTTGAAATCCGTCCACCCAGGGTTGGCTCCCAACGAGGGAACTCCTCAACGGTCAATAGCAGAGACCCATCATTTTGTATAAGTATTCATTTATGATAGCAACTTCTAAGTTTCACCATGACATTGCTGATGTACCCTAGATTGGCTCCCGACAAGGGAACTCCTCAACGGTCAACAGCAGACACAAAATTCAAAATGTCGTAAAGTCAAAAATTCGAAAAGTTTTAGTAAAAGTCGAAAAAGTCGGAAAAGTCAAAAAGTCAAAAAAGTTAAAAAGGTCAAAAAAGTAAAAAAAAGTCGAAAAAGTCGAGAAAGTCGAAAAAGTCGGAAAGGTCGAAAAAGTCGAGAAAGTGAAAAAGGTCAAAAAAGTCGAAAAAGTTGGAAGTCAAAAAGTCGAAAAAGTCAAAAAAGTCGAAAAAGTCAAAAGTCGAAAAAGTCTAAAAAGTAGAAAAGTCGGAAAAGTCGAAACAGTCTGAAAAGTCGAATAAGTCGAATAAGTCGACAAAATCGACAATGTCGAAAAAGTCGAAAAAGTCGAAGAAGGCGAAATAGTCGAAAAAGTTCTGATTGGAAAAGAGACCTGACTGCTAACACTATCACAAGCAATGACGGATATCCAGTATATCGTCGCCGAGCAATTGCGGACAATGAGCGATCTGCAGTTGTGAAGGTCAAAAGGTAAGATGTAAATGTGGACAATCTATATTGTCCAAGGCTTTTAAAGCGCAAATCAATGTGGAATACAGCAACTTCGTCAAGTCGATAAATTACATATGCAAATACGTAAAATAAAGCAGCGATATGGCTATTTTCGCTGTGAGGAATTCAAACGAGGAAGTATCTCAGTATCAGACGTGTCGATATGTCAGCAGCAACGAAACGATTTGGTGCATCTTTTCCTTTGCGATATACAAAAGATAATCTATAAAGTTAAAAAAGAAGCGGAAAACGAGTGTATTTTAATCCAGAGAACGAAGCGGACAGAGCGACACGGCCACCGTTGACAACATCGCTGCCCCCGTAAGAAGGGCGCATGTAGCAGAAAGTCTGAACCGAGATAAAAAATGTTTTGTGTAAAAATTATTTAAATGCTGGCTGTCTCATAAAGAAAAACTATAGACGCATTCTGTTAATGCAATAAATTGGGTTTGCGTTTCAACTATAATGTGTGATTTATAATTTTTCTGTATCCTAATTATTTATTGAATTATTAACAATTTTCCTTTTCATCTTAGTAAAAAAAATTTAGGAAAATACTTGATATTAGGTTGAAAAGTCGTAAATAGCCATTTACGTCTTTTCAACTAAGCATAGTCAATGAACTGCTTTTATTTTTAGTGTTCATGAGTTCTCACTAGATTTTTCCTTAAGTTGAAAGGTCGCAATTGGCTACTTGCGCCTTTTTAATGTAGTATTGGTTATACTTGCAATATTCCTATTCTTAATTAAGCGTTCAAACATCTAAAGGAATTACTAAATATAAAAAGGCCCATTTGCCACATGCGCTTAAACTACTTAGTGAATTAATAGATTGCAAAGACGCAAGTGATCACTAACGTCTTACCTACTTAGTACAGAAGAAAATGCGTCTTTTCAATTTCTGAACAGATGGAAATTTTCCAAAAGAAAAGAACACATATACGCAAATAAGTCTTTTCATTCTAGTATACATTCAATGCGTCCTTTTAGCTCAGTATTCGTAGAAAAATACACGTACTTGCGTCCTTTGACGTTACTGTAACTTCGTGTACATTCGAGCTAGAAAAATATAAAAAATATGAGCAGATGCGTCTTTTTTGCTGATCACGGCAATATATATATATAACTCTATTTCGGATAAAATGTTAGATGCGCCCTTTTTACTATCGGGGGCAGATCGACAAGCCTCATCTCAGTTTATCAAGCTGATTCTTTCGCTCGCACTGTGCTGTAAGCTAAAATGCCACGCTACTATACATGGAACGCATCATAGTAATCGTTTCAGCGTCGGAAAAAAGGAACATCAGTTAAAGGACATCCAAATGTACTTGATTCAGTCGCTCTGGGTCTAATCTACGCTGTGCATCCATATAACGACGAATGTTACTGTCTTCGATTGATGTTTGTGAATGTTCTTGGTCCGGTCCTGCAGAAATTCTCAATGAGACATTGGTCATTACATAATACATGTGTTTAGTGATGGCGAATAAATTGTTGTATTTGGGCATGATATCACCCATTTTATTTTCGACATATTACATGTTTATTTATTTTATTTTTTTATTTTATTTTATTCTGGAACCAACCAGAACTACATACAATGCAATAAAAACCTATTTAAAAGTGACAAAAATCCATTAATGTGATTCCGTATATAAAGTATACAAAATGAACGCAATATAATTTTATATTGTTTCCGCTTGAGAATAGGGGGAATCAGGATGGGAAAAGAGGTGAAAGGGAGAGACAAAATAAATAAAAACAAATTATGTATGTATATAAATATATTTATATTTAATTTTAGGTATGATATATAGTTATTATAATGAATATACTTGAGATAAAATTATGTCCTTAACCCTTCAGGCCTCGGCCCCTCAGCCGATTGACAAGTTGCTGTCCCAAAAAAATTTAGTAAAAATTAGTAAAAAAATTGAATTACACACTGTCTCACCAAAACATTAATTACTGCCAAACCACTGCACCCATAATTAAAATGAAACATAATTATATAATAAAACATAATAAAATCAAACAAATTAAATTAAAATAAAATTAAAACGGGGCCGTCACGCTGAATCGTTTTGTGGCCGATATCGGCCAATCGGGGCTTGAGGGGTTAAACTAAATTAAATGAAATATAATATGTATAAATGTTTTGTGATCATCTAGATAGACTCTAGATTTTTTTTATTGAGTTCTTATAAGAGGTTTTTAATGAGTGTAATATGTCCACACTTAAAAAAGTCTGTATTATATCAATGACACGCTCTGTATAGAAATGCATTTTGAGATGCGTTGGTTTTCACCACAGGGAGATGAAATAGTCGATGCGATCGAACAGGGCGTGGAGGAACATAAAATTCAATGCGCTCCAAAATCGCGTTCAAATCGATGGAATTATTTACCGACCCATGCAAGAATACGGCATCGATCAAGACTCTACGGCTCTCCAATGACAGTAAATTGTGGGCTTTTAAGGATTCCTCATAGGAGCTGGGCTTAGTGAAAGAAGTGAAATTTAATCGCTTCACAAATCTTTTTTGTATCGATTCGATCCGCGATATGTAAGTCAAATATTGGGGATTCCAGACCACTGATGCAAATTCCAACTGACTTCTTGAATAGGAATTATAGAGGGTTTAAAGCGTGTCAGTGGATTTGAATACCGATGATACCCTTAGAATAAAACCTAGTAATTTATATGCTTTTCTAATAATATTATCGATGTGTTCAGCGAATAGCATTTTCGTGTCAAGTGTAATTCCAAGATCTCGCACCGCTGATTCTCTTCCAACTATAGCGCCATTCAAGTTGTAGTCAAATATTATATTAGTATTTTTTCTGGAGTATGAGATTATGTGACATTTGCTTACGTTAACGAAGAGACAGTTATCTGAACAATATTTCATAAGGCGGTTTATATCCGCCTGCAAATTAAGATAGTCATTAATTGATCGGATCTCACTAAAAATTTACGCGCCAAAAAAATGTGAATATGAACTGCATTTATATTTCATCATGTAAACTAAATACATTGAATTTATTTTAATTATAAACGACTTTCATTTAATAAGCAAACAAAACTCAAACCGTACATGATTCGGCTAATATTATAGATTTCAATGAATTGGATTTGGAAGGTTGATTAGGACCAATAAACGCTTTTGAAGAGTTACAATCAAATCAATTTTAGGTGGTACGAAGTTCACCGGGTCATCTAGTATTGTATAAAAAACCCGTTATAATAATAATTATAAATACAATAGTTCACTTTCTTTAACGGCAGTCGTGTTTTTACTTGATAAGAAGAATATTTTGCATTGGCATTGAAAACATTTTAAGAACTTTTTTAAATTCGCACTCGCTGAACCCGTGGTTCGCCCACCGGTATAATTTCGGGCTATATTTAATTTGGAAAACTGGCATTTTTTCCAACATTTCGGAGAAATCATCAACGAATAATAGTCGTATAGTGGACGCAATCGTTCCTGACATTCCGGGTCGTAAACGTGCGAGCACGACAGCACATCAGCGTTCTCGCTCTACAAGAGATGTGGCGCATGGTGCCAGGCTATCGATATCGATTGATTCTTATATCGATGATTACATACAAGAAAACTATTAAAGTCGACTATTATCGTCAAAACCCGGCTTTAATAACAAATCCAGAAAGAATTGCGAAATTAAAACGGGTATTCTATCCTATTGCAAAATATTAATGCACTGAAATATTCTAAATTATCTGAAATGTCGAAACACAGCGATTAGTTATTGCCCTAATGGGGACATACTTAATAGAACATTATCTTGAAGAATAATTAATTATTTCACTAATGTGATTAGTACTATGTACAATAGTACATTAGTACTATGTACAATAACTCGGTTAAACTACGTCCGTTTTTTAAAAAATCCTTCGCTACTAGAAATCGCTATAGATTCTGATAACCTAAAATAAATTCAAATTGATAAATAATTTTGCTGCTCTGAATAATGCTCTTGGACATTGTACATGTAATTACATGCAAACTAATGAAAGATTCATTCTTATCGACGATGTACCTTTGCAAAAAAACACAATATCTTTGCCTTAACAAAATAAATTCCTTCTCTACCGGTGTATTCAAAATTGTAAAACTAAAGAAAAAGTAGGTTTCATAGACTAAAAAATAATTTACATAGCATTTCATAATTTTATTTTTTTTATAATGTTTATTGTAACACCGATCTTTGTGTGGTGACGGTATCAAACACACTCATAAGTGACTCGTATCAACAACACAATGTTTTTGAAGAGCTTGTTCTCCTAGAGCAATTAAAGCGGAAGATCATTTGGAACGTTATGAGATTAACCTTTGGCGTAACATTTGAAACCCTTCCAGAGAGTAACTCCCTTTATTGAGGGTGTATTTAAAGGACTGGCAATGAATCTCTTATGGTTTACGTGCTAAGTTCATTTAGTTGTTTTGGATTACCCTGAACATCCTAATATATTATAAATACATACAAGAATGTAATTTGTTTTGTTTATTTCTACTCTTTATTGTGAAATTTCACAATAGGCGGGTTTATTATCATACGACAATCTCTTACAACCAACCCTAATATGAAGTGTTTATATGTATGTGTGCATGTAACATGTATGTAAGTGTGTGTCTTGTTATGGCATTCGACCGACAGAATTGAAAATGCAATTCCGTTAATTTTATCCCAATGGAAAATGGTGACCCAGCCGGGAATCGAACCCGGATCCTTACAATGTAAGATCAGGCGACCTAACCTAACACATGGGCCGAAGTTTGACAACCCCTTCGGTTTCCTACCTGCCTGTTTTAATTATTTCATTTTTCTTAAGTACTGTCAAATATTACTATGTATCCGACCATATCAATATCGAAAATCCATCGATATCGATAGTGAGGCGTGGCCGGGGATAGCGATCTCTATATCTTGTGCGAGGGCGAAAAGTGATGTGCTGTCTTGCTCGCACGTTTTACGACCCGGAATGTCAGGAAGAATTGCGTCCGGAAGTCAATATTGATAAATTATTTTTATCATATAACAGACACCCCAGAAGTACCAGGAAACAACGGAATGAAAGATTTAGTAATATCGCTGGAATGGGTTAGGGACAACATTGCAGACTTCGGTGGAAACAATGCCGATGTTACCCTACTTGGAGGTAGCGCTGGAGCAGGAGCAGTGTCTCTTCTTCAGGTTTCTCCAATGGCTTCAGGTCTGTTCCACAAGATCATAGCATTCGGAGGAAGCAGTCTATGCGGTTGGTGTAAGTACCAATGTTTATTTTTTAAATGATAGATTACCACCACTAAGTGAATTACTATTTAAATTGAAGCTATTCTCTTTTGTGTGTCCGCTTTTGGGAGAACTGGATCTGAAGTTTACTTTTGGTCGAAAGAGGATTGGCGATCTATGTTGTGCAGACTGATGAGACTGCCATGTGTTGACACTGGGAGATGTCGACTACAAAGGGCAAACCCGCCATCCCAGGCTGGTATAATAATGTGTGATCGTTCTTTTAGCTTGGAATTTAAGTAGAAGTAGAGAGATGTAGACAATGTTCTATCTCGCTCCGCCAACTGGCCTGCGAGAATCCAACACTAAACCGCGTGGAGCCAGGTAAAAACCCGGCGGGCGTCCACGCGCCCTCGTTACCAGTTGTGGCTGGATTTCTCCGGCCTCCTGACTGGCAGCAGGTTCTAGGTCGCTAGCACGGTCCTCCACCTTGTGTTATCGGTGATTCCGTTTCCACCAAATCTATCGCGGACCACGGCGTCCTTCACCCGACTGTTCACTGGGGATCTAATGGGCCCTTGTTGAGTTGGCCACGAAGACACTTTTGTTCGGGGTCGGTCACACTCACGGGTCAACACCAATCCGGCGGCCTCCACGCATGAAGTGCGAGCCCGGGTAGGACTCTGGCCTGAGGGGTAGTTTCCCCCATGGGTCGATCTTCTGGCGCTCATGGACGGTTTGCGTACCGTGCGGCGTAAGCCAATCGATTGTGCATTCTGACCAACAGTCGCGGGGAGTCTGGAAACAGTACTGTCTCCTATAGAGCGGGGGTGGTAGCGGACCTTAGCGGACTGCTCTTGAAACGACCTTCGGCTACCCGATCCTGGGTGAACAGCCGGGCAAAGGATGCCGTGGTCCGCGATAGATTCGGTTATACACCGTTTCACCGCACCGTGTAAGCCCGCTGGGTAACACTCCTGGCTATCTCGCGGTTAAGGCGTTGGCCTCTTACAGGCATGTGGCGGAGCTTGACGGTGGACTGTTTTGTCCAAATCTTCTGCACTCACTCCAGGGAGATAGAACCAATAATCGTTAAAACTTCCTGAGGTGACTGGTTCGCCCGTTATAGTTGACAACTTTAGTTGTCTCCTATAGAGCGGGGGTAGTTGTTGACCTTACGGCGACTGTTCTTGAAACGACCATCGGCTACCCGATTCTGGGTGAAAATCCGGGCAAAGGATGCCGTGGTCCGCGATAGATTCGGTTGACAACGTTTCACCGCTACGTAAGCGACCTCGAACTCGTAACCAGTGGGATACCGGAGTCATCTGGTTGCAACTGGAATTAAGGGCGCGAGCGTCAGCCCGCTGGGTAACATACCTGGCTATCTCGCGGGTAAGGCGTTCGCTTCTTACGGACATGTGGCGGAGCTCGACGGTGGACTGTTTTGTCCTAAATCTTCTGCGCTTATCTCACCTGAGACAGAATGATCAAGTCCATTCGGGATCGGGTGGCCGACATAAGGTTAAAAGCCAGCCCCGCTCTATAGGAAACAAAACTGCTTCCTGACGACCTCGGTTATGTGTTGGAATACGCATTCGATTGACTAAAGCCGCACAGTGCGCCGTACAGGACCGCCCAGAGAACGATTCCCAGGAGAAACACAGAGTCCTACCTGTCTCGCACTTCTATTAGGAGGCTATTGGATGGGCGCTGACCCGTGAGTTAGGCCGAACCTAACACGTGGGTCATAATGGCCCAACTTCATGGGCCCATTAGCTTCCAAGACTGTGTTGACAACCACATCTGCACTGGACATGATCGCGATGCTCGTTCGTTAACGTGTCCGTGCCATGTTAGGACACGTCTCTTCAAAACTATGCGGCCTGAATGGCCTTTTAGGTCTTCATCCTGCAGCGTTTCACAGTTGAATATTGGGTTCTTCCTGTATCCTTGAGATTGAGCTTGGCTCGGCATCTTGTCACACCCATCCTCAGTCTGTTCAGACTACGCCGGGTGGTATACGGGAGATGAGGCCCCGGTGCTATCTCCTCCTTTCGCTACGTCCATGCCAAGTGAATCCCTCCATAGATAATTGACTGCCTTTGATCAGTTGTGAGCGGCTCATGAATGACTTGCGCGTTGATACAAAGGCTGACTTCTGAACATGAGGATACGGTATCACTGTTGGTTCATGATCATCGATTAAGCATCCAGACTCAACCACTGATTCACCTTTAATTCAAGTAATTTAGAATATGGAGAATTCGGCTGACCAGTCCAAGTGTAAAAGTCTGTCGTATCAGAATTCCATACGAAAGTTCATCCGGTTAAGCGGGATTTAATGGAGTGTAATCACAATCTTTAGCCACGAAGAAAGAACTACAACGAGATATTCGTATCACCTGACATAGTATCGCGTAGTATATCGCAACCAGTAAAAGAATCTTTCTTTTGCAAAAGAGAGCACTACGCAGCATGTATCAGGTAACGACCAGAACCTCATGCAAAGAATATTTCAGTAAGGCAAGGATAATGACTATGTATTCGGCGTTCATATACCAGTGTTTAATGTATGCTAGGCAGCACCTCGGAGAAACTGCAATTAATGCGGACATTCACTGGCACCATACCCGCGGTAGCTCCCTTTTATGCGTACCCCGAATACGACTGGCAAAAGTACAGAAAAGATACGTATAGCTTAGCATTAAATTCTATAATCTACCCCCTACCACTGTTAAACAGTTGGAGGACGTACATTAAAAAAAACATCAAGGAGATGCTGATAGGCTACCCTTTCTATGATCTGGCCGAGTTTGAGGGACATGACATTTTTAAAGGTTGTGCTCATTTAAATGACTTATAAAAGTAGAGCCTTATTGTCTGGTTATTTTGTTTGATGCAACATTTGTACTTTTAGTTTTTAAATGCATAGTGTAGCTTTAATTTGATTATTTGACATTTTACTGACAATTTGAATACTACCATGAATAATTTGACTACGTATCTTCTCGAATCATTGACTATTTAAAATATTAGGCGTCTACTTTGATTATTTATATTTATAGTTTGACAATCTAGTAATTAAATTCTTGACTACCTATGTATGTTCAGTAAAGAGTAGTAACGAGCCATACTACCTAACACAATTATTCCAAGTCCAAGAGCGGCTTTTAGCCGTCGATTGGACAAGACGAAAATGTAATGTAATGTAAAAATGTAATGTAATGTAACACACTCTTCGTCGCGCAGAATTCCACCAATCGTTCAATATTATTTTTGACGTGACAACGTCTTATAATTCGATGGAGCCGGCTGCACGCACGAAAAAACATGACTCATGCGGCGTTACCTCGCTCTGAGCCGTTCCATTTAAGGCTTGAAGTGCAAGCGAGGGCGCGGAACGAGCGACAAAGAGGCACAATCGGCCTCCGCGTTCGGCAGCGTTCGACATCTGTCTCTCTCCTACTTGAGTGAGCGATGCGTCCGCGTGGACAGCTGCTATACAATAATACATTTAAGTACATGTTTTCGTCAAGTATGAAGTGCAGTGAAAAAAAAAATGACATAATTGTATTTATGCGTACAAATAAATGTAACTTGATCAATTCAATTGTGATTTCCATTTACCTCCTTCTCTATATCCATACAAATTATCTATCAAACAAATAAAATTAAAATTTTCTTTTGAAAAATGCAACCATTCCATCAGTATTTTCTTATGACGTTGTCACGTTCAACTATCGTCAGTAAACCGACTTTACAGACAACCGTTTTTTTTTTGTAATTTCAGGTCTTCAACAAGCCTCTCATTCGTACACAGATCAATTCCTCGACGTGTTAGATCTTGCAGACACGAGTCCTGGGGATATTCTGCAAGCTCTGCAGGACTTAGATCTAGAAGAGATACACAGTGCGGCCAATGCAGTAAAATCCGTCAAGTCTAATCCTTTGGAGGAGTTTATATTTGTACCAACTATAGAGCTGCCGTTTAACAATGTAGAAGCTTTTATCACAAGACAACCCAGGTATAAAATGGTTCTTGGATATAATAGATGAAGCAGAGATGAACATCGGCGGTCATATGAGAATCTGAAGGCAGAATAGAGCCTTTATGGTGCCAATGCCGTTGAGAAAGCCAAATTGAGTGTTTAACCGCCCCACCTATACGAAAGTACGTGATATGTCCGCTATATTTTCGTCCGAACGCAACAAGCCGTATTACGCACGTTCGAAAACAAAACAAAAAAGATAATAAATAAAAAACCCGAAACCCACACAGCGCACGTGATACGTCAAATTGTTCCTACGATTCTAAATACAAAACAGGAAAATAAATCGGTTTATTTTTGTAAAAAATTGTCTGGTATATTGTAAGCAATTATTGTTATTAGAACATATAATGAAATAATAGTAAAAATACATGTTTAAAAACAAGCTTTTATTAAAATGCTCTGTCTCGAGCCAACACTGGAAGTGGAACTTAGAAAGCGCTATAAAAAATTAATGCTATACAGAATTTCGTGTTTGTGCTGTTGACCGTTGAGGAGTCACTTGGAAGCAACCCCTGGGTGCAGCAGCCAGGGCGGTGAAACTTTGAACAGGCTATCATAATTGAATACGTATACAAATTTTCGATTCTGTTGACCGTTGAGGATTCCCCTCGTTGGGAGCCAACCCTGGATGCGGAAGCCATGTCATGGTGAAATTTAGAACTTGATATCACAATTGAATGCGTATACAAAATTGTGTGTCTGTGCTGTAGACCGTGGATGAGTATCTTCGTCGGGAGCCGATCCTGGGTGTAGAATCAGGTCAACATAAAAATGAAGTGCACCATAAGAAGCAATGCATTTTTATGGTGAGCATGACCTGACTCTAGACCCGGGATCGGCTTCCGACGACTCAAACAATTTTGTATAGACATTCAATTATGATAGCTCATTCTAAATTTCACCATGACATGGCTGCTGCACCCGGGGTTGTCTCCCGACGAGGGGACTCCTCAACGGTCAACAGCACATAAACGAAATTTTTGAATAGCATTCAATTACGATAGTCTGTTCAAAGTTCCACAATGACATGGCTGCTGCATTCAGTGTTGGCTCTAGACAGAGCATTTAAATAAAAGCTTGTTTTAAAAAATATGTTTTTACTATTAACGTATTTATCGTTGTTCTGTCTATTATGTGGTTCATTGTTTTAAAGGTGTGAGGGACCACCCCTCACAAGACCCCAAATGTGAGGTGGTGGTGTCAACTTACGAGTTATCTCCGTATTTAAAGGCGGTTTTGATGAAGCAGAAGATATTTATTGATTGAATCGATTGAATATTGCCAGTTATAACGCTTGCCGAATTAACGAGTGCCCGGATTACTTTATCGAGACGCGAGGGTTGCGCGACGGAGGTTATGTAGGAAAGTGGATGAGGATTGTGCGTGTGCTCTTAGTATCTTGTACTGGGCACGGCTCGAGTCTGTGGGATTACAGACTGATGCTTCGAGACTCAGGGAAAATGAGGAAAGGAAACCAAGGAGCCGGATTCGTTGACCTAACTCGTGAGAGAGAGTGCCGAATATGCCGTCGCAACCTTGGGGGAAGGTGATCACTCGGGGAATGATAATTTGGTTGCTTTTTGGCCGATTTATATAGGCCGTGGAATGATGCAATTCGAAATATTCTGAGTAAAAGTATTGTTTCGTCGTGCTGATTCATAGCTGCACGAGTCAAAATAATAGCTGAATTGTGTCAGTGGATTTCACTGGAAATCGATGCATTTGTTGATCGTATGTAGTGGACTTAAGGTCCGTTACAAAGGATATTAAAAGATATTATCTTTTTTTCAGGGATTACTTACAGAGCGGTGAATATTCTCAAGTACCTGCCATAATTGGTTATGCATCATTTGAATATGCAATTTTCTACAATTACACTATATTTCAAGAATATTTCAACATGCCTGGCGTATTTGCTCCTTCTGCGTGGAATTTAAGTGACAATGAAACACTGCTGAATGAAGTATATGAGAGAGTCAAATATTTCTACTTTGGAGAAAGTGAATTCAATCCTAACGAAGATCGTGATGTTCTCATCAGCGCTATGAACTTGGGAGGAGATATTATGTTCGTACCTTGTAAGTGCATATCACAAGTAACTATAATACATATTTGTTGTTGTTGAATATTTTCTCTCGACAAAGGGGGAAACATGCTATCATGCTATGACCATATTTTAGGGCAATTTAGTGTCATTAGCTTTTTACTAAAACTTGTATATTTGTAAGCAACCAAGCAATCAAGCAAACTTGATTGTAATATTGGAGTCCTGTCCACCCTAGAACGGGCTAGTCCCAGTTGGGTGACAGAAACAAATAAGCAAAAGGTTAAAGTTTTGCCATTCGGTTCCTGTTATTTTTATAAGCTAATCAATGTTTCATAGTAATTAATTCTTAAATAAATAAATAAATAAATAAATGGATTTAATAGTGTATTAGCTGTTGCCTGATCCTTCGCTTTGCGTAAGCTTTCGAATCTATTTCTCAATTTAAGTTGTTAATTTGTTATTTCGGTAGCGAACGGTTTCGTGCAGCTTGGGCCACAAGATCCATTTTGATTCGGCTCCTATTCAAAAGCCTCCTCGTGCGGAAGGCTACTCCAGGTAAGATGCTCGCGTCTCAGGCCTCACGGCTGGTGGACCGGTTTCTCCTGGTGGGATTGCATCCCGGCGCTACTGGACAGTTTGCGCACCGTTCGGCGATGCCAATCGTTTGTGCACTCTGACTAATTGCTGAAAGAGTCTGGAGACTACATAAATATACTGTCTTCTAAGCGGCGGGGGTGGATGTTGACCTGCTGTCATGCCACTCTTGAAATGAGCTTGAGCCACCCGATCCCGTGTGACACTACGGGCAAAGGACGACCAGGTCCGCGATAAATTCAAATTGAATTACCGCTGTAATACAGCAGGTAGAGGCCGCGTACGCGACTTCGGACCTGTAACCAGTCGGAAGGACGGAGGTATCCTGAAGGTTAACTCTAGACGGAGATATCCTATTAAAACTGGTAGTTAGGGGGCGAGTCTGCCAGCTTGGTACCTTTCCCGGTGCCTCGCCGTAAGGCGTTGGCCTCTAACGGGCTTGTTGGCAGAGCTAGACGGTAGATTGTCTTGTCTTCAAGCATTTTACTAAAACTTGTAGATAATTGATTGTAATATTAGAGTCCTGTCCACCCTAGAACGGGCTAGTCCCAGTTGGGTGACAGAATCAAATAAGCAAAAGGTTAAGGTTTCGCCATTCGGTTCCTGTTATTTTTGTAAGCAAATCAATGTTTTATAGTAATTAATTCTTAAATAAATAAATAAATAAAATTCATAATTATTTTGCATTCATAACTTTCTCGTGTTTCCAGGTATTGGCGAAACTGCCAAGATTTTGGCTCAACGCTCAGACAACGCGCCAACGTACTACTACCGTATGTCCTACAGAGGTCAGAAGTTAGGATTTCAGATTACTTCAGAGTTAGGACTTCAAGGGGCGGACCACGTGGACGATCTAAACTATTTATCGGCTGTGTCGCGCGATGACGTCACGGACGGGGAATCCGATGGCTGGGTGCGAAATAGACTCGCTAAGCTCTTCTCCAATTTCGTGAAGCAAGGGTGAGACACATTTTGGCAATACGGGCAAAAACGCCCAGGTCCGCGATAAATTCAAATTGAATTACCGCTGTAATTACAACAGGTGGAGGCCGCGTAAGCGACTTTGGACCCATAACCAGTCGGGAGGATGGGGATAACCTGAAGTTTAATTCCAGACGGAGATATCCTACCAAAAGAGGTACTTAAAGGGCGAGGCTGCACATGCCCGCTGACTACCTTTCCCGGTGCCTCGCCGTAGGGCGTTGGCCTCTAACGGGCTTGTTGGCGGAGCTGGACGGTATTTGTCTTGTCTCTAAGTCTTCTACGCTCATCCCACGGCTGAAAGAATAATCACATATCATTATACCAGCCTGGGGTGAAGAGTTCGCCTGCTGTAGTCGACAGCGCTCTACTGTCACCCGTGAGGTGAAATATTTTGACTAGGTACCATATATGTTTGTAAAATACCGTGAGATCAAAAAAGACATACCGTGAGATAAACAAACTAAATCATTATGGAGTCGGGCGAGACTGCTTAAAATGGTTTGATTCATATTTAAAAAATAGGACGCAAATCGTGGAAATTACACACTGTCAAAATCAAAACATTACAAAACACTGTTCGATCCCTTTAACTAATAAACTTGGAGTCCCGCAGGGTTCCATTTTGGGCCCTATTCTATTTTTAGTATATGTAAATGATTTACCAATGTATTTCAACGATATAAATGTAACGATGTTTGCCGACGACACTAGTTTAATTGTTGCCGGTAAAGATATGGAAGAATTATTGATTAACGTTAAAATTAATCTATTCAAACTTAATAGTTGGTTTGAGAGCGACAACCTCACACTAAATGCGTCTAAAAGTAACTTCATACATTTTACAAATCATCGAAATCGGAATAAAGGTTCGCCAATAATACTTTTAATAAATAACACTGCCATTCCTCAAACTCCTTGTACTAGATTTTTAGGTGTTCATGTCGACGAACTTTTAAAATGGAACGTTCACTGTGAAAACCTCGAAAGTAGGTTAAGTCGGGCATGTTATGCTTTAAGTATTGTAAGAAGGTCGTTGGATGAATTGCAAACAAGAAATGTTTATTTCAGCTATATTGAAGATATCCTAAGTTATGCCATTACGATCTGGGGAAATTGTTATGCTTGTCATAGGGAACCCATATTTATACTCCAAAAGAGAGCAGTGCGAATAATTGCAAAGATGAAAAGGGAAGAGTCGTGTCGATCCATTTTTAAAAGGCTAAGAATCCTCACCTTAACCTCACTCTATCTCTTTAAGTTACTGACTGAGTTTTTTAAAAATAAAGAAACACATTATAAAAAGTTTTCAGATACACATACTAAAAATACGAGAAATAAATTAAACATTTTTATACCATGTATTAAACTAAATACAGCAAGGCAAGACACAAAATACTCCGGGCCATATTACTTTAACAGGCTACCGGAAAGTTTAAAAACAATTCAAGTGGAAAGCTTATTCAAAAAGTTACTTAAAGAATTCTTATTAGACAAAGCTTTTTACTCGATCGATGAGTTTGTTAATTTTAAATAATTTTTCAAATTTTTGGCCATTTTTTTGACAATTTTAAGTAGCATTTTTTAATTATTCTGACTTTTTCTGATTTTAACTTCTTGATTATATGAATTTGTGGTTTTAGTAAATAAATCTTAAAAATGATTTTGATGCCCCAAAAGCAATAAAGAAGTAACTGTATGTATTTGGTGATAAATGTAAATATTGTAAAAACGGACTAATAGACTGTAAATGTACCTAAATATTAAGTTTCTACAATCTGTTAAGATTTTTTTTTGAAATAAATTGAAATTGAATTGAATTGAAATATTAATTAGACAACTACTAATTAGAATAAGAGGGATGAGGTTAATAACCTGTACTCAACAGTAAGTTTGTTTGTTGGTTTGTTTGAACAACTTTATTGCATACATACACAATAGAGTACAACATGGTGGGCCTATTGCCAAGTAGGGACACGATTTTTTTTCCGATACTTTTTGGTATCGAGTACTTTTGTTTCGATACCGATACTTTTTAAATCGATACTTTTACTAAATGAGTACTTTATGGCAAGTATCGTATCGAATATATTTTATGAATGTTTTTTTTTTAACTAAGCTTTATAACACATGTTGATGCCTGCCGGTTTAAAAATAACAAGATGTTTTATTTCATTCATTCACTATGGTTGAAAATAAACTTCATTTTGCTTTGCGTTGGGGTTCGGGTCTGCGGTCTTGCATCTTTGCGTTGAGGTTCATTCACTCAACTTAACTCTCGCCAGTGTTGCCAATTTATCGACTTTGTTGTTAGACTAAGCGACATTTTGACACTAACGACGACTTTTTGTTTTAATTTAGCGACAAACAAGCGAATCAGGTCATGCTTATCATAAAAAAATGCCCTGTCATCGAAACTGAACCAACGTGTAAAATTTCAAACTTATAGGATAAGAGGAAGTGGTTCTAATTCTGCTTGTAAGATTTGACCTAAACAGACATTGCAAACATTGACAAACATTGACAAACATTGACACATACTGACAAACATTGCAAGGTTAAGCTTGTGAAAAGGTCGATATGTGATCAAACTTCTTTAGGGAATAAACAAATTGAATACATGCGCTTTGAATACGTTACAGTTTATTGAGTAGCTCCTCGTCTATATAAGCCACATCAGATAGTAAATCATTGTTGCAATGTTCAAGTTCAATGACTATGCTAAATTTCACGTCAGATGTCTTTAAAACTGGCCGAGATAATCGACGGTGAAATAATAATAGTTAGTTAGTTAGTTATACTGGGCGTTCCTCCGCAAGTCGACATCCAGTGTGCCTATTTTGCGTGTAACGGGGGTAGCGCTATTCCACCCACCCCAGCTCCTCGACGAAAGCCAGCAGGGCTTTCAGGTTTCCTGCCGCCTCGCGCAGGGTGCCTGGGGTCCCAAGGTGTTTTGTCCTGTATACTTCTACCTGTTTAGAATCTAGCAGAATGTGTTTTGTGGTTTCTTCCGCCTCCATGCATGCTCTGCACATAGGGCTATTCGTTCCGCCCATTTTGAAGAGGTGTTTGTTTAGTGTGTTGTGTCCTGTTATCAGTCCCACTAGTTTGCGTAGTTGGGGCCTTTTTGTCCTTAAAAGTGTTTTGATAAGTTTGTGGTTGTATTCCATTACTATTTCTTTGGTTTGTCTGCAGGTGTCTATCTCTTTCCAGTGTGTTTGATGTAGTTGTTTGAAGTGGTTGTCAAGTTGGTTGTTTATGTGGTGAAATAATAATAATAATCATAGTAATAAAACGCTTAATTCGTATGAAAAGGCGAACTTATTGCCTGCAGGCAATATTTTACAGCTAAACTACTTTTTTGGTTGCATTCAATATTTTAGAGCTAATAATATTTTACATCTAACCTAACAGCATTATTTGCGAGTAGACGCTACATAATATTTTATTTTTATTATTAAGCTATTGCATAGCTTTTATCGCGGGCCTAGCCCAGCGCGGCGACCGAATGAAGAAATTTCTTAACGAAAATTAATGATTTTAAACTGATAATTACGTCTAAACGAGTACTGCTTACGATTCGAAAAAAATATATGTTAAACAAGAACATTTTCCTAATATTCTTAGCCTTGAATATTTTATATTTTGTTTATATTACATAGTGTAATTAATTTGTGAAATTAGGTCTAACCGAACACAAAAACTACTACTACGCAAATACTATCTGGCGTATTATTATGAAACCTGCACCATTTTAAAGATAATTTAATTATATATCTTTTTATCTACGATTTTTTTCGAATATTCAAAGAATAAAAGAATAATATCCGGTTTTGTTGCTTTATTGAATAACATTCGTGCGCGGCGCTCTATCGGAATTATTCCGAATCATTTGATTCCGCAGCCCCATATGATTCGGAATAATTTCAACGTTTTCCGATAGAGTGCAGTTATCTGATATCAGAAAAAATAAAATAAATAATTATAATTGCATAAGTTGTTAAAAATGCTATGCAATAGCTTTACCGTGGCAGTCCCCGAGTGCCACACGTATTTTTTATTATATATTTAACTGGCAGGCAGCTCAAGCTGATGCGCCTGAGTCCGTGCTTGAATTGCAGTTTTTGTGGAATAAGTCCAGTTTATTTTAAAAGTCATTGACTTTTTTAGCACTGACCGCTCCACTAGGGAGAGCATTCCATTCGTTTACCACTATACTGCTGAGGAAATGATTCACGCTGGAGTTTCAGATGATGCCCACGCAGATGTGTGTTGGTGTTCATGGTGTAGATTACTGTAGATAGTCTGCAACCCAGGAACGTCATACGATGCAGTCAAGATCTTATATGTCACGATTAAGTCACCCCGTGCCCTGCGTTGCTCCAGAGTGGTCAAACCGAGAGCCGACAATCTTTTCTCGTAGGTATGTTAGATTACTTAAAAGGCAATTTACCTAAATAAAGAAGACATATTTTGAAGAAAACAACCTATATAAAGAGACAAATACTCTCATCTATTTGTGGCCACAGAATGTGACACACCAGAATAATCTAACACCCATTAGGACGCTAAGATTTAAAAAGAGGAGAATGTAAAGAATGTTTTCTGAGCCTGTTTTCAAAACGTGTTATGCTTGACGCGTTTCTAACAATTATCGGCAAATCATTCCAAAGACGGGCTCCGTACGCGGTTAAAGAGAATGAGAAGAAGTCAGTTCTGTGACTAGGTATAGAGAGTAGCAGGTTATCTTTTAATCTCAGACGGCGAAATACACAGACAGACAGGAAAGTCTCTCTTGGCAACCTCACAACTCTATATTTTATTTTCAGAAACCCTACTCCTGGTCCAGAGTCTCACCTGCTTCCGATCACCTGGAGTCCGATCACAGAGAAAAAGGCCAATTACTTATCGATTAGCGGGGAATTAGTGACCAGCACTAACCCTGATGCCGGGAGGATACAATTTTGGAGAAATCTTCGGAACGATGTATTGGGATACTGAAATATTGATGTTTATAAATAAAAATTTGGTTCTTAGAAATTGTATTTTATTTTGTTGTCTTGATGCTGTTGTAGTACTTTAGATACAGCAAAAAAATTTCACATTTCGATTGGAATATGCCACTTTCTGTGGTAATAGTATAAACGCTATGTTCGACAGCGCTATGCTCGACATGTTCGTTCGCTATGTTCGACAGCATCAGACCTGGATATTTTTACTGCGATCCCACATCTCTTCAATGTATGGGCATTGCACACGGAGCAGCTCCGTGTGCAATGCCCATACAATGCCAAAATTCGATTTGAAATTCGAATATATCCACTCTTTAAAAGGACGATATACCATTGCTATGCTCGCTATCAGCCAGCCATTAAATGAAAATAAAATGCGATAAAGGGATCCCATTAAACCTACATTGTACCGTCGAAAGTGGTGCTCATCCGAAAATACATCTCGTTTAAACAATAAGCATTTCCCAGTCCAGTCCGGGAAAACCTTCCAGCTATGTAAGTGGCTTTTATTATTTTTATTTTTTCATCAAAGTGTCATCCTTTAAACGAATTCTTAAAAAAAGAAATTTTACAACAAACCAATCAAATATTAACAATATTATACAATTTTATCTTTTGTTTTGAACTCTTGTAAATATCATATAGCCTTAAGTATAAACTTCTCGACCAGAAATTACGATTTATATCTTATTTAATGGCAACGAGCAAATGAAGTACATATTTTATTTTTATTTTCATTTAATGGCTGGCTGATAGCGAGCATAGCAATGGTATATCGTCCTTTTAAAGAGTGGATATATTCGAATTTCAAATCGAATTTTCGGTATGTCATTCCGCATTTAAGAGACGATTCATTGTGATTTTTTTCATTGTTTTTGCTTTAATTTGTCTTTAATAAAGACATTTTATTTTGGTTTGCAAAAGGATACGCTTTGTTTTTGAGATGTGGATGAGGGGCGATCGTTCGCTAGCGATAAAGGGATCCCATTAAACCTACATTGTACCGTCGAAAGTGGTGCTCATCCGAAAATACATCTCGTTTAAACAATAAGCATTTCCCAGTCCAGTCCGGGAAAACCTTCCAGCTATGTAAGTGGCTTTTATTATTTTTATTTTTTCATCAAAGTGTCATCCTTTAAACGAATTCTTAAAAAAAGAAATTTTACAACAAACCAATCAAATATATATATATATATATATATATATATATATATATATATATATATATATATATATATATATATATATATATATATATATATATATATATATATATATATATATATATATATATATATATATATATATATATATATATATATATATATATATATATATATATATATATATATATATATATTTTGATATTTTAAGGGTGTAAATTTTTTTTAAAATTATTTTCAATAATATATAAAATTAGATTCATGAAAAGTTACTTATCTGGGGTCCTGGTGGACCAGAAACATTTTACCGATAGTTAATGTCCTCTTTAAATACTTAGGGCAGCAGCACCTGTTTCCGCAATTGATAACTTATGATGTTCTTAGTTATTGCTCACTGCAGCCGAATTATTGTATGCCCTTGGATGTAATAAGTATAGGAGGATGGTTTCTGTAACAGAAATGGATGTTAGTAACTTATTTTAGAAGAAATTATGTGACTGAGAATATTTCGACACTAGTCGTATTCATCTCTATGACATTTCTGATAGAACAATTTTTTCAAAATTTAAATTAAAAAAAAACTGAACATAGAGAAATGGGTTAATAATATTTTGCAATATCGTTATAAATACACTATAACCGACCTTGAAAAACATTATTATTAATGATTTTTAAATGAAAAATATTAATAAGCTTTTAATGAATATGTCTGAACAAATATAATTACTGTATTAATTTTGCCTATTCAGACCGGGACCCTTGCAAGCGCCTAAAATATTTATAAAAGCCAACTCCCAAGATTTAACGTCTCTTTCTTTAGCGTTATCGCCAAGGCACTTAATAATTTTTACTTTAAAACAATTATCAAAAGTTAAATTGTGTGCCTTAGCATGCAATGCTATTGGAAGTTGACTTTCATTGCCTACGCTGGCCCTGTGATTATTTAACCTAATGCTAAGAGGTGTAGTTGTTTCACCAATATAAAATGCATTGCAGGTCTGGCAAAGTAATTGATATACAATATTTTTTGAAATGCAACTACTATTAAAAGGAACTGTTGGGAGTGTTTCTCTGTAACTGTTGGGAGTGTTTGGACTAGTAAAATAAATGCTTCGATCTAATAAAGGACATGTTTTACAACGTGATCGACCACAAGGCTGTAGCCCCAAATTTTTGTTATTTCTAAGATAATTTCGATTATTTTTATTAAGTATTGATTTTAAATTAGGTTTTCGAAATGATAAAATTGGTGGTATATCTAATAAACCTTTGGTTGATGGGTCGTTAGCTATAATAGGGAATAAATCTGCTAAAATAGGTCGCAGTTTCTCAGTGCCAGGAAAATAAGTAGTACTCAGAAAGATTTTATTTTGATTTAAATTTCATACCAATTTAGGTTTAGGTGAAAATTTTGTTTCGGAATTTATTATATTTTTATCTAACAAAGAGGCAGGATAATTTCTTTCTATTAGTGATTTTTTAAGATTAGAAAGGTACTTATCTAAATTTTCTTTATTATTAATTAAACGGTGTCCGCGAATGGACATTGAATATGGAATTGACTTTTTGGTCTGAATAGGCAAAATTAATACAGTAATTATATTTGTTCAGACATATTCATTAAAAGCTTATTAATATTTTTCATTTAAAAATCATTAATAATAATGTTTTTCAAGGTCGGTTATAGTGTATTTATAACGATATTGCAAAATATTATTAACCCATTTCTCTATGTTCAGTTTTTTTTAAATTTAAATTTTGAAAAAATTGTTCTATCAGAAATGTCATAGAGATGAATACGACTAGTGTCGAAATATTCTCAGTCATATAAGTTCTTCTAAAATAAGTTACTAACATCCATTTCTGTTACAGAAACCATCCTCCTATACTTATTACATCCAAGGGCATACAATAATTCGGCTGCAGTGAGCAATAACTAAGAACATCATAAGTTATCAATTGCGGAAACAGGTGCTGCTGCCCTAAGTATTTAAAGAGGACATTAACTATCGGTAAAATGTTTCTGGTCCACCAGGACCCCAGATAAGTAACTTTTCATGAATCTAATTTTATATATTATTATATATATATATATATATATATATAATAATATATAAAACTATATATATTCTTGACGACCTAAATAATTTTGGCCCTTTGAATTTCACTCATACCATTTCTAAATCACAAATTACTTTCTTAGATGTTGATTTAACAATTTCCGAAGGTAAAATTAAAACCGCGATTCATATAAAACCTACAAATAAAGAACAGTATTTACACTTTGATAGCTGTCATCCATTTCACACCAAGAGATCCATTCCCTATTCAATGTCCATTCGCGGACACCGTTTAGTTAACAACAAAGAAAATTTAGATAAATATCTCAATAATCTAAAGCAATCTCTTCTTGAAAGAAAATACCCTGCTCCTCTATTGGATAAACATATTCTAAACTCTGAAGTAAAATATATACCAAAACCTAAAATTACTTCAAATAAAAATAATAATAATAATAAAATCTTTCTTAGCACCACTTATTTTCCTGGTGCTGAGAAACTGCGAGATATATTATCTGATTTATTCCCCATCATTTCTAATGATGCATCCACTAAGGATCTCTTAGATTCACCGCCAATTTTATCTTTCCGCAGACCACCTAATATTAGATCAATATTAAACAAAACAAAAAATAATCAAAATTTCTCTATTGGTAATAATACTTATGGTCTTCAACCTTGTGGTCGTCCACGTTGTAAAACTTGTCCTCTGTTAGATCTAAGTCCTTTTTTTACCAGTCCAAATACTACTAATAGTTACAGGGTTCCCTTTCATTGCAGTTGTATTTCAAAAAATATAGTATATCAACTTCTGTGCAGGACTTGTGATGCCTTTTATATCGGTGAAACAACAACACCACTTAATATTAGACTAAATAATCATAGGGCTAGTGTAGGAAATGAAAGCCAACTCCCAATATCTTTGCATGCCAGGGCACATAATTTATCTTTTGATCAATGTTTTAAAGTTAAAATAATAAAATGCCTTGGTGATAATGCACAAGAAAGGGACGTCAAATCTTGGGAATTGGCTTATATTTATATTTTAGGCGCTTGCAAAGGTTCCGGTCTCAATAGGCAAAATTAATAAGGTTTATCATATTATCATAATCATCAAATGCTTTTTATTTTAATTTTTATCATTCATTTTAAAATAACGTTTTGCACGGTTGGTTTCGGTACCTTAACTAAATCGTGTAAAATATTATTAATCCATTTCTTTTTGTTCGATTCCTTGAATTTAAATTTTCAACGAATTGTTCGATTTCAGAAATGTCACATATCTTGACGACGGCTGAGCCGAAATATTGATATACATTTTATAACAATCATTAATATTTAAGAAACACTAATCGCCTATTATTTTCCAGCATTCATTCTCGTCTCGCATTGTTGTGTGCCGCTGTGAAAGACTGCCATTTTGATCGGGTTCTAGTGCCACAGCAGGAAGCACCAGCAAACACTGAGTGAGGAGAAGAAGAAGGCGTGGAGTCACTCCTGGTCACCACAGACCAGATAAGTGCCCTTTCATTATTTTATCATTTCATTTATTTATTTAGTGATAAACATAATTTCAATTTGAAAAAATAATAATTTACACATTTACAATCAAATATTAATATATATATATATATATATATATATATATATATATATATATATATATATATATATATATATATATATATATATATATATATATATATATATATATATATATATATATATATATATATATATATATATATATATATATATGGATAAATACATAAACCACAAATTTCATTAAAACGCTGTAATAAAGCTAATTATAAATACAATAGTTCACTATCTGTAATGGCAGATGTGTTTTTAATTCTTTTTAATATATTTACTTGTATTCAATAGCCATTTTAATCGTTGACATTCCTATTTTAATTCCACGATATTTATTTAGAATTTATATTATAATATACATTCATTAAAATAAATAATAATAAAAATAATAAATACTTTACTTGCACTTAAAAAATAAAATACAAAAAGGCGATATTATTGTCAATTGGAAATATCTTGCAAATAGAAAACCTAATCATTGGAACAAGCCCGCGTAATGAAAATAAAGCTTATTAAACAAACTATATGTTTATACTTTTATATTTAAAACCAGGAATATCAGAGAAAAGGAGAAGAAACAAGAGCTCTGAAGCACCCCGTTCAAAATTCTCGCGGCAAACTTTGGTTTTGTCCTTTTTTGAAATCCCCGTACAAATTTTTTATTTTCATGCTGATATATATACGTACCTAGAGCAGCCAAAATCTGTACATTTATATTAACAAAATAAAGATATTTCATACGCATTTTGATCGCTTATATTCTGTGATAAATGCCTTCAGAATCGAAGAACATCTTTGGCTATCCACGGAAAAACACTATTTCCTCATCAACCTACATACAAAGACTAATGCTTCGCCTACAAATCTTTCAGGAATCCAACTCCTGGTCCAGAATCTCAGCTGCTTCCGATCATATGGGATCCGGTGACTGCTGACGAGGTCAACTACCTGGAGATCAACGGCGAATTGGTGACCAGCAAGGATCCTAACGGCGAAAGAATGCGATTTTGGAGCAATCTTCGAAATGAATTATTGGGATTTTGAAAAATGCACCCACTGAAACCTAAAGTTTAAATTTTTGAAAATTTATTTTAATTTCGGATCTATTGTCTTTGGGGGATGGGTTGGTAGGGGGGTGGTTAGGGGTTAGAGATTTGACGCGCGGGGGGCAGGGAGGGATTGTCTGCTTACCTGGAAAGTCTTGGGATGACACAGCTGTTGTTTTTCTATAGTATAGTTACAAAATAATTATCATTCTCATTAACATATTATCACAACGTTTTAATCAAAAGTTAGGTGTTTTTACTTTTATCGCGTTCCTATATCAATTAGACGATAAACCATGATAACAAACGTCTAAAACTACTTCTACATACAGTTGATCGAAAAACATACCATTCTTGTGAAATAGGTGGATGATTAAGATTGTTGAAAAATGGTTTTAAAATTCCCGAAATTTTCGAGAGTTCAAGTGATAACCCTTTTGCTGTCTATAGTTGTGATAGGAGTTACCGTGGGAATTAGTAAGTACACTTTCATCACTTGATTCCGGCTATTTACAGTTTCGCCAATTTACGTAAGCACTCAAGGACTCTAAGTCAAAATTAAAAAAAACTAAATTAAAATATTTTTTCTACTTTAATACATTTAGATATTCTCAAAAACACAAATTTTAAGGAAAGTCAATTTAAAATCGTAGTTGTTTTAAATTTCGTGCTGAGAACGATTGCAAAGTTAGTGACTTGACAATAACGGTGGCAGCAGGCCGAAACGTCGGGTGTTACAAACCTCAAGCGGTAAACCCGTTTCATCTTGTTTATAGTGCAAACATTGCTTTAGCGGTAAGTCTAAAATTTCCTGAGGATATTTGTTGATACATTGTCCCATAAAAGAAGTTCATCAAAGTACGGTAATGGCATTTCTTGGCAATCAAGTAATTAGATAAATATCTACTATGTAGTATTAAAATTGTTAAAAGTAGTAAATAGTATAATAAGAAAGGTTAGATAAACATTAGATATATGTAAGTATAATCGTTTAATATTACGCTCTAACGTATTTCTCTGTCTCGTTTGCTATAGTGTAGAATAATAATCTATATATTAGAATAATAATGATAGTAATAGTAATGGAGTAGAGTAATAAACATATTATTAACAGTAGAATTATAATAATAGTCTATAGTAGAATAATAATTAATGATTTGGAATCATCTGTAAGGTTAATTCTGTTTTGGGAAATAAATAAATAAATAAATATAAATATATTTTTCAATCGGAACTTGAGAGCTGAAAGCTTATTTCTATTAATAACGAATCGTCAGTCACAGAATAGTCAAATTGGAAATATAACAAACATAAAATTACAACAAAAATGAGGTGCAACAGAAATAGCCAAGTTAATTTGCTATATATTAATATATTAGCTATATTACGCTTTAGTCAATAGTATACTATCATATGGGATCCTTGGATGGGGTGGCGCGTCACTTTCAGCTCTAGATCCTTTGATTAAGGCTCAAAAGTCAATGATTAGGGTAATCAATAAAAAACCTTTTAGGTTCTCCAGCGACCACTTATTTAAAGAGTTCCGAGTCCTAGACATACGCCAATTATATGTGAAAGTATCGACAATATTTTATTACACCCACACAGAGCGGCATATGATTAAATCTCACACTATCAGAACACGCGCAGTTACAGCCATGCAACATGATGTTCCCCTTAAGAAAACTAAATTCGCCCAACGACATTTATCTTTTCTAGCTGTCTGACTACACAATGGAATACATTCGGAATTAAAAGTGAAGTTAGATACCATACGAGGAAGAAAAATTATGACGGAATGGTTGATTGAGCTAGGAAGGAACGAAACGGAGAAATTAGTTAATTATAGTGCTGTATAAGAATACCTAACTACATAAATTTACTACTTGTATATATGTACATGTATAGATTATATGTATAAATGTATATATGTATATATGTGTATGTATATGTGTAGATTTACATGTATATATGTGTATGTGTATATATGATTATTTAATATTATTATGTATATTATGTTACTAAATTATAAGTATATGTAAAATTTGTGTAAATATAGAGCTACCACGTAAATTATGAAGTAATAATGAAGTAATAATAATTCACATAATAATGAAGCAATGCTACATTATGTTACAATTACCAACTAAAAAAAAAAGGAAAAAAGAATACATAAAAGTCTACCTTAGTACGGGCATTACTCCAGCAAGGTAGATTTTAATCTTATTAATCTAGTATTTTAAATGTGTGTGAAATATTAATAAATAAATAAATAAATAAATAAATATTAATTTAAAACGTGTTTTCCCTGTAACCGCCATATTGAGAAAACGGCCAAGTGTAAACAATTTGGTTGAGGTGTCTAAAAAATCTCTCCGTCTGTAGATGTGTCAAGAAAAAACGAAAATGAAGAAAAGTCAATATAATAGTTTTTTTTTTTGCGAATTTTTGTACTGGCAATAGGTGGCCTTCTAACGGACGGTAGATAAACGGGATGATAGCGCCATCTGCTGGATTAGAGCGTGACCTTTTTGTACCGTCAGTGACCCCTCTAAAGGGCTCCCTAGACGATCAAGCATGCTTGTCAAGCATTGCGTCCGGGCTGGGAGGGGATCGTCAACCGCAGGAAATATGCAAATATTTTTTTGTAATATTTACCAAAAATTTCTAATTTTGTAGTTTATACCAGGGAGTCACGTTAATTAGACGTAATTGATTGATGAATGATTGACTCCCTGGTATACAACTACACAATTAGGCATTTTTGGTAAATATTAAAAAAAAATATTTGCATATTTCCTGCGGTTGACGATCTCCTCCCAGCCCGGGACGCGATGCTTGACAAGCATGCTTGATCGTCTAGGGAGCCCTTAACGGACGATTGCTAAACTGCATTGACATCGTGTCAGAAAGTTGTGTAATGCTGGGCAATATTTAAACAAGCATGTGATATTGAACTGTTAGACCTTCACCATCGATTTTAATGGCTCATAATCCGAAAAAGCTTAAACCTCTCAGGAAAAGTCTTACTGGGAGGCGAGAAAGAGCCAGTCAACTCCAAAATACAACTGTAACAAAGCTCGATGAAGAATACTCGCAACGAGAAAGGCAAAAAAATATACTTTACGACCAAACAAAGAGGCGCAGAACATTCAGCCCTCAAACTTTAACTTCAAGGCAGCCAACTGAAATGGAACTCATGCTTGCCAACTTGAAAATAACTGAAAACGCTGAATTAGCGCGAATCTTTTTGTTTACTTTCTGTCACATGTCGTATCACGTCCGCGTCGTTCTTCGATTGTTCCTGTCCGTTTTTTCCAAGACCCCGGTGATATTCCTGATCGTAAATTAAATGAGCAAGGCACCGCAATGTAATCGAATTAATCCAAATAAATATTATTTGTACATAATAATAAGTATATTTCCGTATATTTTTTAAACATTACGGTCAATAAAGTGACCGTCGAATTTGATGGATCTCAGCTAGTATAATTCAAGTCGGATTATCAAAATAATTGGATTTAGTATTGTAATCAGAAGGTTGCGTGTTGAAATCAAGTCGGGGTCACCAGTGTGAGGGACCACTCCTCACTAGACTCCAAATTGTTCGGTGTGAGGTGGTGGTATCAACTTACGAGTTATCTCCGTATTGAAAGGCGGTTTTAAATGAAGTAGAAGGTATTTATTGATTGAAAGTTTGGTATTGCCAGTTATAACGCTTCCCGAACAGTTTACGTTGTCGCGAGGGTATTGTTGCGCGACTGAGGTTACGAGGATATATGGATGAGGATTGTATGTGTGCTCCTAGTATCTTGTACTGGGCACGGCTCGAGTCTGTGGGATTTCAGACTGATGCTTCGTGACTGGGGAAGATAAGGAAAGGAAACCAAGGAGCCGGACCCGTTGACCTAACTCGTGGGAGAGAGTGCCGGGTATGCCGTCACAGCCTTGGAGGAAGGTGATCACTCGGAAAATTATACTTTGATTGCTTTTTCGCCGGTTTATATAGGCCGGGAAATGATGCAATCCTAAATATTCCGAGTAAAAGTATTGTTTCATCATGCTGATTCATCGCTGCACTGGTTAAAATAATAGCTGAATTGTGTCAGTGTATTTCACTGGAAATCGATGCATTTGTTGATCATATGTAATGGTACTTAAGGGCCATTACAGTCAATAGCTGAAAAAATGTTGTAATAAAAATAATCCTGGAAGATTTTAAAAAATTATAGTGACAAGTCGTTACTAGAATAAATTCTTATATGAGGTCTTATATAAGCTTCTCCTTAAATTAAAGGTCCCCAAGGCCCCTGACACACAATGGAATCTTACTGTAAAACCGGGTGGATTGATACAGGAAACTATTTCTAACCATACTAAGCCGTGCCTTGTAAAACTACAAGTCTTGTTTGTTTCGCTTGTTATGCGATCGAAAATCCGAATTTGTTGAAGCTGTACTGATATTTTTTCTTGCAATATATTGTCAAGATACCAGATGCGTTGAATACGGCCTGCAAAATTTTTGCGATGATATCTATACTAATCTATACTAATATTATAGAGAAGTAATGTTTGTAAGTTTGTAAGTTTGTATGTAGGGGGTAACCTCCGAAACAACTTATCCGATATCAACAATTCTTTAACTAATGGAAAGCCTCATTATCGACGAGTGCTATACGCTATATATGTATAGCTATAAATATTGGTTTTCAATACGATATCACGATATATGTAAATCAAGTCGGGGAAAATGAGCTGGTGGGTTGATTTATCGGCGGGCGCTGACGAAACGGTTTGACATATTATGTGAAAACAATATATGTAATATCGCCCTCAAAGATGACAGCAAAAATCCAACTTCTATATTTAAGCTACAATAACTGCTTTGATGTCGCAAAAAAAAATAAGAAAAATAATTAGGCAGTGTTTGTCAAAGACATCAGCAATAAAATAAGAATCACTATCAAGATAAATTAATCTATTATCACGGTTGTTAATTAGAGATAAAATTAGCCATCTTCTGTAAGTTTTTAGGTGTTATATTTATAGGGATATCTTGAAATTAGTGACGCGTGCAAGCACCTCGAAATACCTAGCGCGTGTGGCGAGGAAGAAGACGCGTACGTCTACGAGATAAGTAGCGGATCTGAGGGGGGCGTCTTGCACTATATATCTAAAGATAGCATACAGGCAAATATATGCCACCCAATTTTTTTTTTTAATGACAAGCGTGGCACTGCTTAATTAAGTAGTGCTCTTCTCATATGGTTAAATTCAACGATCATTTCATACAAATGAGTTGACAAATGGAGTTTCTATACCTAAATGGATACCTAAAAACATAGTTTTTTACTAGGCATGGTGGACTATAATTCCCTTAAATTGCATGGAGAAATGCTCACCATGACCTACGTTTTTAAGCTGGTCCGGGGCAAAGTTGATAATCCTAGCATGCTAGCGAAGGTCTGTCTCTTTGTTACGGATAACTATAATCGAACTCGGTCAAATACTCTATTTGCGAAACAACTTAAGTCGATGGAGTCTTCTTACGCGTGCCTTGCGACACATAAATGCGCTATATTTCTCAAGGTATTCGCATTGCCCCTCTTCAAGTTATGGGCATTGCACTACCTGTTTATGCTAGAATAAGTTCGATTGTTTTTTTTAATGAATTCTGTTACTCTTACTAATTTTAATGCTTCAGCTTATTTATATGCATATTATTATTTATTATTTATTCCGTAGCCGGCGATTAGGGAGGTGGTCGCCTTCGCAGCCAATACGCTGCTGTCGGTGCCGCTGGATCTCGTACTCCATTCACGATTCGCTTCCATTCTTGACGATTTTTTGCCACGTCTCGGACATCTTTAACCGATAATCGTTGATTTTTAAGGTCGTCTTTGATGTTATTTAGCCAGGTTTTCTTCGGTGACGATCGCTGAATTCTCCATTCTGTCGGACCGTCTCGCCAAAGAAGTTTACGTGGCAAGCGATTATCGTTCATTCGGCAAACATTGCCGAACCATCGTAGTCGACGTTTTTGTACTTCTTCTTCGATCGTTGTTACTGGATCGCATCTTTCTCTAATGGTCTCGTTTAGAATTCGGATTATTATTAAAATATGCATATTATTTATTCATATTATTTATATGCATATTTAATGCATTTATTCCGTACATGTATATTACATTTCAACGAATTGGTGTGTACTGTAATGTTGATTCGGTAAATAAATAAATAAATAATATTGTCATCATTTTGTCATTTTCACCGAAGCGGTTGTGAATGACGATATCTTGGGATGGCCGAAGTGAGAAATTAATTGAGTTTGATTTTGAGGCATTAAGGGATAGTCGTTTTACGTGTAATCAAGAATCCAACTTCTTTACTATCACTTAGCATGAATAAAATTTCTAAGTTCGCGTCGCTGAAAGTTAGATAAGTATCATAAAGAAGTATGATATCACGCATTACAATATGTCATTTATATACACAAGGAAAAAAATAGACCCAGGATAGAGCCTTGTGGAACTCCTTGTGATTTACTTGCTGAACCTGTTTGGCTCGTGGCGGCTTAATAAAATCCTATTATTTTCAGTTGTATATTTTGGAGTGAGAGATAACGGATCAGATGAAGGCACTACAACTACATCTGAAGCTCCGGTAGTCACTGATCCGTCTGAAGTCACCGAAGATCCTATCGAACCTCCTGAGGTCACCGAAGACCCAGAAGTCACCGATGAGCCGGTCACTGGACCGCCAGAAGTTGAAACAGTGGCTATTACTATAGCACAAGGCGATTTACTCGGCGCGTACAGAAGCACTGATCAAAATGTGCGGTTTGCTGCGTTTGAGAATATTCCGTATGCTCAACCTCCTGTTGGATTACTAAGGTTCAGGGTAAGTGTATTTCGTTCTTTATATATATATTGCATAGCAAATATATGTTGTATATCACTCCTGCCTACGTGACATCGCGACTTCTTGTTGTCCCTAACTCCTGCAATGCCTGCCTTGGCTCACATCATAAATACCGATCTTCATCCAGTCCGTAGCCGCTGGGTGCCCGCTTCAAGAATCTCCTTTACGTGCGCCTCTGCACGTAAAAGCGGTCCAAACGCTTAACTATATATATATATATATATATATATATATATATATATATATATATATATATATATATATATATATATATATATATATATATATATATATATATATATATATATATATATATATATATATATATATATATATATATATATATATATATATATATATATATACAGCCTTTACATGGGAATATTGACATTTTGTCTTGCTCACTGTATCTAGTTTAGGGAGGGAGGGGGGGGGGGGCGAGAAGGATAAGAGGAAGGAGATAGATTATATCGTCGCTAGGAAGAAAAAAAAGCACCTGCGTAGATAGAAGGAAAGATCATATCAAATCGAAAACTATCGCAGTTGTTTGACATTATAAATAAGATACAAAATAATTTACCGCGTAACACCCGACCTTTCGGCGATGTTGCCAGGGTAGACTGCACAACATCGCCGAATCATCAAGTGTTTCAAACTTCACGCGGTAAATTCTTTTATATTGTATTTATAAAGCAATGATCACCTGCGCGACAGCTGTGATTGGCAAGTTATTGATTTATTATCGATTGACAAGTTATTGGGAAACGACCAGGCCCTTAATATATAAAGACATTTTACCAGAAAATAGGGCTAAGACGAATGAATTTACAAAATTAACATGACTGACGGTTCCATCTCCTGCGTAAAATGGTCAGCGTCGTATAGAAAAAGGTTCACCTTCTAGTGTTATTTTTTTAGGAACCCTTACCGGCCGATCCATGGGATGGCGTTCTCAACGCTACTACTTTTGGAAATATTTGCGTTCAGTTCATATCTTCTGCACTGCCGGAATTTCCGGGCGACGATGAAGTAGGATATGAAGACTGCCTCACCATAAACGTCTATACTCCAGAACTCAACCCTTCAACACCTCTACCTGTCATGTTTGTCATTCATGGAGGTGCCTTCATATTGGGCTCAGCCATGCATTTTCCGTATCCAGATCTATTCGTGGAAGAGAACATTGTGGTGGTTACGGTCCATTACAGACTTGGAGTTCTTGGGTTTTTGTCTCTGGGTGAGTGGTTTAACATTTTTTTGGCTAGCTATACAGAGTAACAAAAGTGAAAACTTGTGGCAGTACATGCTTTACCTACAGCTCTCGCTATCGTTGTCTTTCTACAATCCAGTGACCTCTGTAAGGGAAAATCAGTCTCAAATCATAGGAATTGTATACATGCATCGCAAAACCCATGTAAAATTACTAAGATCTCTACTTGTAATGACCTTTATTTTACCATTATTTTAGTTATACGCGTTTTCCACAATACTGCGGGGTTGGGGCATTTGCGGGTTTTCAACTACTATCGGCGAACCCGTCAAATGACGTCAAAGATATAACGACATCGTGTCGTTCTGTATATTACACAATATAAGGGAGCTAATAGGCCCTGTTGCAGTTGGCCACTGAGACCCATTTGTTCAGGGTCCCCTAATTGTTCATCCTGCGCTGAGTGCGAGTCATGGTACGACTCTGGCCTGCGGGCCATTTTCCCCTAGGAGTCAACCTTCGGGTGCTCCTGGACGGTTTGCGCACCGTACGGGATAACCGGGAGAGACTGAAACCGACTTTGTTTCCTATACAGCGGGGGTGGTTGTTAACTTAATAACAACCGCTCTTGAAATGACCAATCGGCTACCAGATACCGTGTGAATAGCCGGGCAAAGGACGCAGTGGTCCGCGCTAGATTCGGTAGATACCGAATCACCGCTTCATAAGGGAGAGTTAGGAGGCCGAAGAAATCTGGCCGACACTGGTAGTAAGGGCGCGAGGTCGGCCCGCTGATTTACAGGTGAGTGGCGTAACTAGACGGTGGACTGTTTCCTCCCAAAGGCTTCTACGCTGACCTCACGGGAGATAGAACGATCGTTATCGTTAAAACTTCCTGAGGTAATGATTTCGTCTATTGTAGTTGACACCTCCAAGTGATGTTAGCGGTATTTCAGTTCGAATTTATCGCGGACCGTGGCGCCAACGAAATCGTTTAACCAACGGATCGTTCCAAAGGACTCCATCTCAAGAACTATCCCCTCCATATTCCTCCTGTTATTCACCGAATTAAACAGTCGATTAGCTTACGATGCATGGTGCGCAAACCGCCCAGAACCACCCGAGGTCTTCAACCACATCGAACCTAAGTTCACAACTGTCCACGACTGGACTTACATCCGCAGGCAGAGTTCACAGAGGCCTCTCCAGATTAGTCCCTCTTCGCGGATGCTATCGGATGGGAGCTGAACTAGTACGGTCCCATTAGGCCCTGGCGGCGGGGTTGTGGCAATTGTAAAATCCGGAAACGCGGGTTTAGTTGTCAATTTAGATATGAAGCGTTTGATAACATATACATAGCTCCAAGCGATAAGATATTGTATCTGTGCGAGGCTAATTTAAAATTTTAAGCACACCATATCTGATCGATTGAGCCATTTCATCGAAAATATAAGATTATATTACTGCTCCGTAGGCAATCATACATGATACGTAAAACCCAAGGAAAATAACTGAGGTCTCCCCTGGCTAGTCTCTCTAAATGTCGGCAAGACTCCTAAAACCATGAGAATCAATATTGCTTGCAGAGAAGCTCCACCCCAAGCTATGATTCTATATGATAGTAAGTTTTAGGTCAGTGCGAGATAAAGTTTGACCACTGAGACTCAGTTGTATAGGGTCCGTCTAACGCACGGGTCAACACCTATCCGGCGGCCTCCACAAAGAAGTGCGAGCCAGGGTAGGACTCTGGCCTGCGGGCCAGTCTCCCCTAGGAGTAAACCTTCGGGTGCTCCTGGACGTTTTCCGCATCTTGCGGCGTCAGCCAATCGATTGTGCATTCCGACTAACAGCCGGGGTAGTCTGGAAACAGTAACGTTTCCTATAGAGCGGGGGTAGTTGTTAACCTCACGGCACCTGCTCTTGAAACGACCAATTGGCTAGCCGATACCGGGTGAAGAGCCGGGCAAAGGATACCGTGGTCCGCGATAGAATCGGTAGACATCGTATCACCGCTACAAAAGGGAGAGGACCGCGCAAGCGACCCCGAACCTGTAACCAATCGGGAGACCGGAGTAATCTGGTTGCAACTGGTAGTAAGGGCGCGAGTATCGGCCCGCTGCACTGGGTGAATAACCTTGTTATCCCTCGGTAAGACGATGGTCTCTTACGGGCGTGTGGCGTTTTCGTCCCAAGTCTTCTGCGCTCACCTCACGATTTACAATTTACAATTTACAATTTAGTTCTGCTCCAGTAGGTAGGCTTTCCTACACTTGGATGCGTCTTTGCCTCTAAAATTTTAAATAATGTAATTAATTAAAGAATATTAACTATCATGATATATTTGTGGCAATATAAGTTAATTTTAGTAAATTATAATTGGTTTGAAAACCATTGATAAATAGAAAATAATCTAATAATCAAAATTGCTGATCAAAAAGAGAGCTCAATGTCTGTATTCATAATTATCAAGGCAATAATATGATGGTCATGAAAATAGATAAGGGTATACTAAAAATATCTAAATTTAAATTAATTGTCAAATCTAGCAATGCTGTCGTCGATAAAAATAAAAATAAAAATTACGCTCTTTGGCAAAGTTGATTATCATGAATTTTCCGTTATTTTACATTAGGATGCTCTTGGAATAAGAATTCAGCATTATCCAAATCTCTTAAGTCATATACTGGATTCTTGACTAGGCCATTAAATAAGATTTTTTTGAATTGGTTCTCTCCAAGACTTCTGATATGTGTTGGGACCTTGTTATAATAACACAGGCTTTGGTGAAGGAAACTGTTGCGCACTTTACTAAGCTTGTGCCGATTTAGATGTAGATCAAATTTATTTCTTGTATTGTGTTGATGGAAATCGCTATTTGCCGGGACATCCGATATGTGCTTACGAGCGAACATAATATTTTGTTGGATATAGCACGAGTACATCGTCATGATTCCCGACTCGATGAAAAACGGCTTACACGAAGTTCTTGGAGAAGCTCTGTAAAGACTGCGTAAAGCCCTTTTCTGAAGGATAAGAATCCTCTTCGAATTTGCTGTCATTCCCCAAAACATTAGGCCATATGTCATCAAAGAATGAAAATAAGCAAAATATACAGATTTAGCAGCCTCAAAGCCGCATAAATTTCTAATCTTTTTTATTGCTTAAACAGCCCTACACAGCTTTTTAACAAGCTCTTCTAAGTGATCGGACCATTGCAATTTTTGGTCGATCTGCAAACCTAGAAATTTAGTAGAAGAGACATTTTCAAATTCGTCTGTTCCAAAGAATAAGGCTATATTATTAGAGTCGGACGGCCGTAAAGAAAAACACACTGTTTTAGATTTTGAAACATTCCACGAGAGTTTATTAACTTGGAACCAGACAGCAAGTCTATTTATCGTTTCATTAATCCTTATTTCAAGCTCGTCTCTATTTTTATCGCTAAAAAGAAGGTATGTGTCATCGGCGAATAGGATAATCTCATCATCCACTGACCTATTGCAATCAGGGATGTCATTTATATAAACCAGAAAAAGAAAGGGGCCGAGTATAGAGCCTTGAGGTCACCTTTGGAGAACTTTGTGGGGTACTTTTGCTACTTCCCACTTGCGTAATCTGGGTACGACCTTGTAAGTAGGACTGTATGAGCGCTAGTTCCCTATTCCTAATCCCGTAGTATTCTAGCTTCTCTAGTAGAACTGAATATTCTACACAATCAAAAGCCTTAGAGAGATCACAGAAAATGCCAACTGTTTTTTTGCTATTGTCAGGTCCCGTCCCAGTCAAATTGGTTAAAAAGGGATTCTGTGTCACGGGCAACGTGAGGCCGAGCATGGAGACAATTCCCCTTCGTGAGCATGCATCTTTTTTAACGTCTCACAATTCGAAGCTACATTGATTGTGGTCTGAGTTGATATAAGCTCACTCAGAAGAACCCCTATCCTGTCCCAAAAAGCGAGGTAGCCGACGTAGAAGCGTCCAAAATAAATGAATGTCAGACGCAAACTAAACATCTCATCGAGTCGGGCCACCTATATTTGGAAAGAGAAGGAGCTATGATATACAACAGTGTTACCAAGATCGGGAAATATAGTTATTTCCGGCGCTAGAGGAGCGTGGGGACATTACTTTTAGGACATGTCGAGTATATCAAGTTTCCACACGCGTTTCCGACTTACTTTTTACATGACTCCCCAAAAACGGAGTGTTATGTGTTAAGAATTCATCTATGCATGTTTTCGGTTTTTTATTCCAACATAACTTTTCAAGCGCTTGAACCGATTTAGAGGTGTGTCGTATTGTTAGAATCGTTTTGTCCTCCCGAGTGGCATAGGGTACGTGCAGCGACCCCTTGCTCTCATATAAGGAGAAAACAGCGTCTTTAATATAAATCGCCTTGTTAAGCAGTGCGTGTTGACATCATCATTTGACAGTTTATTTTTTATTGGTTCTGCCTCTTCGCGGCCGTCAGGAATAGATACGGCAGGCCTAGTAGCGAAGAGAAAAATTCGGAAGATAATCTTAGGAAAATCAAGTGATTAATTATTACACTCCACCAAATGCGAGTATTACATATTTTTAAATAAAAGTTTTTGGTTCTTACTTTTTATTCCAGTCCAACATTTTGGAAAATTATAAAACTACACAATTGTACTCGGAAAAAAGCCGGTATGTATTATTTACGGAACCCTGATTTTTTATTCCACCATAACGTCTAAACGCTTGAACGGATTTAGAAGTGTGTGATTTTGATAGAATTGTAATATCATCCCGAGTATTATATGGTATCTAAACTGTGCAAATGCCAAAAAATACTTGTCTAGTGTCTAAATGTCATAAATATATAAATTGACTTAAATATATAGTGATTAGTGCCAAAATGAAAGGCCTGATTGATTACATTCCGGAAATATACATCTATCTATATGGATAAATACATAAACCATAAATATTTTCTAAACCGGATTAAAAATAAGTATAAATACCATAGTTCACTTTCTGTAACGGCAGTCGTGTTTTTTTATTATTTTTAATACATTTACTTGTTAACACTTTGTAGCCCAAGATCTTCAAACAAAAAATAATGTTGATAATGAGATAGGTTTAGGCAAATAAAAAAACACGTATTTTTCAGAAATTCAAAAATATTTTTTAATAATCATTTATTTGACATTTAAGGGAATATGACAGTAATATGACATTACTGTAACATTGAGTTGAACGTATAAAAAACATTTATGTTGTATGGAAAAAATTGAAACAATTATTTTGTTTATTATAGCATAACGCTACTCTGCATTTTCGCAAATTGTTTGTGAAACGCCAGTGCACTTGGGAATCTTGCAACGTATCCTTTTTTTAACCCAAATCGGCCAATGACCGACCTGTTCCTGCCTTACTGCCAATGGAGGAACATGTTGCGCAGGGCCCTTATGATTTTTAGCTTGAATTTCGTCTTCTAAAGACCTTTGACTCTTGATGTTAGGCTTCAGGCCAAGCTCGCATAAGGTCTCGCCTATCTCAAGTTTAAATTCTGCTGAAGACATTTGTTTGCCGTTGAGATATTTTGCCTTCCTTGCTCTTCGGTATAATAACCAAGAATTTGCCATAGTCAGTTCTAGTAATGTTAAAAAATCCTAACTTGCAATCTCTTGCTTCAAAATTTTGAATGGATAAAATTATATTCTTACCTACAGGTTTCCACGAAAACCACACAATTGTATACACTTTTTATATTTTTTTATCAGTCATTCAATACCTGCCTTAGTTCTAATTTATCACTTTCATCAACGCGCAACATTTAAACTCACATAAGTCGCTTAGTTACGCTATCTGTGATTTGTACTCGATACTAAGTGGTAGGGTATACAGTAGTACTAGACGGATTCAAATGAACTAAATGAATTTAGTGCCTTATTTAAGGGGATTTTAGGGGGATTAGTAGTTTGTTACAGAAATGTCACATGAAGCTATAAAGGGTTAACATAGTTTCTCTTTACTTCTCCCGAACCAAAGCAATAAAATGTAATTTCGTTTCTCTACCAGACACAGCAGAAGTACCGGGAAACAACGGAATGAAGGACTTAGTACTAGCACTGAAGTGGGTTAGGGACAACATTGGAGACTTTGGTGGAGACAGCGATAGCGTTACCATAATAGGAGGCAGTGCTGGAGGAGCCGCTGTAGCTTTTCTTCAAGTATCACCAATGGCTTCTGGTCTATTCCACAAGACCATATCAATCGGAGGAACCAATTTGTGCGGGTGGGGTATGTTTTTTTATATTATTTTATTTTACTAAAAAGAGAGAGCATAGCATAATTATTAAATATAAACAAATATAACGATAGCAAAGCCAATGATGTTTTAAGTTATTTACAATATATATTAAAAAGGCATATAAAATATACCAAGGAAACGGAAAAGACTAAATTTAAAGTGCAACTAACTTTAAAAGTGCAACTAACTTTATTTTGTATTCATTGTATTACTTTCATAATATGTACAAGACATTCATTGACTGTTAGGCGGTACGAAGTTCGCCGGGTCAGCTAGGTATAACATAAAACAAACAAGGTGGATAAAACAAAAATCAGGTGTCCTTAAAATCAATATACCTACATTAGATATGAAAATCAAAATACATTATATGAATTAAAAACAGAATTTCAAAGAAATAACAAAAATTATTGGTAACAAAACATAACGAAGAATTAAAAGTTATATAATTTTAAAATTACGGTTAAATAAATTTCCTTTTCATAATCATGTTTCTTTGTTCAGTCTGCAACAAATTCAAATTCTTTTAATGGAATAAAATGCATTTTCTGATAAGAATTTCTTTAGGACATCACTGAACTGATTATTCGTTTTTTTTACGATTACGCCGTAAGTAAACCTTGTTTCTACTTCCAGCTCTTCAAAACGATCCGCAAGCATACACGAATCAATTTCTGGAACTCTTGGGTCTTGCGACAACGAATGCTGAAGATATGCTACAACATTTGCAGGATTTAGATATAGAAGACATTCGTACAGCGGCTATAGCTGTCCAATACGTCAAGCCCAATCCCCTGGAGGAATTTTTGTTTGTACCGTCCATAGAACTAGAATTTGGAGATGTGGAAGCGTTCATAACAAGGCATCCAAGGTACATTTACTTATTTAATTTTAAAGTAAACTTACAGATTGTAAATATTGGGTCGAAGGGAAACTTTTGTTATATTTTAAATAACATGTATTCAGTATTAGTATTCAGTATTCAATTTATCCATTCAGAATATACAATACTAGCTGACCCGTGCCCACTTCGTTGGGCGGTAAAACTTTTTACCTGTGATGAAATTATGAGTGTGGTTCGGTTAGTACTGAATGCTATGATTTATTACCTGACTGCCAAATAAAGGGTTATATTTTTACTGCATATGTATGTATGTATTTGCATGCCAATTTTATTATATAATACCGTTATTTGTGAGTGTCTTCTTGTGAGTGTCTTATTTGTGTGCGTATTATCTCTTTAACTATTTATGCAGTAAAAGGGAAATTATATGCAGTAAAAGGGAAAAGTTTTTTGTTTTAAACACGAGACGATTAATTTACTTATTTTGATATGAATTCATAATTGTTGATAATATGACCAATAAACATGACCTAACGATTTAAATTATTTTTTTAATATAAAAAACTACTTTTTGTGACCTAAATATAAAATTTAGACATATGCTTTCGTTGACTTTTTTATAGGCATTATCAAGCTCTACAACTTTTCTCTGAAACTTAATCATATATCTCTCATCGTTAAGGCAGCGTTAGTTAGAAACGTTTTTGTTCGACCGCTTATTCTCTGACTTACTTTTCAAATCCGACTACCACGAAAAAGTCTTTTCATTTTTCGAATTAATATTGTATAGCATATGACACTCACAAATAATGTGGCTTTCTATTGATAAAAGAATTTTCAAAATCGGTTCAGTAAATCCGGAGACTACTTCCTACAACGTCACAAACTTTACCTCTTTATAATATTAGTATAGATAATAGAAAAAAAAATTAACAAAAAGAAAAACCGACTCCAAAATTTGCAATTTGCAGCAGCCATGTCATAGTCATACTTAGAACGGGCTAACATAATTAAATGTTTATACAAAATTTTATGTATGTGCTGTTGACCGTTGAGGAGTTCCCTCGTTGGATGCCAACCCTGGGTGCCGCAGACCATGGTGAAACTTAGAACGGGCTGTCGTAATTGAATACATTTATAAAATTTTGTGTCTGCGCTGTTGACCGTTGAGGAGACCGTTGAGAAAAATATTTGTGGTTTATGTATATATCCATTTGGATACATTTATATTTCCTGAATGTCCTGAGACCTTTTATTTGACACTAAACATGATAAATTTATGTTAATTTATAGACATTTGGACATTTAGACAACTACTTATTTAATATTTGGATAGTCAAGGTACCCTATGACACTCGAGACGACATAATGTTTCAAATAATACCAAACACTTCTAAATCGGTTCAAGTGCAGATTGGTACATGCAGTGTCCATAATCTACTCAACCAGACCTTTCATTTGATAATAACTACGATATATTTATTACCAGATTTGGGTAGCTTTTTAAGGGTAAGATAATGGGCTGTATCTCTGTCTGTCTGTCTTACGCATCCGATTATCAGGGCCTGTTTTAACGCTTTCCATATTCAAGTAAGCATAGTTATTGAACTGCTTGCTCATGTCATCATAACCAGCCAAGTCGCATATCGTTCAATGAGGGGTTACCGCAGGTGTGTGTGTGTGTGGGGGGGGGGGGGGAGGCGTGTCTGCTTGCTGGAAAATTTTATGGTGACAACCAATTTTTTTTTCAGAGCCAGAGTAAAATTTTGCTATTGTATATTTTAACTATCTCGTTAATTCTTCTCATGTTAACTATCTCGTTAATTCTTCTCATGTTAACTATCTCGTTATCCTGCTGACATGCCAATCTTGAAATGATCTTGAACCAGGGTTGACCGTGCTTAGGTCCGCGATAAATTTAAATTGAATTATCGCTGAAATACAGCAGGTAGAGGCCGCATAAGCGACTTCGGACTTGTAACGAGTCGGGAGGACGGAGGTATCTTGAAGGTTAACTCCAGACAGAAATATCCTACTAAAACTGGTACACTGAGAAAAATATAACGCTGCAATACACGGAAATACGCGTGTTTCAAGTGGGATTACGTATATAACATGACCTGTGGTCCCTACGTATGTATCAACATGACGCGTAACGGTGTAGTTACTATGTCGCGGGTATAGTAATTACACCGCACATTCATGTTATTACATATGTGAAGTTATAGTCAGTTACAAGAATGTTAAACCTACATTATGCCATTATTTTCTATTTACCCGTACGGAGCATGGTGAAACATATAATCGAGTAATGGAGTTTCAACAAAATTCCTTGCAATTCAACAAACTTACGAATGTTACATCATTATTCTGTATAAATTTTATTTATTTTTATTAAGCTATTGCATAGCTTTTATCGCGGCTAAGCCAGCGCGGCGACCGAATGAAGAAATTTCTTAACGAATATTAATGATTTTAAACTGATAATTACGTTTAAACGAGTACTGCTTACGATTCGATAAAAATATATGTTAAACACGAACATTTTCCTAATATTCTTAGCTTTGAATATTTTAGATTTTGTTTATATTACATAGTGTAATTAATTTGTGAAATTACGTCTAACCGAACACAAAAACGACTACTACGCAAATACTATCTGGCGTATTATTATGAAACCTGCACCATTTTAAAGATAATTTAATTATCTATCTTTTTATTTACGATTTTTTTCGAATAATCCGTTTTCTTTGCTTTATCGAATAAAAAATTCGTGCGCGGCGCTCTATCGGAAGACGTTTAAATTATTCCGAATCATTTGCTTTCGCAGCCGCAAATCATTCGAAATAATTTCAACGTTTTCCGATAGAGCGCAGTTATCTGATATCAGAAAAAATAAAATAAATAAATAATTATAATTGTATAAGTTGTTAAAAATGCTATGCAATAGCTTTACCGCGGCAGTCCCCGAGTGCCACACGTATTTTTTTATTTTATTTCTGCAAACATACAGCGCATACAATTGACATACGTGTGCATAAACATAATGTAGAAAAAAAGCAAAACATTACGCCGATAATCGTTTCCTACGAAAGTAACAGATTTCCGCATATTACACATTTGGATTTCAGCATATTACACTTAAAAAATAATTGTAATTAAACTAAGTTCATATTAAATATAAAATTAATACAGTTGTCAATTACAGCGGGCGAGCCCGTCACCTCAGAAAGTTTTAACGATTAGTCGTTGTCTCTCTGAAGTGAGCGCAGAAGACTTTGACAAAAACAGTCCACCATCAAGCTCCGCCACAAGCCCGTAAGAGGCCAACGCCTTAACCGCGAGATAGCCAGGAGTGCTACCCAGCGGGCTTACACTTACGCCCTTACTTCCAATTGAGACCAGATTACTCCAGTCTCTCGATTGGTTACGAGTTCGAGGTCCTCTCCCTTACGAAGCGGTGAATCTATCGCGAACCACGGCATCCTTTGCCCGGCTGTTCACCCAGGATCGGGTAGCCGATGGTCGTTTCAAGAGCAGTCGCCGTAAGGTCCGCAACCACTCCCGCTCTATAGGAAACATATTGAGTTGTCAACTACAACGGGCGAGCCCGTCACCACAGGACGTTTTAACGATTCGTCGTTCTATCGACCTGCAGTGAGCGTAGAAGGAAACAGTACTGCTTCCAGACTCCCCCGACTGTTAGTCAGAGTGCGCAATCGATTGGCAATGCCTCACGGAGCGCAGACCGTCCAGGAGCGCCAGCCATGGAGAGAGCAAAGTCTTGGAGTTTCACTGCGTGATAGGATCCGAAATGAGGAAATCTGCAGAAGAATCAAGGTCACTGATATAGTTTGTAAAATTACCCATGGCTATGGGCAGGCCATATAGCTCTCAGAACCGACAACCGTTGAGGAAAAAAGGTTGTCGATTGGCGACCACGAATCGGCAGACACTGTGTGGGACGGCCCCCCACAAGATAGACTGATGACATATCCAAGGTCGCAGGAAGTAGGTGGATGGAGGCGGTTCAAGAGCACTCGTCATGGCCTATGTCCTACAGTGGACGTCTACCGGCTGCTGATGATTATATTAATAAAAAAAAACAACCTGCTACTCTCTATCCCTAGTCACAGTGACTTCTTCTCATTCTCTTTCACCGTGCATGGAGCCCGTCTTTGGAATGCTTTGCCGAAAAATGTGAGAAACGCTCCAAGCATAACAACTTTTAAAAACAGACTCAGAGAGCATTTGAAATCTTCTAGAGAAATTCCCTTTCCCCTCCCATTCCCCTCCTTTCAAAACTTTAGCGTCCTTATAGGTGTTAGATTATTTTGATGTGGCAAATCTGTGCCCACAAAGAGTAAAGTATATACTTCTTTCTATCCTCCTTTATTTTATTTGTCATACTCTTTATATAGGTTAAGTTATGTAGTCTACTCGCAAATAATGTTCATACAGTAGTATAGGTTAGCTCTAAAATATTGCCTGCAGGCAATAAGCTTGCCTTTTCTTAAGAATAAAGAGTGTTATTATTATTATTATTATTAATTTATATACTTTTCCAGGGACTATTTAACAAGCGGAGACTACGCTCAAGTACCTTCCATAATCGGTATTGCCTCCTACGAATACGCAATGTTCTACAATTATACAATGTTTCAAGAATTTTTCAACATGCCTTCGGCCTTCGTCCCTTCTGAGTGGAACTTGAACGACAATGTGACTCTGCTCAACGAAATATATGAGAGGGTAAAATTTTTCTACTTCGGGGACAACGAAATAAATCCTCAAGAAGACCACGATATCCTCATCAGCACTATTACCTTCGCGAGCGATTTGATGTTGGTTAATGGTACGTACATTTGTTTATACATCAAACATGTTTTACTGAATGCAATGGTTTGTTCATGACTGAAATATAGACAGAAATTCTTTATTGCACATTAAAATACATACAACAGACGGACTTATTGCCTAAAGTACAATCTCCTACAGCCAACCTTCGTGGAAGTGTAAGAATTTAGGTGCCAGTAGAGGGAAGTAAACAAAATAAATACATTATTACAATTACATTATTACAACAAAAATAACCAAATAACAAAAATGACATAGTTTTCATAGTCTCCGGCAGCTTCAAAGATTTCTCCCCATGTCACATAAAGAAATGATTGTGTCCACACTCTTAAGACCTATACTTGACTACGGTGATGTTTGTTATATAGATGCAAGTGAGGTTATTTTGAATAAGCTGGAGCGTCTGCAAAATATCTTACTCAGGTATGTTTTTAATTTGCGAAAGTTCGACCACGTTAGCTGCTTTCGTGAGCAACTTCATTTATTTATTTATTTATTTATTAAAGGTAAAGCACAAAATATAATTTACTGCAGCATTACAAAAAAAAAGAAATGTGTTTGGACCAGTAGCGAAAAATAGAGCACACTGCAGTATCTTGGTCACTGCGTCAACACCGCCTAACTAGGCCTAGGCCTGTACTAAGGCAGGTGTACCAGGAAATATTTTACCTGTGCACACAAAAAAAAGTAAAAAATTAACAACTAAACTTAAAAATTAAACATGTTAAAAAAATAAATTAAAATATCATCAAGGAGTATTTCAAATTATAATCACAAAATTATAGAGTAAATAAATAAAAATCGAAATTATAATAATAGTAAATAGATAGATAGATACCTACTCAGTAAAATAAACAAATAAAAATAAAATAAGAATAAAAATAAAAAAATAAAAAAAATAAAATTGGCTACCTATTCGCGATCGAAGAAATTTGCATACGTTGTCGCTACTCTACAACATACTCAATAACCCCACTTCTCCCTCCTATCTCAAGGAGAATTTCCACCCTTTGGGAGGCCACGGTGTTCCACTTCGATCAAGCCGGGATAACACACTCGCCATTCCGATACATCATTCTTCCGTTTACACGCACTCTTTTACATTCCATTCTGCTCGTTTATGGAATCAGCTCCCTCACTCTATCAGGCATGCACCTTCGCTGCATACTTTCAAAAAGTTGTTGAGGAAACATTTATTTTTACACAGCCACTAACCAAATACCTCACCTTGTTTTACCTCACCAAGTTTATTTTAAATTTAACTTTACTACTTCTTTGTGTATTGTACTGTGAAAATTAGGAATTATTTTATCAAATGGTTGACTGTAAGATATCGCTATAGCGATACGTCCGCCATTTGTGCATAATTTGTCTCTTTTATAAAATCAATGAAATTTTTCATTAAGTTATGTTTTTATAGCACAATAAAGTTATTATTTTCTATTCTATGCCATTAGGTGTTTAAAAAAATAACTAGGGTTTAGAGAAAATTCGCAAGGAGGGGGGATAGGAGAGGATGGGATGAGACGTAGTACTAGGAATTTAGGGACATAAAATGCTTTTTCAGAGACACTTGAAAAGTAGAAACTATTGGCCTCATACACAAGCTCGTGGTTGCTAACTATTGGCCTCATACACAAGCTCAAAGTTGTGCAATGAGCCATGGAGAGATCTACTAGAGTTGTCAACTACAGCGGGCGAGCCCGTCACCTCAGGAAGTTTTAACGATTATTCGTTCTGTCTCTCTGAAGTGAGCGCAGAAGACTTGGACAAAAACAGTCCACCATCAAGCTCTGCCACAAGCCCGTAAGAGGCCAACGCCTTAACCGCGAGATAGCAAGGAGTGCTACCCAGCGGGCTTACACTTACGCCCTTACTTCCAATTGCGACCAGATTACTCCAGTCTCTCGATTGGTTACGAGTTCGAGGTCCTCTCCCTTACGAAGCGGTGAAACGGTGTCTAGCGCGTCCACGGTGTCCTCTCCCTAACGAAGCGGTGAATCTATCGCGAACCACGGCATCTGTGGTGTCTTTCCAAGGTGTGGGGGCTTCCAAGATGTGGGGCCTTCCCACGCGTGGCCTACATACAGACTCAACCCTTCAGGTTGTAAGGCTAAAGGTGACGTCGTGCGGCGTTGTCGAAATCATCGTTTTTAACGTCGCTCGGGTCGTGTCTAATCCGCTGTAGGTAGTATTTCCAGGATATGCACTCGAGGTTTGTATTGTTAATAAAAAAGATAATAATAATTTTTACGTTTTAAAAAGCTTCTAAGCCATTAAAGTTTTATTTCCTATAAAATGTAGTCTATTGCACTATTTACGAATTTACAGTAATTGCGTTTATGCTTCAAAGCACGTACTAATAGTTCTACTTTAAATATGATCTCCGATATGATCTCCGACAAAGCACTGTTACAATATGATCTGCCCGGCACTTAAGTGTGATCTGCCCGGCACTTAAATTTGATCTGCCCGCAAGGCACTGTTAAATGATCTGCCCCGATATCGGCGGGTAACCGACCTTATATAGGTATGACCGCTGCGGCCGGCCCAGTGGTGGGGCGGGTTGCACCCCGCCTCGCCCGCGGGTGCCGACCGACGCGTTGTTATATGTCGTTTCCGTAAAGCTAATGTACTATAATATTGTATACTATTTTACTAAGTTAAGAGTGTACATACGACCTTAAACTCTAACTTATATTAACTTATGATTATTATATACATTTTAATAATCATATATTATTGCTATGTCCTATTTTAGGTTGAATTTAAATATTTTCACCATTTATTGGCCGATTTGGCTCGGACTTAGTCTAAAAATTAAATTAAATTATTCTAAACATTTAGACATTTTCATGGCAGCAATTTTGTGGATTTCTAGTGATCCAATATTTAAGCTGGCGCTTCCCAAAATATGAGTCATTCTTTGTACCTACCTGGCTAGCGGGGTGGGTCGATTTTACAATCGGCGACGGGTTGCTTAATCCTTTTGCCGGCGGTGTGTTTAGGGTGAGTTTTTATTACCCTTTTTAAATGCACGTGCTGGGATTTTTCCGACGTTTTCCTTTGTTCGCGAGCGAAGGTTATTTTCGGGTTGACGTGTAATTTCGAAATTTTAGCGTTTGCTTGTAAATATTCCACTTTTAGTTTAACATCCATTAGCTCCCGCTTTTAGTGGAGCTAATCCGGGTATACCTATATTGTGTGCATAGTGCACTTACTGCCATAAATAATATTTTTAGGTTGGGGAATTTGAAGGTGCACGGAATTTTAGGCATGACGACACATTATTTGTTGTGATGTTTATCATCATCATGCCTGCCCGTTATTTTATCTTTCTTCCCGCAACATGCCCCTCTCCGTGAGACAAGTGTTTCTCCTCACTCCTCTTCTTCGGGAGGTGAAATTGTTGTTCTCACTTCCTCTTGGTGGGGAGAATAGATAACTGCCACTTTATGTACTGGTCTTTTGTATGATTTTCCGCGACAGCAGATCGTTACTGAACGTACTTGCCTGTCGGGAGCGGTATGTACTTGCTCTATTCGCCCTCGGAGCCAAGTATTTCTGGGTAGGTCCGCGTCCACAAGGATGACTATGTCTCCTATCTGGACGGGTTTTACCGCGTCGTGCCATTTTGGTCTCTTCGCCAGCGTCGGGAGATATTCGCGTACAAATCTCGACCAAAAATGGTTTGCCATTATTTGGGCTATTTGCCACTGTTTTTTGAGGCAATTCTTTGTTAATTTCTAATAATGAAATTTCCTCGTTGAAATCTTGTTGCTGCGAAACCCGAATCAGGTAGAGGTCCGCGCAAGCAAGTTCTTGTGGGGTTAAATGTTTTGTTTTTTCGCCGCTGCGTTTGCAGCGTTGTACGAATCGAAATATCCATGCTACTGTACGACGTAACCGTTCTAGGCGTGAGAATCGTTTTGTCTCGATTAGGAAAATATTTTTTATCGAGGTCATTACATATACCGGTCGACGTTCTTCGTCCTGGCCGTATTCCGATGATGGAGATTCATCATCCGCGGGCCAGTGGTCGCTATTTTCCAGTAGGAATTCCGGTCCGTTTATCCATTTTTTTATTTGGTCTTCACCCATTTTAGTCGCCGTGTCCCGAGTTGCGTTATCCGCGGGATTCAATTTTGTGGGTACCCAACGCCATTGGCATGGTGTGGTAACCTGGTCAATTTCGCCAAGTCGGTGAGCTACAAACACGTTAAATTCACGTGGGTCACGTCTTATCCACGATAGTATGGTCTTGCTATCTGACCATAACGTTGTGGAGGAAAATTCCCAGGTGTGCTGCGATTTTATCAGCTCAGCTAATTTTCTGGCCATTGTAGCGGCTTGCAGCTCTAGTCTCGGCAGCGACATGGGTTTCAGCGGCGCTACTTTGTTTTTGCCGGCTATAAAGGCCGTGCTCGCGGTGCCGTTTTCATTTTCATAACGTAAATACGCTACCGCGGCATATGCTCTTTCGCTCGCGTCCGCAAAAACATGCAATTGTACGTCACGGGCCAGTTTTCCTGTGTGCTGGTAGCTACGGTTTATAGTTACGAATTTTATTTTTCGCAACTCGGCCAACCAGACTTGCCACTTTTGACTGGCACCGTCGCTAATAATCTCGTCCCAGTCCGTCTTATCCAACCATATGGTTTGGAGTAAGATTTTCGCCTTTACTGTTAGTGGGCCCAAAATCCCGAGCGGATCAAAGGTGCTCATTATCACCGATAACGTTTGTCGCTTCGTCGGGGTTTTGCGACCACTCAGTAAGTCGGGATTAATTTTCTTGAGGTCAGTGTCGAATGAAAAGGTGTCGCGATGAGGCTCCCATATAAGTCCGAGAATCCTCTCACTCGCCTCGTCGGTACCGGCCAATTTTATTTTTGTTTGTGAACGTATATTATGTGGTACCTGCTCTAATATTTTTGGATCGTTACTCGTCCAGTTTACGATGTTAAAGCCACCCTCCTGGTGAATTTTCGTAACGGTCGCGATCATTTTTTGGGCGGTTTCTACAGTATCCGTTGAATCTAGATAATCGTCCATATAGTGTTTGTTCACTATGGCGTCGACCGCTTCGGGATATTTTTTCCTGAATCTCTCCGCGTTTGTATTTTTTACAAAGAGTGCGGAGCACGGAGATGAGGTAGACCCGAAAAGGACTACATCCATGGAGTACTCGGATGGTTCCTCTTCTTGTTTTAGGTCGCGCCATAGGAAACGTTGACTTTGGGTGTCTTTTTCTGATAAATGAATTTGTAAAAACATCTCCTTTATGTCGCCCGCGAATCCGTAACGTCCTTGTCGGAATTTGAATAGGATTCCAATCAGAGAATTTAATAAATCGGGTCCTGATAATAGCTGGTCGTTTAGGCTTGTTCCCCCGGCTTTCGCGGCGCAGTCAAAAACGAGTCGCATTTTTCCTGGTTTATTTGGATTTTCAACCGGGAAGTGTGGGAGATACCAAATACGATTTCCAGGGGTGCGTAATTCCTCTGGACTTAATTTATGGGCATACCCTTTTTTCAGGAAATCCTTTATTGTGTCGCAATATTGAGTGGCCAACGGCTGATTTTTGAGTAGTTTGTTTTCTATGGATTTCAACCGTTTTTTAGCCATCTCGTGACTGGCTGGCATCGTCACCTTGTCGCTTTTCCAAAGCAGTCCGGTACTCCAACGATTGCCTTCTAGCTTCGTTGTCTCGTGAAGAAGCGTCTCGGCCCGCGCGTTTGTAACGGCCTTATGGGCGCGTATGTGCGTTCCTATTTCTTCTACTTCGAAATACGACCGGATGATGTCGTCCATCCTTTGGTTTGAGCCCGCATTCCGTAAGTGGTTTACGGCGCGGCAAGTAGCCAAATCACCGCCCCCCCCTCCCCCTAATGTCCACCCAAGTCGGCAATAGGTCGCTATCGGAGCGTTCGGGGGACCGGCTTTTATCGTTCTGGGAATGATTAGATCATAGTGATCTATTCCTATTAGAATTTGCGGTGCTCCTTCAAAGTCGCAAAACGGTATGTCGGCTAAATGAGGCCATTTATTTAGCATAGATTTAGCACAGAATTTTTGTGCTGGTAAATCCAGCTGTTTTATGGTCCTGGCGTTACGCAAATCATAATATTTTTTACCTTTCAGCGGTCGGATCTTACAGTCTATTCGCTGCGTTGTCGCGTTCGCAACTGACATGCCCGAGGCGCCTACTAGATTTAAGGGGCTAATTTCCCCGTGTACTCCTATTTTATCCGTTATGCTCTGATCTATTAATGTGATTGAAGATCCTTCATCGCATAACGCTAGCGCTTTTATAACGCCTTTCGGCCCCCGTAGTTCCACGGGCGCTACCCTTAGAATCATTTTTTCTGATCCGTCCCACGTATTAGCTACCGTATTAGGGGTATTTTGGTCGTCGTTTGAGGGCTGATTTTTTATCGCGGCATTATTTTTATGTAATAATTTGTGGTGAGGCCACTTACAACCTTCTATCCCACACGGCTCTTTTACGCTACATTGCGCTTGGCGGTGGTCTTTTCTAAAACACCGTGTGCATAAGCGTTTTTCCTTAACCCATGTCCAACGTTGATTTATTGTCATTTTTCCTATTTCGCGGCACTTAGGGGTTAAATGATTCTTTCGCCCGCACTTTAGGCAGGCGTCTGTTGACTCCTGAGTGTCTGTAGCAAAAACTCTTTTTTTGCTCGGCATCTCGGATCGATTGTTTTTATACTTATTTTTTGAATAATCTTTTACGGGATCTTCTTGAGAGGCGGCGTCTATTATTGTCTCTAACCAGTTTCCGTAATCTAAAAGAGTAGGATGCGGTCCATGGCCGGCGGAGTACCACTGCAACCGCAAATGTTGTGGCAACTTCATCACTAATTCTTTTAGCAGCGGTGGATTTGTGAGATACGCAGAATGACCCATATTTTTTAAAGCATGTACGACATTACAAACGGTAGTGCCGTACTCAACCAACTTAAATATCGAATCACTCACCAATATTTGCTGCGTACTGCGTGCTTCCTGCATGAGCGCGTCGATGCGAGCGCCAGGTCTGCCAAAACGGCGTTCCAGCGCTCTCCGGATCTCCGGGACATTGCCGGGATCCAGTAACATCGCGCGTACTGCCTCGCGCGCGGGTCCTCGCAGGCTTTGTTGTAGTCGTAGCAGATTGTCCGCGTTGGTGAATCCGCACATTGTCGACCCCTGGTCGAATAGTGCGGCGTATATTGGCCACTCCTGCATGCTGCCGTCGAACTGGGGAAGGCTGCGTAGCATCTTCGCTCGGGTCTGCATCATGTAGACGTCGGGCGGGCTGCATTCTTCCTCTTTCTTCATCGTCGGGACGTCGCCGCTCGGTCGGGCGTAATTGCTCGCTCGGGCGGTGTCACTCGGTCGATTGGCGGTGGCGGCTGCGGCGTTATCGGCGATCGCTTTCGTGACGGCGCTCGCGACGGCTCGTTGTAACGCGGCGTCGCTTGCCTTTTTGTCCGTGGCGTCGTCGTCTCTTAACTGCCGCTCGTAGGAGGAGGCTCTTGGATGGGAGTTGGCGGCGGCGGCGGTGGCGGCGATCGCTTGCGTGACGGCGCTCGCGACGGCTCGTTGGAATGCGGCGTCGCTCGCTGTTTTTTCTGCGGCGTCGTCGTCCCTTAATTCCCGCTCGTTCACCCATTCCTCTGTACGTCCGGTCGTTAGTCGGCGGCTCTGTCGTTCCGCTCGGCTGTCGGCTCGGCTTATTTGGTCGTCGTCGTCCATATATAACTCTTCCTCGACCTCTGCTTCTATCAGGAGTTTCCGCAGTTCGAGTTGTCGGTCGATCCGTTCGGATTCAATTCGGTGAGTCTCGGCTGCGTGTTTGGCGGCGGATTCCGCTTGGGCGGCGGCTGCGGCTGCGGCTGCGGCTGCGGCGTTGGCTGCGGCTTTTTCCTGGGCGGCTTCTATCTCCGCCTCCAATTGTCGCCTCCTGATGGTGGTGGTTGCTGATCTGGACGATCGATGACTTGTCATTGACGGCGCCCTGCTGCTGGTCGACTGTGCTCTGCTGGCTGGTCTCTCAGCGGTCGTCGTCTTAATTGCAGATCTTGCGGCATCTTGTTGATCGGCTCGTAGTTCTTGCCTGTGAGCGTCGATCTGGCTTTTGTCCCGTGCTTTGTCCGCAATCCTTGCGCTTCTTCTAGCGCTCTCTGTCCGTTCCGCGCTCGTTTGACGCGGCGTCGACATCTCGGAGATTTTTCAAATTTTTGTAAAAATTAAAAAAAATATTTTTTATTATTTTTTACCTCGATGGACCTGCTTTCTGCTTAAGGTCCTGATTTCCTATCCCGTCTCGAAGGACCAAGATGTGGTGTCTTTCCAAGGTGTGGGGGCTTCCAAGATGTGGGGCCTTCCCACGCGTGGCCTACATACTAAACATAAAACTATTTATTTAAACGCGATTTGCGATAATTCCGGTAGTATTTACATCTGCTTAATTTGTAATAACATATCATACTTTTACGACAATTATAAAATAAGTTATGGTATTTTAACTATATTCATAATCATTATGTCTGTATATTTATTACTTTTAATTTTTTTAATTTTGAATATGATTTGCCAATATTATAACCTACCTGTATGTTTATTATATTTATTAATTTTAATGTTTACTAATTTTTGCCCTTATGGCAAACTATGTGTATGTTTATTATTCTTAGTATATTTAGTAAACATAATGTTGACGATTATCTGCCGAAATGGCGACTTCGTTGTATTCTTATTGTGTTTATCCTATTCAGGAACTTTAATGCTGACTATTATTTGCAATTATTATAACCTCTATGTATGTTTATTATTTTTAGTAATAGTGACTATTATTTTCCAGTACTGTACTCTGTTTATTTTCAAATCCGATAATTTTACAATGATATACGCTACCAATATTGCGGATAAAGTCTTGCAAAGTCTCACAAGACAGACAAAACTCGCTCTAACTAACAACGCTTATTGCTGCTACAGGCGCGGCTAACCTCGATGAATACCTAATACCTTACTCCCCGGCGACGCTGCAGTTACCCACCTGGGAATGCCAAAAGGTGTTGCAAGACCAAGGTATTAAAATACTTAACCTTAATATTAGAAGTATCAACAAAAATTTTGATAAACTAATCATACTACTAACTTTGCTTGATACCGAGTTTGATTTAATCATCCTGACGGAATGCTGGATAAAGAAAAATATTCCCACTCAACAACTTGATAATTATGATATGCATTACACTCTACATAATCAAAATCAAAACGATGGCGTCGTCATTTTTTCGAATAAGAAAAACAATGTTAAAATTGAAGAAATAAAAATAACCACAGCAAATTGTCTGAAGGCTACTTTAAATGATAAAAATACAGTATTTGCCATTTATAGATCCCCTACAAATCCTATAAAACCATTTATTGCGTCCCTTGCGGATGCTCTAGAAACCTACAAAGGCCTTGAATATATTCTTGGAGGAGATATAAATATTAATATTCTCGATCAAAATAATCTAGTCAATGAATATCTCTGTATGCTTGCAGAATTTGGAATGATATCCTTAATTAACATGCCTACACGACAGCGGTCATGTCTCGACCACTTTTTTACTTCGACTAAAAATAATACATTAGGCATAATATGTCTCAGTGAGCTAACTGACCACTTTCAAACTATTTTGTTAACTAAAACAGATCTTCAAAGTCAAAACATAATTAATAGTCAGATTTTAGTTACAAATTATGACAGTTTATACGCAGATATTACAGACATTGACTGGAATCCTTTATTTAGAATATCTGATTCAAATGAAGCAACTGAATTTTTCGTAAATACAATAAAAAAATTGGTCAACAAAAATACAAAAGAAAAACTCGTGCCCCATTGTCAGAGAAAACTTAAACCATGGATTACCCCAGGACTCCTAAGAAGTATTAAACGCAGAGACAAACTTCATAACAAAGTCAAATTAAATCTCGGCAATAGCATATTGAAGCATGAATATCTGAAATATAGAAATCTTTGCAAAAACATAATAAATAGAACTAAAGAAATGTACTACAAAAAGGAATTTGAGGAAAATGCTGGTAACTCAAAAAAAACATGGCGTTTAATAAATGATTTGACTTATAGGAAAAAGTCCAAACCATCAGAGCTGCAAGAAGTCAATATTAATGGACAGAAAGTGTCAATAAATAAGCATAACAAAAAACATATTGCGGACTACTTTAATGATTATTTCTCCAATATAGGACCGAAAATGGCAGAAAAAACTCTAGAATTGTTAAATACGACTGAAATTAAACTTTCTCGTGAAGCATGTGTTGCAAATACGCCAACAGAAACCCTTTTTCTAAAACCAACGGACACCGAAGAAATAAAAAGTATAATAAAAAACCTAAAAGATAAAAAATCAACCGGCAATGACGGAATTTCTTCTAAAATTTTCAAAGAGTGCAGCGAGACTTTATTGTTACCTCTAACTTTTATTACAAATCTAAGTATATCTACTGGGGTTTTTCCTCAGTGTCTAAAGAAAGCGGTGGTTAACCCTATCTTTAAAGGTGGGGAGATTAATGAAGTAAATTGCTATAGACCAATTAGTTTGCTAAATACACTATCAAAAATACTCGAACTTACGATCAAATCCCGTTTAATGAGCTTCTTAAACAAGCACAACTTATTAGCTTCCACTCAATATGGTTTCCGGTCGGGTAAATCCACCCAAGACGCCATTGCTTTTCTGACCCAGAATATAGTGCAGACTCTTGATGAGGGAGATAAATGTCTTGTCGTTTTTCTAGACCTTTGTAAAGCATTTGACACGGTATCGCATGCTATATTACTAAAAAAGTTACAAAAATGTGGGGTCTGTGGTATTGCCCTGAAATGGTTTACAGACTACCTTTGTGAAAGAACGCAAGTTACAAAGGTTAACGGGATTGTTAGCGATGACAGGATTATCAGATATGGGTTACCTCAAGGGAGTGTCCTAGGCCCAATTTTATTTATAATCTATATTAACGATCTAACAAATGTGGCATTAGATGGAGGGAAAGCAATCTTGTATGCTGATGATACCGCATTAATCTTCCAGAATAACACATGGCCAAGTGTATATAAAAATGCTGAAAAGGGTCTCGCAAATATAAATCTTTGGCTAAAGAACAATCTTCTAACACTAAATAGTGATAAAACAAATTATATGACCTTTACGATCACTGACAAAAAGGATTTCGCACACACAGGAATCAAGAGTCATATATGCAAATCATTTCAGAACACTCCTTTAACAAGCACACGCTGTAACTGCCAAATTATTAAACACAAATACCAGGTGAAATACCTAGGCATAACCTTTGACAATAACCTAAAGTGGGATCCTCACGTACTTATTACTGCGGGTAAAATCAGGAAGCTGATTTTTGCTTTTAAGGCCCTTAGAAATGTTCTACCGTTAAGAAGCCTCATTAAAGTCTACTACGCGCTAGCCCATAGCACGATTACATATGGAATATTAGGATGGGGAGGTTCTACAGATTCGGCGTTAGATCCGCTTGTTAAAGCGCAAAAAGCTCTCCTGAGGGTCATGTCCAGAAAGCCACATCGATATCCAACAAACGAACTACTAAAAGAGCTGAGACTTTTGGACGTTAGACAGATTTATGCAAAAGTAACCCTACTTTATTATCTCAACAATCCGCACACACACAACATCACTGACCACAAGATTCTAACTAGAGGTTGCGCGTCAGAAAAACATTTAATTAAAAAAACCAAAACTAAATTTGCGCAAAGGCACTTTAGTTGTGTAGCTCCTAAACTCCACAATTACTTTCAGGATAAGTTAAAACAATGCAAAAGCTTACATATGAAAAAGGGAAAACTTACTTTGTGGCTGTTTGAGACCGGCAGGGAAAAGGTAGCTGAAATTATTACACATATCCTCGTTTAAAACGACGTTATCAATTTAATTTAATATTATAATTATATATTACTAATAAATACGTGTATGTAAATGCAAATGTATGTAAATAATAATAGTATGTAAATAATACAAGTAGGTAAATGTATATATTTATATATAAATGAGAATAATATTATGTATAATGTTTAATATTATATAAACATGTAAATATCACCATAGTTCTATAATTGCAGTAGGTATAAAATTACGTGCGCATCATAATTTAAAAGAAAAGAATCTACCCTAGTACGGGCATTAACCTAGTTGGGTAGTTTTTAAGACATATTTTCTGTACTACTTTCTCTTAAATAAAGCATTATTATTATTATTATTATTATACAGACTCAACCCTTCAGGTTGTAAGGCTAAAGGTGACGTCGTGCGGCGTTGTCGAAATCCTCGTTTTTAACGTCGCTCGGGTCGTGTCTAATCCGCTGTAGGTAGTATTTCCAGGATATGCACTCGAGGTTTGTATTGTTAATAAAAAAGATAATAATAATTTTTACGTTTTAAAAAGCTTCTAAGCCATTAAAGTTTTATTTCCTATAAAATGTAGTCTATTGCACTATTTACGAATTTACAGTAATTGCGTTTATGCTTCAAAGCACGTACTAATAGTTCTACTTTAAATATGATCTCCGATATGATCTCCGACAAAGCACTGTTACAATATGATCTGCCCGGCACTTAAGTGTGATCTGCCCGGCACTTAAATTTGATCTGCCCGCAAGGCACTGTTAAATGATCTGCCCCGATATCGGCGGGTAACCGACCTTATATAGGTATGACCGCTGCGGCCGGCCCAGTGGTGGGGCGAGTTGCACTCCGCCTCGCCCGCGGGTGCCGACCGACGCGTTGTTATATGTCGTTTCCGTAAAGCTAATGTACTATAATATTGTATACTATTTTACTAAGTTAAGAGTGTACATACGACCTTAAACTCTAACTTATATTAACTTATGATTATTATATACATTTTAATAATCATATATTATTGCTATGTCCTATTTTAGGTTGAATTTAAATATTTTCACCATTTATTGGCCGATTTGGCTCGGACTTAGTCTAAAAATTAAATTAAATTATTCTAAACATTTAGACATTTTCATGGCAGCAATTTTGTGGATTTCTAGTGATCCAATATTTAAGCTGGCGCTTCCCAAAATATGAGTCATTCTTTGTACCTACCTGGCTAGCGGGGTGGGTCGATTTTACAATCGGCGACGGGTTGCTTAATCCTTTTGCCGGCGGTGTGTTTAGGGTGAGTTTTTATTACCCTTTTTAAATGCACGTGCTGGGATTTTTCCGACGTTTTCCTTTGTTCGCGAGCGAAGGTTATTTTCGGGTTGACGTGTAATTTCGAAATTTTAGCGTTTGCTTGTAAATATTCCACTTTTAGTTTAACATCCATTAGCTCCCGCTTTTAGTGGAGCTAATCCGGGTATACCTATATTGTGTGCATAGTGCACTTACTGCCATAAATAATATTTTTAGGTTGGGGAATTTGAAGGTGCACGGAATTTTAGGCATGACGACACATTATTTGTTGTGATGTTTATCATCATCATGCCTGCCCGTTATTTTATCTTTCTTCCCGCAACAGCATCCTTTGCCGTGGTTCGCGAATTTAGGGACATAAAATGCTTTTTCAGAGACACTTGAAAAGTAGAAACCGTTGGTGCGCTTCTGATATTTAACGGTAGCTGGTTCCATAGTCTAGCTAAATGAAGAGTAAAGGAATATGTATAAAAAAAGAATTATGAGTAGGAATCGCAATTTTACTATCCTGAACGAAGTGGAAGACCATGACTTCCCAAGTGATTACATTTTTCGGTTAGGTAGGAGGGAGCGGTAGGATTGTTTATAATGTTGTAGAGAAGGGAAAGAATATGCAGGTTCTACGTTTACGTATTCGAAGCCAATGAAGTTTGGTTCTATGCTCAGAGACGTGATCATTTTTTTTCGCTTTGTAGATATACCTAATGAACACATTTTGCAACCGCTCCATTTTGTCGAGGATGTCTTCAGTGACGTCGAGGTAGCAAACATCAGCATAGTCTAGTTTATGCAATAACAGTGTTTGAACTATGGTCTTCTTAACCTCCACTGTTAATAATCTTTGCAGCCGCCGAAAACTATGAAATCCAGCAAAGATGCTAATGCTAACTTCATTAGTCTTCGACTGCCAAGGGATCCTAATCGCTATCCTAATCCTAATCGCTAATGCTAATCGTTGGGGATCGGTATTTTCCTTTTTACACGACTGCTCAACAAAAAAAGGAGTGTAAAGTGTTCAGGGTTCATCTATGTATGTTTTTTGTTTTTCATTCTACCAGAGGCGTAATAGTCATCGAAGATCTAAAATGGGAAAAAAACGTGACTGCATTGGTAAGGAAAGCAAACTCTCTATTGTTTCTAATTCAAAAAGCTTTTCACCATATCACAGAAGATCTGATGCTGAAAATCTATAAGTCATAATTTTGTAAGACCCATTTTGGAACACGCCTATCAGATCTGGAATCCATACTTTAGGAAGGATATCGATCTTCTAGAGAAGGTCCAGCGAAGAGCGACTAAATTGCCCTTTAACTTGAAGCATCTAACATACGAGAAAAGATTGTCGGCTCTCGGTTTGACCCTTCTGGAACAACGCAGGGCACGGGGTGACTTAATCGAGACATATAAGATCCTAACTGCATCGTATGACGTTCCTGGGTTGCAGACTATCTACACCATGAGCACTAACACACATCTGCGTGGGCATCATCTGACACTCCAGCGTGAATCATTCTATTCAAATCCCAAGAAACATTTCCTCAGCAGTAGAGTGGTAAACGAATGGAATGCTCTCCCAAGTAAAGTGATCAATGCCAAAAGTGTCAATGACTTTAAAAATAATTTGGACTTATTCCACAGAAATTGTAATGCAAGCACGGACTCAGACGCATCAGCTTAAGCTGCCTGCCTGTTAAATGTATAATAATAATAATAATAACTTTTAAACGCTCTGACCGATTTATAAATAGGTGTTATTGTTAGAATCGTTATGTCAAGAACTGACAAGATTGTAAATGAAATCGTTCCACCAAGAATCGCCGTAATCATATTTTTTCTCGAAATATTGGATTTAGAAACCTGAAGTTTGGTACACAGGTAATGCCTTTTTGAGACGAAACCACATCTTGGTTGAAATATCTCAAAGCTTCAGGGCAGTGGGGCAGTTCCCTCGTCGGGAGCCAACCCTCGGTAGACGGATTTTAACCACATTTTTTTCAGCTCATGCCATGACCACATGATGTCTGCATGACGCGGCGCTATCGTCGGAGAATACACACAGACACACAGAATTGCGTCCACAATACTTTCCTTAAATAGGAAAGTAAAACGAAACTAACTGAGCACACTTGATGCAACTTACGATCTACTAGTAGGTTACTAGACTGATAAGGGTAGTAGTGCTTTTACTTTTTAAAATGATTGTTATTATTCTTTTAAGGTATCGATGAATCGGCTAGAACAATGGGTCAACACTATGAAAGAGCGCAAACATACTACTACCGTATGTCTTACAGAGGACAGAAGGTTGGAAGTCAGGCGATGTTTGACATGGGGTTGCAGGGGGCTTTCCATGTTGACGATATGTTGTATTTATCGGCTGTGTCACGCAATGACGTCACAGATGGAGAATCCGACGGCTGGATTCGGAATAGATTCGCAAAGCTATTCTCAAACTTTGCGAAATATGGGTATTTTTTATTTTTTTTATTTGTTGTTTGGGGCATTTCTACGGTCTTTATGAGCCTTGTAACACTGCGACCATTGCTGATGTATTGTGTTCGCCACGCCACTATATTTCAGCGCTAAGCCTCGTGTCATTTAAGAACCGCAACAGGCTTTGTCGCTAGATTGTTTTACCTCCTCAGGTTGGAGGTAATGACCTAGTGGTAGTGAGGTAGTGGGTGTATCTTTTACGCATCAGCGGGCCACACTCGCACATGAGGTGCAGGGTAGTTTGCTCTGCCCCTTGGCAGAACCTGCACTTTCTCGTGTCCCGGAGCTTGAGGTTGTACATGTGTTTTTTCAGGCCACAATGCCCCGTGAGCGCCCTCACCAGTATACGTAGATTGTTCCTATTTAGCGATAAGGCCGCACAGGCAGTCGTACGATCGTAAGCCTTAATTAGCGCTTTGGAATGATTATTCCATTGCTTGACCGATTGTTCTAAACATATTTTTTTGAGCATTAGGTTTGCAATGCTTTTTGGTACGCCACGGCAAGGTTCAGGGCCGTATATCGTTCCCTTTGCTAACATCTTAGCAAGTTCGTCGGCTTTTCATTTCCCTCGATTCCTGCAGGGAACCCATCTTAGAATTACGCTGTTCTTTTCACCCAGGTAATTTAGTAGTGATACGCAGTTTTGCACTAGCTTTGAATAAATGGTATTTGAGGTTACTGCCATAAGAGCTGCCTTGCTATCCGAGTGGATATACATAGATACGGTGGTTGGCGTAGTTCTTATGGAGGCTGATGTCCGCACATTCAATAATAGCGTATACCTCCGCTTGGAATATGGAGGCGTATTTTCTTGTAATCGTAATACGACTTGGCAGAAAAGCACCGACTATCAGTGATTGCCATAAAGTAACAAAAAGAAGAAGGAGAATCCTTAAAGGCTCCCCAAAGAAAATAGTCCAACGGGCTCAAGTCACAACTCCTAGGTGGCCAATCGACATCAGAACAATCGAAAAAATACTTTAAAAATGGGTTGATCGGATGGGGTACTGTCGGGCCAGCCGTGGCGGTCATTTGAATGATATTGTGTTCCATTTTTAAAGGTCCAGGTTTTATTTTTGTACACATTTTAATTAACGTAAGTGCGTTAGAAGTGCACTCGCAATTTGTAATCTCAATAAGCGTGTCTGAGTATGTATGTATGTATGTATGCGTGTGTATATATTTATTTCAAAATTTCTGGTATACAAAAGTAATAAAATTTAATTTAATTTCCTGTAATATAAATTATATATCCAATAAAAATATAAATTTTATTTAATCTCTTGTAAAATAATTCAATTTAAATAAACTACATGTTTACATAATTTTTATTTTAATTTATACTTAGAAAACTACTTTTATAGGAAAAAAAAAATCCGCATGATTAATTTCATATTCGATATAATAACGCCAGTTATGAACACCTGAACATCATTAATCTGTGAAGACTTCGGGTCGGATACGTAATTATTTGCCTATCTTCATTATGCTAGGCTATATTACAATAATAAAAATGAAGTTTGTAGGAATGCGCACGGCAGCCGTCGGAACGGCAAAAGGGCGGTATCGCATATGTTTGATATGATCTGCGGTTAAAATTATTAGGTAATATATATAAAATTTAATTTGTTTTTTTTTCTCTGACACAACCGTGGCACTCCAATAAGACTCAGGAAGTGAGCTCGCCTTTTTACAGGAGTGCCTAGCAAGGCGGGCTCGGTTTCACTTTACTTGGCACATTAGGAATACAAACTTTAACATATAATTTATGCACAATTTGGTCTGGGCACAGACAGATGTATGCCTAAATTTAGAAGCATATAGCGGTATTTTCTGGATTGTACAATACATTTCTTTTGTGCTATTGCGATTGAATGTTTATGTAACGAATAACGAATAAATAAATAAATCTTTCCAGTAAAAAAGGATTTTTGAAAAAATATTAATTAGTTTTTTTTATAGCCGAGTCAAATATAAAATTTTAAATGTCACATCCTTTACATTCGGGGTATGCTAAATGAGTAATGCTGCGTCTATATTTCTTTCAGTAATCCAACCCCTGGTCCAGAATCACAGCTGCTTCCGATCATCTGGGATCCGGTGACTGCTGAGGAGGTCAAATACGTAGAATTCAATGGAGAATTAGTGACTAGCAAAGATCCTGAAGGCTACAGAATGGATTTTTGGAGAAATCTTCGGAGCGAAGCGTTGGGTTTTTGATAAGCATTCAAGAATAAATATAAATTCATAATTTCATATGTTTTGTTTTCTAATCTGGATTCGATTGCGATTTCTTGAGGGATTAAAAATTAAAATGTGAGAAGAGAAAAAAAAACAGTTTTTAATTTTTGGATGTGAAATCGACATGTACACAATTCCATTTCCCGAACCATTTTGCAAGATGACCAGAAACTATAAAACGGAATGAAATTAATCTAGATCATGGAATATAAAACGATATCAAAATTCCGGAAAGAACCCAGGACAAAGAAAGACAAACAACAGAATGTACAATCGGTGCAAACGTCATTGTTACCTCCGCGCGCGTTTGGCTCCCGTTCCTTGTATATTTTATAATGTATTTATCATATAAATATCATATCATGTAATAATATATTATATCATGTATTTTATATTATAAAGTGCGCTTTCAAGAAAATTGTATTACTTCTGTATTGCGCATAAGGCGTTGTAATATAAAAAATGCCTTGCTGAAGGCACTGACAAATTGTTTATCTCTGTGCTTTGGGAGCAAATGGGCCCTGTTGTAGATAGGCCACTAAGACCCATGCGTTTAGGCTCGGTCAAACTCACGGGTCAACCCCTATCTGGCGGCCTCCACGCAGAATTGCGAGCCCGGGTAGGCCAGTTTCACCTAGAAGCCAACCTTCGGGCGCTCCTGGATGGTTTGCACTGCGGTTTGAACTCCGACTAACAGCCGGAGAGTCTGGGAACAGTAATGTTTCCTATAGAGCAGGGGTGGTTGTTAATCTTATGGCAACTGCTCTTGAAACTACCAATCGGCTACCTGATGCCGGGTGAACAGCCGGGCAAAGGATGCCGCGGTCCGCCATAGATTCGGCAGGGACCGTATCATCGCTACGTAAGGGAGAGGACCGCGCAAGCGACCTCGAACCTGTGAGGGACCACCCCTCACTAGACTCCAATTGCTCGTGAGTGAGGGTGTGGTGTCATCAGGGGTTTTCTCCGTAGTAAAAGTCGCCTCGTTGCAGTTGAAGTAGTTTATTGCAGAAGGTGTTTGATCCTTGCCAGTGGTAACGCTTCGAATGATAAGTTGCAGTGTGTGTAGTGTGTGAGTGATGATGATGATCGCGGCTGAGTATGTGAAGATTGATATCGCGGATACTGATGCGAGGTATAAGCGCGGCGGTTGTCGGCTCAAAGATGATGAAGAGCGGGTGTACTATGCGTGGCTGAGGGTCGCCAGAGGGTGATGATGATGAGTGATCGCGGTAGCCGTCCACTAGAGGATGATGATGAGCGAGGTATAGACGCGGTGTGTGCTTACTAGAGGATGATGATTAATCGATCGAATGTATGGGTTTATATAGCGCGTTAAATGATGCAATACCGTGGCGTGGGGGAAGTGAGTATGTCCGATTGAATCGATTAGGAGAAATGACATTAGTCATCGGCTGTGTCTGCATTAATTGCCGAAATTATAAGGAATTCAATGTCGGTTGGCGCGTGTAATATTAAGTGTGTTTGCAGTTATGGATTTCTAGAATCTAATTCTTTTGTTGACTCGATATGTTGGGAGAAGTACCAACAAACCTGTAACCAGTCGGGAGACCGTATAATCTGGTTGCAATTGGAAGTAAGGGCGCGAGTGTCGGCCCGCTGATTGATTAACCTGGTTATCTCTCGGTAAGGCGTTGTTCTCTTACTGGCGAATGGTTCCTGTTGCAGTTTGACCACTGAGACCTAGTTGTATAGGGTCGGTCAAACGCACGGGTCAACACCCACGCGGGGGCCTCCACGCAGAAGGGAGAGCCAGGGTAGGACGCTGGCCTGCGAGACAGTCTCCCCTAGGAGTCAACCTTCGGGCGATCTTGGACGGTTTACTCATCGTGCGTATCACTGCTTTATAAGGGAGAGAACCGCCCAGCGACCTCGCTCCTGTAACCAGTCAGAAGGTAAGAGGTATACTGAAGGTTAATTCTAGACGGAGATATCCTTCGAAACTGATAGTCAGGGGGTGAGGCTGCCCGCTTTGTAACTTTCCCGGTGCCTCGCCGTAAGGCGTTGGCCTCTGACTGGCAGGTGGCGTAGCTAGACTGTGGATTGTTTTTCGTCCCAAGTCTTCTGCGCTCACCGCACGGGATACAGAACGATCTGATCCTTTCTCGGCCCACCATTCGACAAGGAGGGACAGTATTTTGAACGCGCATTTTTTTCGAGATGAAGGCGAACATATTATACGTTGTGACCTTTCCTTCCCCCCTTCCTTACCACCGAGACGATTACACCCCTAGAATGTGTAACGTCCCTTCCGGGATGCAAAAGGTACGGCCGAGTTTTTACTTCATAAGTTTAGGGGCTAAGACCATTTCCAGATGGAAGTCAGTCTATGTATTCTTTCACGATAGCACCCAAACGCTTAATCCCACTTTGGCATGCACAGGCATCATTTGGAAATGCTAAGAGTTGATTAGGTTGTGCTTAAAACAGTTTACCAGGGGCTGCATTAGTCATATTATAATCTCAAAATTGGACTTAGAGCTTTGACTTAGAGCTTTGAGGTTTTAATTTATTTATTTTATTTATTAGTCCACAAAATATACACCGTTGCACTTAACATAGTTTATGTTGCTCCTAACTAGGCAGAGCATGTTCTAAGGAGAACACCAGTACAAATAATCATAAAATACATAACTTCCAACATCAAAAAAAAATCTGAATAAAATTAATTTATCCCTTTGGCTACGTAACGACCGAATTTGGTTGCACATCAGAACACCGTTGACTACGTAACGACCAATATTGGCGGCTTGCTTCCGGAGAGTACAGTAATAATATTTTCTATTTCGAACGCATCCTAAAATCCATACCAAATATCTCTTCTCTCTCAAATAATTTCGCGCGTCATTTCGCGAATATTTCTGGTAAAATTCCATTGTCAAACAACATCATTTTTTTTTTCGAGAAATCATCAAAATATTTATTGGTTTTATGAACTAATATCTAATTATTTTTGTATGTAAATAAGCAATACGAAATATTACCTTTAATATAGAATCTAATAAACATCACGATAGTTTTTATAATTTTTAAATAGGGTTCAGTATTCTTCCGTAAGACAAGTACAAATTAGAAATGCCGAGTTTTTTTCACTTTTTCGACTTTCTCATATTTATTCATAATTATCTAATTGTTTTACAAAATCACATTTCAATACTCTGTATACAAAATTTCAATGCGATCATTAAACAGTTATTTTTTTTATGATTGCTATAGAAGTTTCATAGTAATAGTACATTTTGTCGAGCGCGGCGATATTGCAAGAAATTTCAATAAATTGCCGCGGTCTGACATGAAATTATTATATATTTTATAATAATTTATAATAATATATAATAATTAGTATAAAATCGTATATATAAAGTGCTTAAATAGAATAAATATAAATATGTGTATATACAAATAAAAAAAAAACATTTATTTATTTTAAAATTGTGATAAATGTTTTCTCTGTCTCTTTTACTAAGGTTTATTAGCCATTATGTAAGGTGTTAAATAGATCCATTTTTACATAGATCCCTCAGACGAATTCAACTTGTGAAATTTTGGTCGCATTATCTCACATACAAACTACACTTATAATATGAAAAATCAGCCAAACATTTTAATTAAATATTGATGCCATCGGTTGGGGCTAGGCCCAACCCCGGCCTTAGCCGAGAAGTGAACCGCGCCACCCAATTCGGACGCAAAGGAGCTCAACTGTGTTATTACGCCGATCGAGAGTAGGCGCTCATCTATTTTATTTATGAAATTTATATTCAGATGAAATCAGTCCTTGGCTACTTGCCGGTGAAGTCTTAGGGTGACACAACCGATTTTTTAAATCATTTAAAACGTCATATTTATCGATTATTCTTTATCGGATTATATCTTTCAGAATTAGTAGAATTTGAGCTGACCGAGTTATCGCTGTTTTGATATAGTAATCTTACCATTTAGTAATCGTAATCCATTCTAATTAGTTTTTAATTTATATCTAAAGATAAAAATGTTTACGATATTATTAAGTATTGAGGAATTTGAGTATATAAGTTGGTGCAGTCGTCAAGAAGTGTCGTCGAACAATGTTGCTAAAATGTCCAAAATTTACGATAACCCAAGTGATAGTGCTTTTGGTGTCCTTAGTGGTGATAGGAGTAACCGTAGGAATTAGTGAGTTAATTCTATAATTTAATGGTTTTTACTTTCTCGGCTCACCAACCGACGAGAAGGGAAAGTTGTATGAACGTATTTCTGCGTGTCTGTCTGTGTGGGTGTATTCCCCCACGATAGCGCGCAAACGCTTAATCTGATTGAAATGAAATTTGTTTTTTTTTTAAATCTACTTGAAAATGATGAAATTGCGAATTACGAAACTCAGACATTATGTATTTAGTAAGCCACATATTTTACAGACAGTCATCGATAGAATAAATAAATAATATTCTCATTATAAACGCCTACTATGTGCACAGGGGCGTAGCTACCGCCGTATCTGCCGTATCGATTATACGGGGCCCCCGGGCCACGGGGGGCCCCCAACCTGACCTGATCTGACCTGACGACCTGAGTAGTATGTTCGAAATGGAGAAACTCCAGTCTTCTTCAAACGAAGAGATATTAAACGCTTCCGGAAAACTGTCGGCTAAATATATTAAAGACATCTCAGTTATTCTTTATGGCCAATTAAAGGCTCTAAAAACATGCTTAAAATCTGAAATTCAAAAAAATCATTACATTAAGGAAATCATTGAATTATTGCTGATCGAATTCAATAGTCTGGCATCCAGTTTTCCGGGGGTAATAACAGCATGCTTTTCATCCTTGAGCCTTAGTTACAACTGCAACTGCTGAAAGAAGTTTTATAAAATTAAAACTGATTAAAAATTACCCAAGAACTTCGATGGGACATGAACGCAAGTCAGACCTGTCACTATTGTCCATAGAGGCAGAAACTTTAGACAAACTAAAGTCATCATCAGCTATAAATGATTTAATAAATCAGTTTGCCGAAAAAAAAATAAGGAGAGTGTACATATATTTAATTTCAGATAGATAATTATGATGAATAAATATTTCTTTTAATTTTATGCAAACATTTTTTTTTCTTTTGTGAGAAATCTTTACCCTTCCTAAGGGCCCCCAAACATATTTTTATACGGGGCCCCGCCAAGGCACGCTACGCCACTGTATATGCAGCACATAAACTTAACAATTCTAGTTTGCTATCTCAAGGCTATTGGGAGGCTATCTCAAGGCTCTTGCTATTGGGAGTTAATGGGCCCTTGCTGAGTTGGCCACGAAGACCCATTCTGTTCAGGGTTGGTCACACTCACGGGTCAACACCCATCCGACGTCCTCCACGCATGAAGTGCGAGCCTGGGTAGGACTCTGGCCTTGGTCAGTTTCCCCTGGGAATCAACCTTCTGGCGCTCCTGAACGGTCTGCGCACCGTGCGGCGTAAGCCAATCGACTGTGCACTCTGATTAACAGTCGGGGGAGTCTGGAAGCAGTACTGTTTCCTATAGAGCGGGGGTGGTTGCGGACCTTACGGCGACTGCTCTTGAAACGACGATCGGCCATCCGATCCTGTGTGAACAGCCGGCCAAAGGACGCTGTGGTCCGCGATAGATTCGGTATACACCGTTTCACCGCTTCGTAAGGGAGAGGACCGCGCAAGCGACCTCGAACTCGGAACCAATCGAGAGACAGAAGGGACTGTCGCGAAGTTAGACCTGAAACCACCAACAGCTACAGCTTGGTGCCGGTTTGTGATTATGATGCTAATTATAGTAAAATACTTACACAAAAAACACAATTAAAGTAAAATACTTACACAAAAACCACAATTAAAGTAAAAGACTAATTTCTTAGGGATCGGATCACTTTAGATGAAAATTTAAACTAAAATCAATAATTTGTATGCAACTTTGTCATCGGCAGTCTATGCTATAAGAAAAGTGAAATTTCTGGCTGGCGAACATGCAGCTATCAGTGTGTATCACTCCTGCTTCCATTCAAAGATGTCCTTTGCGATACTACTATGGAGTACTTATGCGATACAAAAACCGATATCCATCGCGTTTTTGTGTTACAAAAGCAAGCCGTTAGGATAATTTTTGGTGTAAGCAGGGAAACACATTGCGCCCCTTTTCTTATGAAAGCTGGTATCCTTGCCATGTCGTACCTACATGTACATATATCAGTGCCTTTTAAACGCCAGAGAGAATCTTTTAAATTGCGAGCTTCACTCCAATCGACATAGCCATAATACGCGACATAAAAACAATGTGTTATTGCCTAAAGTACGCTTGACTAAATATCAAAAAACATTCTTATATATTAGTTTTAAATTGTTCAATGCTTTGCCGTTATCGACGAGAAGACTTGAGATGGCAGCATATAAAATCTGCTTGAAAAATCAGTTAGTCAAACATGCCCTTTTCAAACTGGACGACTTTTATGATATTGCGTCCACAATTGCTTGATTATAAATAACCATAATATGACTATACTTTCGCACTAAGTTTTAGATTTTATTGACATTGTTTTTAATTACGCATGTTTCAGAATTTTTCTTTTTCATCATATTGATTATTATTTGTTGTTTGATTATTGATTATTTTGTTAATTTGACTATTTTTAAGTAATCACTTCTGATTACAATTATTATTTTTTTCCTTTTAATTAATCAAAGCGGTTTTATCATCCGGTCAATTATGATTGCAAAATTTGACATGTTCCTCAGTAGTGTGAAATACTTTTATGGAATGAATAAATGATGATGATGATGATGATGCTGCTGCACACAGGGTTGGCTTCCAACGAGGAGACTTCCCAACGGTTTACAGCACAGAAGCAAAATTTTGTATGCGCAATCAATTACGACAGCCCGTTTCAAGTTACACAGGACAGGGCTGCTGCAACTAGGGTTGGCTTCCAACAAAGGGACTCCTCAACGGCCAACAGCACTAACATGAAATGCTGTATAACAATTAATTATAACTAGATGACCCGGTGAACTTCGTACCACCTAAAATTGATTCAATTGTAACTCTTCATAAGCGTTTATTGATCCTAATCAACCTTCCAAATCCAATTCATTGAAATCTATAATATGGCCGAATCATGTACGGTTTGAGTTTCGTTTGGTGTTTGTAATTAAAATAAATTCAATGTATTTAATTTACATGATGAAATATAAATGCTTTTCCGACTTTTTCGATTTTTTCGACTTCTTTGCATTTTTTTGACTTTTTGGACTTTTTTGACTTTTGTGACTTCTGACTTTTCCGACTTTTTCGACTTTTCCGACTTTTTCGACTTTTTCGACCTTTTCGACTTTTTCGACTTTTTTGACTTTTTCGACTCTTGACTTTTTCGACTTTTTCGACTTTTCGACCTTTTGAAATTTTACACAATCGCACGGAATGAATAACAGTTATGGATGGCGCGGCTGTCAAACAATAGGATCGCCGCGAACGCCATCTATTGAAAATTGCCAATTTCCCAAAATGACCAATTTCGATTTTTTCTATTTTCATTCGTTTCTTTTAAATGCAATCAAAACAGGGCAACCCTGAATCAGGGCAAACAAAACAAAAAAAAAATAATTCAAATCGGTCGAGTCATTTTCGAGATCTTGCGAGACTAACGCACGGCGATTCATTTTTATATATAAGAAGATAGCCCGTTCCATTATGACATGGCTGCTGCATCCAGGGTTGACTCGGGACAGAGCGTTTCAATAAATGCTTGTTTTTAAAAATATGTGTTTACTATTAACTTATTAGGTATATTATTTGTTTGACACAAAGATGCATTCGTATACGCGCGACGAAAGTCTTCCAGCACCGGTCACCACTTCGGTGCAATTCGACATCGGTGCGTTTACCATTCATTTCATATCAGACTGAGCCACAGAGAAGCGTGGCCGTGGTTAGTTAGTTAGTTATATATGTATTGCTGCCTTGAAGTTTGATTTCGAATAAAGTCTCAACGAATTCAAATTCTATCTTTCACAGTTGTCTACTTTGGAGTTAGGGACGATGGTTCAGATACTCCTGTTACAACATCGGCAACAACAGCAGCAACAACAACAGAAGCAACAACAACACTGCCACCAGAACCTCCAGAAGAAGGTACAACAACTCCAACCCCAGTAACTCCTCCAGATGCCACTACGGTTATAGATACCGCGCAAGGACCATTACGTGGATCCAACAGATATACCCTAAATAACATTCAGTATGCCAGTTTCGAGAGGGTCCCTTTCGCTAAGCCTCCTGTGGGCGAGCTGAGGTTTAGGGTAAGTACTTTTTATACAGATATAAAAACAATATTAAACGAAATAAAAAACACGACGGTCATCACAACAAGTAAATATACTAAAAAGAAGAAAATACATAACTGGCGTTACAGAAAGTGAGCATTTTTTTATTCAGGAAATACGTATTCGCAAATCATTTGGAGTGATTCAGGATATATTGCGCTGTGCGTTTACTTAGCAGTTCTATACATATGGGCCGTTTCCCCTTTCTTTATCCGATGCGATGTAGTTATTCTATATAATAGTCAATATCTACATCCCATAACAACCCTTCGAGTAGCGGCATAATTTCATAGCAGACGGCGGCAATTCATTACAATTTCTTGCAATATCGCCGCGCTCTACAAAAAATACTATAACTATGGAACAACTACAGCAATCATTGAAATTTAATACATAGAATATTGAAATCTCATTTTGTAAAACAATTAGATAATTATGAATAAATATGACAGTCGAAAAAGTGAAAAAAAACTCGGCATTTCTAACTTGTACTTGTCTTACGGAAAAATACGGAACCCTATTTAGAAATTGTAAATAATAACTTGATCTTTATTAGATTCTCTATCAAAGATAATATTTAGTTTAGCTTATTTACATACAAAAATATTTAGATATTAGCTCATAAAACCAACAAAATTTTTGATGATTTCTCGAAAAAAAAAAAAATGATGTTTTACAATGGAATTTTTCCATAAATATCCGCGAAATGACGCGCGATTTGAATTATTCTAGCGACCGTCTATGTATCTATGGTAATAATGAGATATTTGGTATGGATTTTAGGATGCGTTCGAATTAGATAATAATATTACAGTGCGCCCCGGGAACAAGCCGTCAATATTGGTCGTTAAGTAGTCAACGGTGTTCTGATGTGCAACCAAATTTGGTCGTTACGTAGCCGACGGGAGAAAATAAAATACATAACTGGCGTTACAGAAAGCGAGCTATTTTTTATCCAGGAAATACGTATTCGCAAATCATTTGGAGTGGGATATATTGCGCTGTGCGTTTACTTAGCAGTTCTATACATATGGGCCGTTTCCCCTTTCTATATCCGATGCGATGTAGTTCTTCTATATAATAGTTAATATCTATATTCAAAAGGCGTTTAAAGATATCGTAAACCACCTGAAACAGATGAGTTTCTTGTTCATTTCTCTGTGGATCATGTAAGCCGTACTAAACGATCTTTTTCGAAAAAGATCTGCCTGCATTGTTGCTTTTAGACATTGAAATTCGAAATTGAGTGTTTTACGTCGCATAATTCGATGTCGCATATTTTTTTTTTCTATTTTTGGTAGATGGTTATTCTTAAATTGATTTTTTTCATCATTTACCATTTTAATTAGAATGTTTATTTTATCCTCCATTGTGAACTGTCAAACTGGTCACAGTCTTTGAAATGGTTTTTAAGACAAATATGAGTTCGGTATTCACTTATTCGTAGATTTTAATATTTATTCGATTGTGTTTGAATATTTCGCCTATTTTTCACTAATATTGAATAAATCACATACACATTTAACATCCAATGATTGTTCGCATAAACCCGCGACTTCTAGTAGCCCAAAAAGAAAGAAGTCTGGGATGGTTAAATCCGGCGATCTTGCTGGCCATGCCAAATCGCAAATACACAAAATCGTCCTCTTCGTTTTTGAGTCAGCCTCAGACGAGCCACAGACAATATCAGCCCTTAGGGCGACATGAGACCTCAGAAAAATATCCGAAATGGGTGGACACGCGATAATATAGGCGGAGTCAATTTCGTAGGGTTTGACCAATAAAAATCCAGCGTTGACAAAGCGTCAAGCGCAGATTCCACGTCCGCTAGCGCCGGGAACCAGACGCATACTAAACGGTCAATCGCAGCGCTAGCACAGAATAACTACCTTTACGCAGTGGTGGTATAAGGGTGTTTATGGCAAAGCATAATTAGCGTAACTCTCGGAGCGCTCTCACGTTTCAATTAATTGTAATTAATTTAGGGCCTAAATAAAAAATGTGGCTATATGCTGCCCTAGACAATTAATCAGTCAATAAATTGAAATTATAATAAAACACACTCACCGCTTACATTGTAGGAGTAAACGCGCCTGAAAGTTTTCGAAGTCAGTTTAAAGCCTTAATGTCCAAGGCAATGTGCAACTTTTTTGAGTCGAAATTTTATATTGGTTCCTTATCGAGGGATTCACTTAGAAACTTTTTTTAAGTTAATGCTTATATTTTTCAAAAAACTCATAACCCTAAAATTCCTTAGATATGGTCGTTCCCAGGTATCATGTCGCCTTAAGTACAATATCCGACAGAAATTTGAACAGTTATCACCGGAAATCTTGCGGAAAGTCATGGAAAATGCGATAAAACTGGCACAAATGTGTATCAACACTGGTGGCAGCCACTTGACGGATATCATCTTTTCCACTTAAAAGAAAAAAATGTAAAGGTCCAAATAAAGAATTTCCATCACTCAAAATATTTTTTTTATTTAGTAACTAGCTGACCCGTGCCCACTTCGTTGGGCGGTAAACATTTTTATTTGTGATGAAATTATGAGTGTGGTTCGGTTAGTGCTGAGTGCTATGATTTATTTCCTCACTGCCAAAAGGAGGGGTCATATTTTTACCGCATATGTATGTATGGCTTTGCATGCCAATTTGGCAATATTACCGGGTTTCAAATGAGTGAATGAAATGATTATGATTGAATAAATTATGTTTATTTTAATTGTTCAAAACTTCTTTGTATACTATATTAGATGTAATGTTATTATTTGGTACCATAATATATTGTCTTTCAGGAGTTCCAACCCGAGATACGGTTGCGGTTCCATACCTATGTCGTATTATCTATTTAACCATTTATTCAGTAAAAAGGAAATTATATGCAGTAAAAAAGAAAAGTCTTTTGTTTTAAACTTTTGAGACGATAAATTTACTTATTTTGATAAGAATTCATAATTGTCGATAATATGGCAAATAAACATGACCTAATGATTAACGAGGGGTTAAATTATTTTTTTAATATAAAAAGAACTACTTGTTGTAACCTAAATATATAAGTTAGATATATGCTGTCGCTGACTTTTTTGTAGGCATTATCAATCTCTACAACTTTTCTCTAGAACTTAATCGTCGTTATTTTCTCTAGAACTTAATCGGCAGCGTTCGTAAGAAACGTTTTCAATCGACCGTTTTTTCTCCGACTTACTTTGCAAATCCGACTACCACGAAATAGGCTTTTCATTTTTCGGATTAATATATAGCCTCTGACACTCACAACTAATGTGGCTTTCTATTGGTAAAAGAATTTTCAAAATCGGTTAAGTATATACAGAGATTACTCCCTACAACCTCACAACTTTACCTCTTTATAATATTAGTTTAGTAAAAAAGTGGATGATTAACATCTTCACCTTGTAGTTTGGATAATAATTATTGTATCAATGACGCGCTGTCTTTGACGATTTCAACTAAATTATTTCTCCCAAAATCTTGTCGGTTTTAAATAATACAAATTGTTATGAACCTTTTAGTTGAATTTTTGTAACAGCATTCGTGTTTTTTATTTTTATTTACAATATATTTTTACAATTGTATTTGTTAGAAATAAAA